>OX451737.1:1550744814-1551084694 GCA_948472305.1 Vicia faba | reverse complement strand
ACACCAAGGCATTAATAGCATGACATGGAATATTCACCAAATGAAAAAACGAGAAATCATATTTAACAAGAAAGGCAAATGAAACCGGAACATAAGTTTAATGAACGAAACTCAAGGTAGCCATTGGTGAAGATGAATCTAAAGGTTACAGTATGTGTGACAAGTGACATGGATGTTAGGGTTATGTTTCGGGAGAGAAAAGTAAAATATGTTAGAGTTTTTATATAGAAACGACTTTCATATACTGAGCGAGATAGTTTCTCTTATATATTAAAAATTATCATTTTTTTATCACGGTTGACAAGAAGAACCGTGATGAAATGATTGGAATTACACCACACTCGACTAAAATAATAGTGATAATTTACACCCTGTAACTCTTGGTATATCTCACTACATATTTAAACATTCATCGTAGCGAAATATTTTTTACTAAATACAAAAAAAATACGCCCAAAAATTAGATTCCACCATGATTAAAGAAAGACCGTTGTAATACTTTTTGACAAAAGGTATTTTATGTAATAATGTGAGAAATATAAACTGTTTAAAATTTTATTTAATTTTTAGGAATATGATCAAAATCATAAATGTAATTTTTTTATATATTCACACCATTTCATAAGATTATTGTAGTATATATTAAAAATAGTTTTTTAAAATAAAAAATGTTTATTTATTAATAGATAGAATAACCTTGAAAATGTTATCTTTTTATAAAAATATTAATATATTTAGAAAATAGACAAATTATGGGGTTGCTCAACTCTTAGAAACAACATTTTTTTGTATTTTCTCATAATTTATTATTGTAAACAAGTTGTTATACATATTGTCATACCTCAAATTTGTCTGCCTTAGTGCTACCGTCAATTTTATTTTCGAACTTGGGTTTTATATGGTGAAAGATTCTTTTGGTTTAATTACATTAATATTTTGCGGCTTTTAATAAATATTCGCTTTTAAGTCTATTTAAAAATATAATAATTATTTGTATTTCTAAAAATAGCAAATAATTGTTCACCTTCATATACTTTCAATTGACTTTTTATTTTAATTAAGTAACATAGCAGAGTTGGTAAGAGATAAAGACTTGCAAGTAGAAAGTCACGTGTTTGAATCTCACTTCCTGAAAAAAATCTAACTTTTTTTTTACTATTTTCGTATTTGTTCACCAAATTATGGACCAAATATTCAACCAATTTTCGATCTTCAAAATTATGACAAAAATAGATCAATCTCAATTAGTGCACTTTGGATAGTTTTTGTTACTTGCTATTTTCTAATTATTTTCAAAATCACAAAAATCATGTTTTTTTATTATTTAAATATTATTTTCGTATTTTTAATTATGGCATTTAAAAAAAAAATAATTATTCATTTGATTTTATGCTGTTTTCATCAAAATTGAGTGGAAAAATCATAATAAATACCAAAAATATTTACTTTTCGAGATAATTGTTTCTTATTGGTTAATCTGCGTCAATTTGTGTCATAATCAACTTTTGATTGGTCAACTTGTTGACCAAGAAAGATCTGATTTATATTATTCCTTTTTTCCCTTTAACCTGATTTTGAAAGTCTATAAATAGGGTCATATTTTCACACTTCTAGGACATCCATAAATATTCACAATTTCCACAGTATTGACAATTTCCAACACTATCCTAACTTGCTTTTACAATTCTTTTTAGTTTATCCGAGGATTGTTGACTATATCAGACAACAGCCTAAGAACAATACACTTTTTCCTCCTTCACAATTTTCTGCACATTTACAAACAACGAGTTTTTTTGGATCGATGAATTCATATGAGGCCCCCTAATTTTATTTTCGACTTTAGCTTTCCTGTTCTTTTTTTATACCACATGATGATTATTGATGGTTTTTATTTTCAAAATTATATTATTTACTAACTTTTTTCGGAAGCCAATTTTCAGATTGTATACATTTTTACGATCCAGAATCATCAACAATTTCACCAATAATTAACAAATCAACAACTCACTAGAGTTCTCCTAAAATTGTTGTTCTTCACATCGAAGAACAAAAACAAAGAAACATGAAGCCTCCATCAACCTAAAAAAAGTCTCTGCACTAAAGGAAAGAAGAAAGGAGATTGGAGGAAGCAACTTATATTTGGTCACGACACTTCAGGTTTGTTTCTCTTTTACCATGTTATTTAAACTTGTGCATGATTGCTTGTTGTTGGATTAATTGTTTGATAAATTTCTTTGGTTGATGTATGAATCCAAAATTCAACTTGTTCTTTGTCTATGACTATTTTGTACATAATTCTTATTTTAAAATATATTTAATTTTACTAATCGTATGTAGTTGTTATCGTTAACAATTATAACCATAATGTTATAAAGAAAACTACAAAAAAAACTTGTCTTTCACCATTGTTATATTTGTATATTAATTTGTGTATTTTATTTTTAAATATTAATTAAATCTGGTTACAAATCTAATTTTGACTGAAATTAATGTTAATAAAAAGAAATAAAATACAAATCTTTTTAGTCTTATTAAGCTAATAATTAAATATAACAAGTAAATATTTTCTTTTCTATAAATTCTTTATTCGTTAATTTTTTGTTGTCATTAATTAAGGGATTTTGGGATATCTTTTAGGAGTAGTAAGTAGGTTAATTTAGAGTTAAATTAATGATTCTTTAAGCTATTTTTTTTATAGAAATTAGTTTTCTTTTTTTCATAAAAAACCACAAAACATGTTTCTCTTTAGCGTAGTTAAATATTAACCATATTTTCTATATCTATCAAAATTTTTTTTTCAAATTATATATATATATATATATGACAAAAAAATGTCTTAGTATTTAGACTAATAATCGACTTGGTACATAATTTCAAATATCTTTTTATATCTAAATAATTTTAAACATTCTATAATTAATAGAAAATCTATCTTCCAATAATTATTCAAAATCAAACTTTTTAATTAAAATTATACTTAATCTAAACACCCCCATGATTTAATTCAATTATTAGTTTTTTATTCTTATATTTTTTCATCTATTTTATATATTACATTTTGTTATTCTATTCTTATTATTATTACTATTATTATTTATAATAATAAAAATAATTATTTTTTTTTTAATATTATCATATTTTATTATTTATTTTTTTGAATCAAAGGAATATGTATTAATTCAAAAAACTATTAAGTACAAAGTGCGATCAAAAGATCCAGCAAGCAAAAAAGACTAGTATCTACAGCATAAGCACAACTATATGCTTTCTTAGTTTTTTACTATACCATCCCCTATATATAATATTCTCAATAATCTCCTCCTCTATTTTCTTTGTAACCAAGGTATTAAAAGTAATAGAATTCCTATGACCCCAAATACCATAGAGGGTTTCCGTAAAACCAAGTTTGAGTAAAGCCCCTTTCCACCCTTTCCTGTTCGTTTGAGTAATGACCCAATTAATCTCATCCTGCTAGGCAAGGGGGCTATGTTGCACCTCCATCCATTTTAGAATATCTTTCCATATCCTACCAGTGTTCCTGCATTGAAAAAACACATGCTCAATGGTTTCAACATACTCCAAACAAAGACTACAAATATCCTTCTGAATAAAACCAAATTTGCAAAGTCTTTCTTTGGTAGGCAGTTTACCATGGCATGCCTGCCATAAAGTCAGAATAGAACGGGGTCTAGCAGCATTCTTTATGATTAAATTCCTCCATGTGACACGAGTACCATCATCCATGAGCCGTCTATACACCTTTCCCATATGGAATCTTTCTTTTTGCAGGTAGTCAATCCAGGGAGCTGAGAGTTGAGGTGTAAGGATTCTGCCCTGCATAATGTTCTTCATGACCCAAGACCAGTTTGCATTGATAGCCTTATCCATAATATTACCACCTTTTATATAGTAACTATGGATCCATTTGACCCACAAAGTATCAGTCTTATGGCATAAATTCCACAAACATTTAAGCATGCATACCTGATTCCAAACTGCTATATTGATCACGTTCAAGCCACCTTGAGAACTAGGCCTACAGACTTTCTTCCATGCCACAGGGCTTTTACGACTAATCTCATGAGAACTATTCCAAATAAATGATCTGCATAAGGCATTTATTTTCTTTGTTACAAATACCGGGAGAGGAAGACATTGGAGCAAGTACTGCGCTGTAGCAAACAAAATACTCTTCACAAGTTGGACTCTCCCCGCGTAGCTCAATAACTTTGCAGTCCAGTGTCAAATTCTGCACGTTATTTTATCAATTAGAGGGAAGTAATGGTTTATGGTAATTCTCCTGCTAGTGAGGGGAATGCCCAAATAACGCACAAGCAGCCTACCCTCCTCAAACCTGGTTAAGCCCAAAAGATCATGCTTTATGTCATTAATCCTGCCTCCAAAGAAGATCTTGCATTTCATAGGATTAATTACCAAACCTGTAGATGCTGAGAAAGTTGACATAGCCTGCATTAGCAACCTCACAGAATTACAATCTCCCTTACTGAACAGTAGAACATCATCTGCAAACATAAGGTTAGTTAGGCCAATTTTTTCACATCTTGCATGGAATTTGAAATTAGGATCATGCTGCATTTTGAGCAATAGTCTACTCAAATATTCCATGATAGCTACAAATAATAAGGGGGAGGGTGGATCCCCTTGTCTCACACCCCTACAAGCTTGCATAGGCTTGGTCAATACACCATTCACATTAAACTCATATGAAACAGTAGTAACTGTAAGCATAATCCACTGAATGAATTTTGGTGGAATGCCTAACTCCCTCAGAATAACCTCAAGCGCTCCCCAATCCACCATATCATATGCCTTTTGGAGATCAATCTGCAACATGCATCGAGGGGCTTCAGTCTGCCTAGTATAACCTTTGATGATTTCATAAGCCAACATAATATGGTTATGGATATTCTGCCCAGGAATGAAATCAGTCTGACTATGATTCAATACCCCTTGAAAGACAGTCCCTAATTTGGCTGAGATAATTCTAGAGATAATTTTGTAGAATGTAGTGCAGCCTGCAATTGGTCTATAATACTTATTCCTTTGGCTTGATCATTCTTTGGAATCAAGGTCACCACCATCTTATTGAAAGGTATAAACATTCTGTTCTGATCAAAAAACTCCATGACTGCTGCCACCACATCTGCTTTAATAAACTTCCAACAGGTTTTGAAAAAATTTGCTCCATACCCATCAACACCTGGGGATTTAAGATCACCAATTCCTTTGAGGGCATTTTCAATCTCATTCTCAGTGACTTTGCCCACCAAAAAGTTTCTCTGCAGCAGGCTGAGTTGTTTTCCCCTCCTCATAGCATCAATGTCTACATGGATCAAGGTTTTATCCTGCATTCCCATAAGCCAAGCATAAAAATCCCTAACCTCCTGCAAGATATCCTGCTGACTATGCAGAATGGAGCCATCATCTTTTTGTAGGATATTCATATTTTTCTGACTGTGCTTAGCTTTCAAGTAGGCATGGAAAAAGGCAGTATTCCCATCACCCACCTTAAGCCAGTCAATTTTTGCCCTCTGCAAAAGATGCGTTTCCTCCATTTGATTCCAGTATATTATATCATCAGTCAGCTTCTTTATCTCCTCAATTTTATGTCTATCAAACCTGTTATTCTGAAGTTCATTTTGTGTTGTCATAAGAGTTTGCCTAGCCTTAAGAATGTTCCTTCTTATAGCATTGGGTTGGTAATTAAGCTGTTTAAGAACAAGTTTCAACCTATGTAACTTGTGCCATAAAATCTGCATAGGTGTCCCTCTAATAGGCTTAATCCAATTAGCTTTGACAGAATTCTCAAAATCTTCCAAATCTACTAGGTAATTATTGAACTTAAACCTCCCATAGATTTTCTTTGGGCAATTATCAGAAAGCAGCAATAATGCATGATCAGAAATACCAGGGGGGAGGATATGCAGAGTCATATGCCCAAATTACTGAAACCAGTCAACATTGCCTAGCAACCTATCAATGCGCGAGTAAATAGTTCTTGTGCTTTGTTTATTGGACCAAGTAAAGAAATCACCAGTGGTATCCATCTCACTAAGACCAGTTTTTGTCAACATACCTTGGAAATCCTTGAACTCAGATTATGTGACTATGTTGCCTCCAATTCTGTCTTGTGCAGTGGCGACATTATTATAGTCCCCTATCAAACACCAAGGCCCCTGAGAGTTTTTACAGATATTCTCTATAGTCTTCAACAGAAGTTTCCTATCCTCCAAACGATTTAAGGCGTATACTGCAGTTAGCCAGAACTTGAGCCCACAACATCATACACTCCACAATGCATGGCTTGGCTAGTTTTTAGAAGGCACCTAATGTTCAATTTGGAATTATCCCAATAAATCCAAAGTCTACCATTAGTGTGTTCAGTATAATTATCAATGTACTCACCTATAAGACCAAGTTTCCCCTGATACCAGGAGCTTTATTGCTTTTAACACGTGTTTCAATCAAAATAACAATAGCAGGATGTAACTCATGGAGACGGGAACTAATCTCCTTAATCTTGCCACTTTTATTTAGTCCCCTCACATTCCATGCCACCATCATGGACCCCTATCCAGGGTGGTCAGGGGATCGAGCAACACCTCCAGAACACCAAAGCCATTGGTACAGGGCAGGGTTGAGGGGTTACCTGCAATCGGGTTTTGTCTACCTTTTGTCCTCCTAGCCAAAGTCCAATCCTCAGCAACTCCATCTAAGGCATCCCTAGGGTTAGTAACCTTTGGAGTGAGAACATTCTGAGATCCATTCCCTACATCCAAATTCGCCTTAGGTTTCCAGATCTTCATCTTTGGCTCCTCAGTACACTGATGTCCCACCTGTTGGCATTTTCCAAAGAACTTTGGTTTCCATTCATACAGCACATGCTGCTTAAGCTTAACACCTCCCTTGTCTTTGATAACAATCTCCTCTACCAGCTTCTTTGTAATGTCAACATCAACAAGAATTCTGGCATAAGATATTCGAAGTTTGTGAGCTGTACACTCATCAGTGACAAGGGGCACACCTAGGGAACTGCCAATCTTATTAAGGCTTTTTTCTCCCCACAGGTGAATGGGAAGTCTTGGCAATTTCACCCAAATTGGAACTGTGCGCAACATATCCTCCTTCATATTAAAATCTAAGGTCCACTCTCTTATAATCATGGGCAATCCCCTTATGGAGTAGGGACCTTTCATCAGTACTGTGTCCATATCTTCCGCTTGCTTGAATCGAAGTATGAAGTAGCCATCTTCATGATAATACATATCCGGAAGGGTAACAAAATTCCATACCTTCTCCATAAACCTCTTCAATGAATGCATACTCAGGTCTGCACCAAGGACATAGAGAATAAGGGAATTTTCCCAAAATGACAGTTCAACCGCAACATCGTCTTCTTCAATTTCAATCTCAACCTCACCATTAACAATGGCAGGTGCAACGTACGCCATCGTCCTTCCTTTTTTAGGGTTACGGTTATCAGTGAGGACCTCCACCCAAAGCTTCCGAGTTTCCATTGATTCATTCTAGACCGGTGAGTTCACTGAAGAATTCGTCTTGTCCCTGCTAGACTCCTCTTCAGCATATACAGAAGGTACCGGAGACTGTGTCGGTTCCGGTGTAGGACTCTGAGGGGGGGGGGGGGGGGGGGGGGGGTGGCACCGCAGTTTTCGGACGTCCCCTCCCCTTCTTCGCCATTGTATATATTTTATTATTTATTTATCATGTGAATAAATTATTTTTATTTAAAAACTCATGAATATATTTTCTACGTTGCATTAAAATATTTTTAGACATGAATTAATTAATACTTTTGCAATTATATGATTAAAAAATATCAACAAATCTCAAACCTATTTTTCGCAACAAATTAAGCTAAACAACATTCTTTTTTGCAAAAGGGTTCCAAACGGATTTTGACTAATCGCGCATATATCCAAAATCTCCGCAATCACTACTCCTGGTCAAATGCAAGGCGATTCAAAATACATTTGCAACCCTTAAAAAACAGTAACCCCATACGAACTACGAATTGGGACTCTGATTCCTCATAAGAGGATATGTATGCATACGATCAAAAATCGTAGCGAGTTCCCCAATAAAAATTTAAATCCTTTCCCCTAATAAAATTTAAATCATGTTTCCCCAACTCAAACCTAAAACCTAGTATCCTTGTGAACAAGATAGATGAAAGGTGCCTAACACCTTCCTTTCTTCTGAAGAAGTCTGAAACCTAGAATCTTTGTTTGCGAATCACGGTTTTCTGTTAGATTCTCTTCCCTAGGATAAAAACTAATATTGACGACTCTTGATTAAAAAACCAGTTACGACACATATAAATCAACAAATATACTTATGCGAAGAGATATGGAAGGATGGATATGAACTATGAATATGTGGTTGGATGATGAATTGATAAATCTATATCAAAAAAATCATAGGAATCAAAAGTCGATTTTTATAGACGGCGTCACTATTCCGTTGAAGATGGAGTAGTAAAAATGGAGATTAGTGATTGTGTATCTTATAATTCTTTATGAAATTAATTATACATAGGATAGATGGATTAGGCTAGATAATAGACCCCTTGTTATTGAATCTACATCAATAGAGAGAAGTGGGTCCCATATCTTTGACTAATGTTGAGCAGTGAATCTCGGGTCTTTGGTTAACACATAACATATTCAATCAGCAAAAACATTAAAAGAAAAAATCATGCCGAGTAAAAAAAAAGACAAAATCATGTAATATATCCTCTTAAAAAATAGCAACCTTGTAATTCATGATTTTTTTGAAGTTTTCAGATTCATCTTAAAAAATAACAACGTTGTAATTCATGATTATTTATTTATTTATTTTTAAAAAATTAAGATTACTTTTTAGCTACTAATTATATATTTTTTAATAAATAAGTAATTTATTAGTTTAGATGAAGTAGATAGAAGTGTTAGTTTGACAAAAGAAGTAGCATTATTATAATGAAAAAACAAGAAAATTGAAATAGTTTAATAATAAATATCATATGATTCTATCTTTAAACGGCTTTTGTAATAGAATATGGAGTATTATATAATTATGTATATAATGACTTAGAAAAATTTAATATCATCTATTGATTTTTATTAATTAGAGAATTTGACGTCAGTAATTATTTGCCCTCATATTTTCACTATAACACCCCACATATATTGCTAGGATATATATGTTTGACATTAATATAATAAGTAAATTATATATATATATATATATATATATATATATATATATATATATATATATATATATATATATATATATATATATATATATATATATATATATATATATATATATATATATATATATATATATATATATATATATATATATATATATATATATATATATATATATATATGCAGCGCAATAAGGATAAATATTAGTACAACTTAAAAATTACGGAAATTGTCATGGCCAAAATGATATAAGTTCGAAGATATTAATACATAATCCATAGTACATGAAGTGAACAAGCAAAAGAAATTGAACATCGCCAAGAAGCATCGCCGACAAGCTAAGCCATCTTACTTTTGTCACCATCCTGCTTCGAAGAACATGAAAAAGATAATAATTAGAATGGGGTGATATTACTAAGTCTCAGTGAACCTCCCTATCTTAAGGGTTCTCTCACTCTACCGGGTGCATGCATCAAAATGGATTCACAGCGAATCCGGATTTTCTCACGGCTAGGTACAAGTACACAAATGGGAAAAATCTCTGCCGATAATCCCTTGACATCCCAAAGAGATTAAACAACACATAGCCACAAACATACAAGGATGCAGACCCATACCCATATACGAGGAATCCAGGAGTACGTTCAATGGCCCTACTCAAGTTACACTATCACACTTTCGATGGGTTACACTCGTGCATCGCATGAATAGACTTGCACCAGTCACAACACGATGAATCATATCATTCCTAAATGGAATTCCATCTGTGACGAGCTAACACGATGACATTCTATATGGTGTCACGGCCCCGTCAATCATCCAAATGTATGTGATTAGTAACGCCGTTAAAAAACACTATCTTGACAACAGGAACCCCCAGGAGAAATCCTAATGGTTTTGCCTATGTGGCACCATTAGAGGTGAGTTAGAAATCCACTAAGTGATATTTCCTACGTGGCATCATAATCCCACCAAACCAAAGACGTGATGTTATTTACTACTGTTGGAAACACCTCTCATGGACCCGCACAAGCGCGCCACATCAGTAGCTCAGGTGTTTATGACATTCCAAGAACACATATGTTATTAACTGCTGGTAGAAACGCCCTGTCACTTATGGCCAACACAGCGCATCGCAATGGCACGAACTAGAGATCGTATAACACTAGTCGTGGTCATAAATGATTTACCACCTAGTATTCAGGCCTACTCCGATTCAAGCATACATTCACCGAGTTCACACAACATGGTGTCAACAATCACACAGTGCATTAAGCCACACGAAAAATACAACTGAATTTCCTACTGGAACAATGGGCAACCATAATTATTCATACAATATCCTTCATCACATAATACATTTTTATCACATACATGTGTTAAGCTTACAAAATCAACATTTGAACAAATAATTGGCATAAATATCATCATACATATTCCCTAATTCATGGAAAGTTACGGAGGTGTCCGCTTCACATATAGAACGGAGTCGCGTTCAAGGGAATTGATCATTTCATAAGTTCTCAACATAACACTCATAATTAGTGTTAGAAAAAGTGGTTTCCATAATGCTTGTTTTGCCTCATATCATGTTCATAGGAGTCATAGGAGACTAAGAATATGTCCGATATCGTTACAGGAAGGTACGTCACTCCATGAGTGAGTTCAAAATCTCAGGGCAATAGTTTTCACGTTAAGCACGGGCAGGCTCGCGCTAAGCGTGGCTTGGAGATTTTTTTAATTATTGGAGAAGCGCGCTAAGCATGGTATGCAAATTTCATATGAACCAGAACACAACATTTCTGTCTTGGGGTTACAAAACCCTATTTCCTCTCTTTAACCTATATATCCACAATGTTATAAGATCAGAATCAAGCAGTATATATATTATTCATAACATAGAACATATATGCGTCAAGATTTAGTCACTCAAACCCTAAATCCCAAAGCATGTCATATTCACAAATATTCCCAAATATCTATCTATGAGACTCATCTTAGGTTAGAAGTAGAAAAAGTTGTCCAAAATAGATTTGATGATGAGACATCAGATGGTGATGATGGTTCTTGAAGCATGCAAGAGAAATCCTTTTTTCCTCTTCTTTCTCTCTTCTACACTTCTTTCTTCTCTCTTTCACAACAATTTTAATTTTTGTTTCCAATATTGATAATAAGCCTTGACCAAAAAATCCCAAATTCTAACTTAAGTGGGCTAAGGACCATAATACTCCAACTTACTTAGTTTCTTCGCTTAATTCCACTTATATTACTAAATCAAGAGTTTAATATAATTGTCTTTCAATAATTTTTCACAAAAATATTTAATTATATAAATACAATATGAATGTGCAACTAAGTGCTCTATTTCAAACTCTTGAAAAGCAAATACAGGTAATTAACTTTTACTTTTATATTATTTTTTGATCAGAACTTTTAAATTTTACATTAAATTGTATTATCAAACTAATCATATTTATGATTATGATAATTATTAACGTTTCTTTCAATAATTGACTCCTTACATGTATTCTCGGTGTTAATGTTATCGTGAATTCATGCTTGAAAGCTTGCAAGAATAAATAATTTATCACATTGATCCATCTAAGTTTGAGAAAAGATTAAGGTGTTTAAAACTTGATAATTACTTCAAGTGTAATAAGAGGGTGTTTACATGTAGGATAAATAACATCTTATTATTATTTCTCCATTTTATGGAAACTAATATTTAATAATGGAAATAAGTTTTTAATATTTTTTAACTTTTTAATAAAAAAATAATACTATATATAATTATTTTCTTACATGAAACTAATTTGGACAACCATACAATTATCATACAATAATAATAAAAATGATAAGTGAAATAGTCTCCACGGGCATTTAAAAAATTTTAAAAACTTAAAAATACATAGGTGTTTTGCAAAGGAACATCTTCAATATTCATGGTTTTGTGACCTCATTGAAAATTAATTGTCTATCTTTAATGTCTTATAACTTCTTATTAAAGGTATGCAAGCGAAAGGTATTCACTCCTTCCCGAATGTTTAGACACTATCATAAGTTTCTTTCTTATGATTTTTCATTTTTTTAATTTTATTTTGTTATTATAAATAATATTAATTACTTCAATTTTTCCTTTTATTTATTTATTATTATTATTATTATAATCATTACTATTATTATTATTATTATCATTATAATAATTATTACTATTATTATTATTATTATTATTATTATTATTATTATTATTATTATTATTATTATTATTATTATTATTATTATTATTATTATAAAAATAGTAATAATATGAGTCCAAGCTTTGGGATTGAGAAAACTTTAGGTCTCTCCTTTTTTAATGTGCTGGAATCTTGCAATTTCTTTTTTATTTATTTGTGGTCTCCCTGAATTATTGCACAATAACACAAATAGCATAAAAGTCGTAAATAAAATCTCGACTCACATTACTGTTTTTCCTTTGACAAGATCGAAACGAGATAGTTAATAGAATAAATATAGGTAAATAAGTTAAGAAGGAAATACATCATATAAGAAGAATATATAGACACACATGATATAATAGATGCTGACTATAATAAAAATAATACAATAATTTAAAAAAAATATTAATTTTAATATTAATAATACTAATGATAATAATAATAATAAAAATAAATGATTTTAACACTACTTATAAAAAAGCCATACTATAACAGTTGGAAATAGAAATATAAATTCGAATGACAAATCATTGTAAGGTAAGAAAACGAGGGATTGTATGTTTGGTGCTTTCTATCACGGTCGCGAGACTACGATTATTAACCCTTTATATATATATATATATATATATATATATATATATATATATATATATATATATATATATATATATATATATATATATATATATATATATATATATATATATATATATATATATATATATATATATATATATATATATATATATATATATATATATATATTTTGGTACTGGGTTCGATAACCAGCAACTACAAAGAGTAGTTACAATAGATAAGTATTTTGGAAAGTATCTAGATATTATTATATATTAATATTTTTGAAAAATAACTTAAATAGTTTTTCAAATTGCATGCATTTCACAACTCATATCTTACTTTTTAACATTTAGAATATAGTTTAATGTCCTAAGTCTTTCATGACATCAATTGCTCCACTTCTAGTTTTATTTGAATAATATTAATTTATTAGTAAAGTCTACTTCATCACCGTGACTTAACAATGTTTTGTTCTTGTTATGAGAATATTAATCAACAAAACAACAACAACATACAACAACATAAAAACATATCTTCTATTAATAAAATACTAACAACATACAACAACACAAGATATAATAAAATGTTTCAAGAATGCGCTTTTTATTGAAAACAATCATTGAACTGGAATCATGATGAAGTTTATCTAGTTTATGTTGCTATGAAAAGGAAATATAAGGTGGATGAAATTTGCACAATAACTTCATAATTTTTGTATTGTTTTTCACAGAAACACAAAACATATGTAGCATAGCCAAAGTATGCGCTTTGTGAAGGTGTTTTTCCTCATTCACTCCCCTGTATGTAAAAAAACAAAACACCAAGACATTAATAGCATTACATGGAATATTCACCAAATGAAAAAAAATGAGAAACCATATTTAAAAAAGGACATAAACAAAATCGGAACATATGTTTAATGAACAAACCTGAAGGCTGTCATTGGTGAAGATGAATCTAAAACTTGCAGTATGTGTCACGAGTGACATGGATGTTAAGGTTGTGTTTTGAGTGAGAAAAGTAAAATATGTTAGGATTTTTTTATAGAGATATGGTTGTTATGTACTGAGCGAAATGGTTTCGGTTAGATATTAAAAAATTATCATTTTTATCACGGTTGTCAAGAAGAATCGTGATGAAATGATTGAAATTTACATCACAGTTGACTAAAATAATAGTGGCAATATACAAAGATATTCCCTTTTTGTGATGATAAAATGAAATATGGATAGAGCTGGGATTTGAACCACATAACTATCTCACTACAGATTTAAACATTCATCGTAGTGAAATATCTTTTACTAAAAACAAAAAGAAAATACGTCAAAAAATGAGATTTCACCACAGTTAACGAAACATCTTTGTAATACTTTTTGATGAAAGATATTTTTTGTAATAATGTGAGGAACATAAACTATTTAAAATTTTATTTTAATTTTCAAGATTATGATCAAAATGATAAATGTAATTTATTTTATATATTCACACCAGTTAATAAGATTATTGTAGTATATTTCAAAAATAGTTTTTTAAAATAAAAATTGTTTATTTATTAATAGATAGAATAACCTTAAAAAAATAATCTTTTTATAAAATATTAATAAATTTAGAAAATAGATAAATTGTGGGGTTGCTCAACTCTTAGAAACAACATTTCTTTGTATTTTCTCATAATTTATTGTTGTAAACAAATTGTTATACATATAAATCAACAAATATACTTATGCGAATAGATATGGAAGAATGAATATGGACTATGAATATGTGGTTGGATGAAAAACTGATAAATCTATATCTGAAAAATCATAGGAATCAGAAATCGTTTCTTATAGACGATGTCACAAATCCGTTGTGAAATCAAAAATGGTGAAAATTGGAGAAACTACGGTGAAATTGAGCTTCTAGTGCACTACATCAATGCAACATCATAGATTGAATTTTGAGATCAAGGTGCTTTTTGAACAAGAGGAATCAATATTGATGCAATATTGTTAACCAGTACTGCTATCTCTGATGCAGTGGACTTATGGAGGATACATACATAGTTAGCATTCAAATGCACGTATTAATTTAAGATTCAAGATAGATAAGAATGAAAATAGAGATTAGTGATGGTGTGTCTTAGAATCCTTTGTGAAAATAATTATATATTAGGCCGAATTGAGTAGCATTAGGTCTCAGATCTTTGACTAAGTGAATCACAAATTTTTGGTTGACACAAAACATATTCAATTAACAAAAGTAGTAAAAGACAAAATCATGCAGAGTAAAAAAAAGACAAAATCATATAATATATCCTCTTAAAATTAGCAACGTTGTAATTCATGATTTTTTTAAGTTTTCAAACTCATCTTAAAAATAGCAACCTTGTAATTCATGATTTTTAATTTATTTAATTTTGAAAATTTAAGATTACATTTTAGCTACGAATTATTTATTTATTTAATAAATAAATGATTTATTGGTTTAGATGAGGTAGATAGAGGTATGAGTTTGACAAAAGAAGTAGCAATATTATAATTCAAAATCAAGAAATTTGAAATATTTTAATAATACATATCATATTATTTTATCTTTATATACTTTTGGTAATAGAATATATTATATAATTATGTGTATAATCTTATTTAAGAAAAAGTTAATATCATACATTGGCTTTTATTAATTAGTATTTGACGTAAGTAATTATATGCTCTCATATTTTTAGTGTTTTCATATAATGTGCGACTCAAATGAAAACACTTACTTATCATAAAAAAAATGAGAAAATTAATCATAACAATTACTTTTTTATTTATTGAAATCAGTAAACTAAAATAAATTATATTTCTATAATTCTCTTTGGTTCACATTATATTTTAAGAATACATATATTTTATTGGATTTTAAGGATTACGATAACCAATTATATTACTTCTATATATTTTATAAAAATATTTGAATACATGAATTAAAACCTTTAAATATAATTATATATTAATTTAAAAATGGTTGATATATATATTATCGTTGTATTTAAAAAATGAAAAGTTAATAAATCAGAATAACTGCACATTAATGAAACTTATTAATATAACAATATAATAATAATATATATATAGTAATATTATACTTTTTTATTATTAAATAGTTTTACCCATATTTTGATCATTATATATTTATATTAATGATTTTGATTAACATACAGATTATAATTTTTATTTTTGGAATACAACGATTTATAGTAGTAGCAAATATTTTTTAAAATTAATATAGAGCTATATTAATGGTTTTAAACAATGTGAATTAAATTTTGGCATATACGTATCATGAAATAGGATTATTGAAAGAGAAATTTATATTATTCATTAATTTTAATAGATAAAAAGTTAATGGTTATTATATATATATATATATATATATATATATATATATATATATATATATATATATATATATATATATATATATATATATATATATATATATATATATATATATATATATATATATATATATATATATATATATATATATATATATATATATATATATATATATATATCAAACACTATATAAAAAAAAATTTAATTACCTTTTTTTTTAACTTATAATTTGTTTTAAATAGTATCATTAATTATTTACATTTAATATATCTATTTTTACTTAATTAATTTGAGATTTTGAAATTTTTTTCATCCAATGAGACTTTGTAATTTTCATTTTTTATAATATATGTTATCATATTACTATTAAATGCATAGAAAATACATAAAATAATAATATCATGTTTCTTGTCATATTATCATATGTGTATCAAATATTATCAAATCATTTCCTTTAAAATTTATTAAAACTTTTTCTAAAATAATGTTTTGTTCTCATATTATGGTTCATTCGTTAGATTATTTCCCCCATTTTATTTTTAGATAGTTTTGATCTCTTTTTTAATTTCACTTCACGTTATTTTGAAAGTATTTATTTCTCTACTTATAAATTGAGATGTTCTACGCTCCTTTAGATTATCAAAACTAAATTAAAATATATATTAACAAAGAAAAACTTGATTTTACATAAAGAATAGGTATGGTAAAGTTTGAGATGAAAAAAAATATGTCAATTATTTTTATGTTATTATTAGTTGTGGCACAAGCTGACGATTCTTTTCCAACTACATCACCTTCAAAAAAATTCAATTCTTAAAGGTCTTTGCATGGCGAAGTGTTCTTTTAAATGTAAACGCTTCCTGAGGAAACCCCTCTTATATGCAAGTTATATTGCTGCGTGTACACTATTGAAATGTCATAAGATATCATCAAAAATTGCTTATGAATGTGCAACTAAGTGCTCTATTTCAAACTCTAGAAAAGCTAATACAGGTAATTAACCTTTACTTTTATATTAGTTTTTAATAAAAACTTTTAAATTTTATATTAAATTATATTATCAATCTAATCTTATTTATGATTGTGATAAACGTTTCTTTCAGTAATTGACTCCTTACAGGTATTTGGGGTGTTAATGTCATCGTGAATTCATGCTTGAACGTTTGCAAGAATAAATAACTTATCACATTGACCCATCTAAGTTTGAGGAAAGATTAAGATGTTTAAAACTTGATAATTACTTCAAGTGTAATAAGACAGTGTTTACATGGAGGATAAATAACATTTCATTATTATTTTTCCATTACATGGAAAATAATATTTAATATTCAAAATTTATGTTTTTAGTATTTTTTTAACTTTTTAATAAAAAATAATATTATATATAATAATTTTCTTATTGAAAATTAAATAGGATAATCATACAATTATCATCCAATAATTATAAAGTGATAAGTGAAAGAGTTCCCACAAACATTTAAAATATTTTTAAAAATGAAAAATATAATCATACATAGGTGTTTGATAAAGGAACATCTTCAATATTTATAGTTTTGTGATTTTATTGAGAATTGATTATCTATCTTTAATATCTTATAATGGCTTATTAAAACTATGCAAGTCAAAGGTAGTCAGTCCTTCCCGGACATTAAAACACCAATATAACTTTCTTTTCTTATGAATTTTGACTTTTTATTTTCATTTTGTTATAGTAAATAATATTAATTACTTCAATTTTTCATTTTATTTTTTTCTTCTTTATTAATATTAATATTATTATTATTATTATTATTATTATTAATAATATTTTATCATAATAATAATAATAAAAAAATAATAGTAATAATATATGTTCAAGCTCCGGGTTTCAGAAAACATTAGGTCACTCCTTTTTTATGTGCGACAAACTTGTAATTGTTTTTCTCTTTTTGCTTGTGTTCTCCCAGAAACATGGCATAGAACCACAAATAGCATAAAACACATAAATAAAATCTAAACTCACATTATTGCTTCTCCTTTGACAACATCGAAACGAGATAGTTAATAGAGAAAATATAGGTAAATAAGCTAAGAAACATATACATCAAATAAGAAGAATACATAGACACACATGATACAATAGATGCGGACTATAATAACAATAATACAACAATTTTTTAATAAAAATATTACTATTAGTATTAATAATACTAATGATAATAATAATAAAAAGAATGGTTTTGACACTACTTATAAAAAAAATATACCACAACAGTTGAAAAAGAAATATCGCATTGAATGACCAACCATTGTAAGGTGAGGTAAGATAATGGGTGATTGTATATATGGTATTTTCCATCACAGTCGCGAGACTATGATTATCAACCATTTTTATATATATTTTGGTACTAGGTTCGAAAACCTGCAGCTACAAAGAACATTTCATCACAATTATAGTAGAACATTATTCTAGAAAGTATCTAGATATTATTATATAATATTCTTAAAAAACAAGTTAAATTGTTTTTAAAATTACATACATGTCACAACTCATATCTTTTAGAACATGGTTCAATGGCCTAAGTCCTTTGTGGCATTGATTGCTTTGCTTCGAGTTTTATTTTAATAACATCAATTTATTGGTCAAGCCTACCTCATTACTGTCACTTATCATGATGATTGTGACGTTGACTATCATCATAACAATCACGATGATAAGTGACAATAATGAGATAGACATAGTCAATAAAATTATGTTATACAAATCAAACTATAAGAGAAGATGTCGATGCCATGAAGAACTTAGGTCATTGAACCACATTCTATATGTTAAATAGCGTGAGATTATTTACAATACGAGGGTGTATTTTGTAAAATATTGATTGATATACGCTAGTTTTCAAATACAACTTAATTTTTAGATTATAAGTTTCTATGTCCATTAAAATGAATGAATTTTCAGTGAAGGTTAGAGAAACAAACAATCTAAATACAATATAATAAACTCAATTTTATCTTTTTTCAATCTGCATAAGAATCTAAAGAATAAAACATTGCTAAGTCACAAGAAGCCTTTTTTTCTTGTGACTTAGTGTTTCCAGTGATTTCTGGTAAACAACCACTAGTCTTCCAAACTATCGAATAATCTTTCTGACTGTTATTCAATTCCTCTGGTAACTCACAGGATCGACTAGATTGATCCTAGGACTCCTTGGATATTAAGGTTACTCTTACGATCGAACAGATATTCATGGTTGATATTGTATATGTGTTTGACTTATTTCGATTTCTCTCTCTAAAAGTCTAAAGATGTAATCAAAATGTGTGTGTGAAAACTAAGTTACATGAATAAATGCTAATTGTAAAGACATGTAAAATTGCATAAAAGTGAAGTAAATGGTTTCGACTTACAAAACAGTTAATATAAAGGATTTCTGGAACGTAAAAGGTTTGAAATATGAAGAAAGCGTTTAATGCAAGAAATCTTTAAATGACTTTAAGTAAAAATATGCGTTCGAAGGATAAGACTTGAAGGTAAAGGTATGGAAAATATGACAGTTTTCTGAGATATAAAGTGCTTGAAATATGAAGAAAACATTAAAATGTAAAACTTTGAAGAAGAGATTTCGAAGTGAAAAGACTGTAAATGAGAAAACTTGTAAATGTTATTTGACAAAAGGATAAAGGAAAGTGCTGGAAATGGTAAAAGGTTTTCATTAAATCAGAAATACATGGTGCTATCATACATACATTTCTCTTGCATTCGTTTCCCTTGACATGTGGTAGTTTGAATGTTACTGAGTATTTTGTATAATAGATATGACACCCTAAATCCTAATACTAAGACTTCTATTTATACTAATTCGACCATAACGGTCTTGCTATAGGATTATGCCACGTTTAGAACATGCAGGACAATGCCTCTTTCGTCTTTCTACGTGTCCCCAAATGCTCCAGCACATAACTTTCAAACTTCGAAAATCCCGCTTCCATTTGAATTTCAAATGCTTTGGTACTTCTCCGTTTCGAACGCTCTTCCCAGACACAGCCTTGTTGTTATTTCGAGACTTCTTTAGATATGTTCCCATAATTTCCACTCGAAGCTCCAAGCTTTGACATACTTATTCGAAACACTACTTCTGCTACTTCGAAACATGACGCTTTACCTCATTTCAATCAAAACGTTTAATTCATTTGGCTTCTAATAACATTATCAAAATCTTCAGCCAACAAATTGCCCCTTTAAAATATGTATTTCGATTCCTATGAGAAATACCTATTTTAAACACCTACACAAGATTTTGATGGGACTTTCGAATCATCGTAACATTTAATGCATTTGACTCCAGTCACGTCAATCATAACACCTTTTGGATTCCTTAACCGCCTGGAGCCACTTCACAGCATGGTGCAGTTACAAATAATGATTATCTTTAAATCACGCCTATTACCCATGTTAACTTTACGCCACCTCTTCATCACACCAACCCATGATCTCCACGTATCACACCTTTATTCGGTGGATGCTTAAACTTCCCCATTATAAAACATCACCAACTTAATCTTTTTCTTTTCTTTTCACACTCTAAATCTTTTACCCTCCTTCTCTCGTAAAAAAAAAATCCAAGCTTTCAACATCTTTCAAAAATGTCTTCTTCTACTTCATCCCAACTCAAGAAAGTCTCCAAGAAGAAAGGAAAAACTGCAGGAGCTACCATGGAAAGTAAAATCATCACTCACCAAGGTCAATCCGTTCTTGCCCCTCAGATGATTTCAAAAGAAAAAGAAATGATGTATGCGTCACAGGTACTCATTCCTACCAACGTTGCTGGTAAGAGGTTAGCTTTAAATGGCCCTCTTACGGTTTTTGAAATATTAAAAGACACCAGGACGATTTTCCCAGTTTGTTATAGCTTCAAACCCTTATTTAACAAAATGGACGCCCCTAAGGCAGTAGAATCTCCTAGTTCAAATACCATAGAAACCCCAACTGTTCCTCCTAAGGACCCCTTTGTTTTGGATTATGTAAAAAGTAATTTTAAGCCATTTCGATCTTGCCCCACCTCTGATATTGCTTATCAAAATTGGTTCACGAAAGTAGAAGCTAAGAAATCCCAGCAATGGGAAGAATTAGGCATCTATAACATGATTAAGCTATCGAAGCCTGGTTTCACCTACAGCCACCCTCTGCTATTCGCGTCCCTTTATTTTTGGGACAGTACCTATAACACTTTCCATCTCCCAGGTGGAATGATCACCCCAACCTTCTTCGACATAGCGGCCATCACTGGGCTATCGCCAGTGGGAGAAACTTATATACCCGACAACGAAGAACACTCAAGCATAATTGACTTCGAAGTCAAGCTAGCCAGTTTTTCCAAATTTATCAGTCATTACCATGCTGAGGGGGACAATGTGTCTGACGTAGAGCACATTGCTTTCTTAACCCTGTGGCTGTCAAGATACGTTTTCTGCAGTAGATCCCTACAGGTAGCTAGTAGGTTCATTCCTCTAGCTAGGGACTTGCATGAAAATCGAAAAGTGTGCCTAAGTGAACTGCTCTTAGTTGACCTCTATGAAAGCCTGAGGTCAGCTGTTTCGAGCCTCAAATCCCACACCTCCAAAAATATTCTATTGGCTGGCCCTTTTTGGTTACTCCAACTATGGCTAAATGCCATGTTCGAACCCTCCTTATCAACCGCCAACACCATTGATGAGCAAGATTCTGAGATAAATGATAGGATAGTCGAAGGCACTAGGCTTCGAAGATTAACTCCCAATGACGACAAAGATGACTTCAAAGTTCAATTCTCGAAGTACATCATGATATTCTCCAAAAGGCACAAGTTCGAAGAGAGCATGGCGCCTTTTGCTTCGAGGGCTCATGGACCTTCTTGGTTCACCATGGCTCTCTCAGAAGCTATCAAGAGCAAGGAGATTCAGGATGTATGGAGAGCTTTTTTGCTGCCTAGACTCATTTCTTCAAGAATAACCCCAGCCAAGAACCAAATTTTTCTCTTTGCCTACCAACCAAACTTCGTTTCGAGGCAGTTTGGCTTATGCCAACTGATTCCTGAACCTTTATTTCACACTGAGAGCGCCATCACTTCTGGACGAACTTTCAAGGCACGGGAAGCCAAAATACAGCAAGAACAATATCAAGGCTTTGCCCAATTTGAGCTGATAACCTTCGAACCTACCCATCTCACGGCTAAAGGATTTCTGGAATGGTGGACCAAGTTTTATTAAACTTATATGTTCGATACACTTACAATTCAACAGAAACTAATTGATGCCTTCGATGTGCAGGTACCAACAAAGAAAGGTATGTTTACTCATGCCAAAGAGATTAAAGCTTTCCAAAATTATTTTGAAACTACTTATGACCCCACGCGCTTGGACTCCACTGTGCATCAAGCAGCTGAGACCTTGAAGGAAAAATTTAAACAAAAAGTTTCTAAGTTAAAACTTCCTTCAGGGCTGTCACCTGAGGATAGGTATAGGTTGGCATTCGAAATGCATCCACCTAAATTTCTCAGATTACCTACCTCAGAACTGGCTCTGGCTTGGTTTCCCCCATATCCATGGTGGTTTACTTGCAAAGAGATGTTCAAATATCTTCAAAGGAAACCAAAGCCATCCGAGACTGTGACATGGGCTCGATACTGGCTTCATGATTTCCCAGGACACCTTCGATACGACCTTTCTTCCATGTCAATTAAATCTGATCAAGGCACAGGTGCGAATGCTTGGGAAAATCCCAAATGTCTTTTACTTTCCATATCTTTAACCTTTGCTTTAATTGTTTCGATTTTCAGCCATCAGGATAAAGACAGCTGCCTCGAAGTCGAAAGAAGGGAGTGCCTCTCAAGCCTCCATCGAAACTACTGACAAAGTGACTCCACCCGAAACAACCACTATTGCTGCAACCATAACAACAACAATAATACCAACAACAACCAGTGTTCCAATTCCAACGGTAATCACTTAGCCTTGATGTTTCGAATTCACTCATGCTTTATGGTTTGCATCTAACTCTTCGTCTAAAATTCTTTCAGACCAACAAGCTTCCTCCTACTACTCCCAAGAAGCGGAAATCAAGCACCACTGGGGAAGACCCCAAGGCTGGAGGAAACTTAAATACTGCTTCGAAGAAGAAGCCAAAGAAAGATATTTCGAAAAGCACCGTTCCAACTAGTGTCTCTGGACTTGATTCCAGGGATGCTGCTCCCTCACCCAAATCCAAAAATCCACCTTCGACCTCCAACCCAACGTTGGAACGTATAGCTAGTAACCTCTCCTCTGAGAGTCCACAGGTAAATTGAACCTTTAAATTTTTTACAATACTAACTTCTTATTACCTTGTTGAATGTTTTTCTTAACATTCTATTGTTCCTTGCAGAACATATTGAATCCAGCTTCCACTATTTCGAACTCACCATCCAGAGCTGCTGCTCCGCTCAACTCCTCTCCTCAAGGAGATTCCAACAACCTGGTTCAAAATAAAGGTTCCTCCAATATGGCGGTTCTGGCTGGAACTTCTGAACAGCAGGATGATCAAGGTACCTCCATTCCTCTGAAAGAGATAAAAGAAACAACACTTCAAATGTCTGCAGAGGATTTGCAAAGGGCTTCTCTTCAAAAGTCCCCTCTTGAAACTCTTCAAGAGGACCCAAAGGACACTCAAACTGAAGAAGAGAAAGCTGATTCTGGGCAAAGAGCCGAAGAATCTGCAGACGAAGAATCTGAGGAGGAGAATGCCAATGACGGTTTGACTGTTGGGACGGAGTCCAACGCAAATAGCAGTGAAAGGGATGGTATCGAAGTGGTGGACTTGGATGAGGATGAAGAAGACCAAGAGCACGAAACGAATGAAGGGGATGGTAATGCAACCAACGAACCCATAAAGGTTGAAATGGACGTGGCTCCCCTACGTGTGGAACTCCCTCAATCCTCTCTGTCTCGAATGACTGACGAGGAACTGGCACTTCTGAGACGAAATGACCCTATTGGGTACATGAAGGCAAAGTTGGCTCAGAGGGACGTCCCACTTGCTAGGGTTGGCACAAGTTCGACCAGTTATCCTCTTCCCACAGATGAAAGAATTGTTTTTCTTAATAAAATTAGGAAAACCATTCTCAATGTGGATATATTCGAAGTGCTTAAGCAAGATAGTACTGCTTGCTATACTATGAAGGAGCTGCTCACAAAGGTCAATCTTTCCACCTGCTCCTTGCCAGTTAGTACTCTCTTGTTCGATCTTCAGAATTTGCTGGACAACGTAACTGGTTACCTTCTCCAAGACGAATCTGCTGCCAAGAAGGTTCAAGAGAAACGCATTGCCATGGATGCCGCTTATGAACAAGCTTCAAAACTCTCTCAAGAAGCTGAGGATCAAGATATGCATATGAAGCAGGCGAAAACTGATTATGAGGCTCGAGCTGAGTCCATCCTTCTTTGGGAAAGGCAGATTCTGGAACTTCAACAGAAGGTTAAGGAGGCTAAAGAACAACAACTAGCCTTCGAAACCAATTCTGCTGGTAACCAATTCGAAGAGCTTCTCAACCAGGGGCTTGCGGAAATGGAGACTACAGAACAACTTAAAGGAGAAGTGGCAACCTTGGAAGGAGCCAGGCGGTTCGCTCAACAGAAACTTGAATCATTCCGAAGCACTTTTAATCGATTGAAAAATAATTCTTATTTCTAGATTTTGATGTTTATTTGACTATAATTTTGGTTTCTTACATGTAATATTCGAACAACGCCATTTTGGCATTTTATCTTGCCATCTTGGCTTTTTATAACATCTTGTTTACGTTGTTACTATTCGAATCTCCTGCAGGCTTGGCTTATATTTCTTTAAATATTTCCCATTAACCTTTAGGACACGTTTATCATCCATGAGTTCTTCGATTTCGTATGCATTGTTTGAGAATACTTTTAATATTCGAAAAGGTCCTTCCCAATGAGGTGACCATTTACCTAACGCTTTATTCTTCTTGTCCATAGGCAATATGACTCTCCAAACCAAGTCATTAATAATGAATACTTTTTTCTTCACCCTTTTATTGTATGTTCTGGCCACTCTTTCTTTTTGCCTCATCAAAATTTCCAATGCATGTAATCTAATTTCATCCAACTCAACTAATTCATTCATCATCATTTCCCAATATAATGCAGTTGGGATTTCGTTTTGTCTCTGAATTCGAACTGATTGTAGATGAATTTCTACTGGCAACACTGCATCATGACCAAATGTGAGTTGGAAAGGCGTAGTGTTAGTAGCTTCCTTAGGAGATGTTCTACAAGCCCATAATATTTGGTCAAGAGTTTTGTGCCAGTTTCTTGGCTTTTTGCCAATATGCTTCTTGATTAATCCTATTATTACTTTATTTGCTGCTTCGACTTGTCCGTTTGCTTGAGCATAATATGGCATTGATGTTAGCAATCTAAACCCCATTTCTTGGGCAAATCCTTGCATCTTTCTACCAGTAAACACAGAGCCTTGGTCTGTAGTTATGCTCTCTGGCAATCCGAACCTATAGATAATGTGCTTTTGTATAAATTCAATAATAGCCTCTTGATCAGCAACTATCAGTGGTATAGCTTCGATCCATTTGGTAAAATAATCTATTCCCACCAAGATGTATTTATGTCCTTTGGACGAAGCAGGATTTATTTCTCCTATCAAATCCAATGCCCATCCTCTAAATGGCCATGGTTTGATGATCGAATGCAACTCACTTGCAGGGGCATGTTGAATTCCTGCATGTTTCTGACATTCCTCACATCCTTTAGCAAAGTCTATGCAATCTTTGAGCATGCTAGGCCAATACAAGCCGTATTGAAATAACAACCATTTCATTTTATGGCCTGCTTGATGTGCCCCACATGCCCCATTATGGACTTCAGACAATGCTAAGTATGCCTCACTTTCTCCTAGTCATTTCAATAATACACCCTCTTGGGTCTTTTTAAACAATTCGTTCCCCATGAGGAGATATGACAATGCTCTATATTTTGTTTTTCTATCCACCTTTAGAGTTGGGTCTGCTATATAACTCTTCAATGGACTTCGCCAATCTGCATCTGACAAAGTATTTATGGATAATATTTCGAATCCCTGTTTCTCAGCATATCCCAATCTCATACTTTCCAGATCCGATGGTGTGAATCTAGTAGCCATAACTCTTCCCCTTAATTCGACCAAATCCTTGAAGTTCTTGGTAGACACTTTATAACCTGAAGCCAACTGCGCTAAGTCATTTGCTTCTTGGTTCTCTATTCTTGGTATGTGTTGAATATCCATGTATTCAAATTTCCTCAATAGCCTATTGACTATGATGAAGTATACCATTAAATTTTCCTTTATGCACTTGTATTCCTTTGTGATTTGTTTGACCAATAATTCAGAGTCTCCTTTAATTTCGACTCTGGTTGCCCCCAATTCCAACAAAGCTTCAAGTCCAACAATGAGCGCTTCATACTCAGCTTTGTTGTTAGAACAACGGGGACCATCTAATTTATACTTGAATTTTGTTGGAATTCCTTCAGGAGAAATCAGAAGGACTCCAACACCACTTCCATTCCTGTGGGTTGAACCATCAAAGTACAATTTCCATGGTTGCATTTCGACGTAACTCATGACCGTCTGCTCAACCAAAGAATGGTCCACAATGAAGTCAGGAATCACTTGACCTTTCATAGCTTTTAAAGGCATGAAAGTCAACGAATATTCTGTTAAGGCTAAAGCCCACTTGCCAACTCTGCTATGCATTATTGGTTTTGAAAGCATATGTTTAATGACATCGAAATGAGATGAAACATAAACATCAACAGGTTTTATATAATACTTGAGTTTCATACAAGAGAAATACAAACAGAGACATAGCTTTTCTAAATTGCTATATCTGGTCTCTGCATCATTCAGCACTCTACTTAAATAGTATATGTCTCTTTCGACGCCATTGCTATCTTCTTGTGCTAGCATACTACCTATACTAACTTCAGAGGCAGATATGTACAATCTCATGGGCTTCCCCCATGAAGGTGGAGACAAAATAGGAGGCTGAGAAAGGTATTCTTTTATTCTATCAAACGCCTCCTGGTGAGCTTCGTTCCATTCGAAGGCTTGACCTTGCTTTAGACGAAGTAACGGAGAGAAAGCTTGGGTTCTTCCACTTAGGTTCGAGATGAATCTTCTGAGGAAGTTAATTTTCCCTATCAGAGATTGCAACTTCCTTTTTGACGCAGGTGCTTTCGTCTCCATTATGGCTTTGGTTTTGTTCTGGTTGATTTCGATTCCTTTCTTGTGAACCACAAAACCAAGAAAATCTCCAGCCTGCACAAAAAATGCACATTTAAGGGGATTCATCTTTAAGCCATGTTTTCTCATTCGCTCGAATGATTGGCTTAAATGATGCAAATGTGTTTCTGAAGATATAGATTTGATGACTATATCGTCAATATACACCTGCATGAAGGTTTCAATGAAATCATGAAAAATTGAATTCATTTCCCTTTGATAAGTTGCCCCAGCATTCTTTAAACCAAAAGGCATCACCACCCATTCGTAGGTGCCTAAGGCTCCTGGGCAACGAAATGCTGTCTTTGCAACATCTTCCTCAGCAATGAAAATCTGGTTATACCCAGAGTATCCATCTAACATACTCAAGTATTCGAACCCTGCAGCAGAATCTACTAGCATTTCTGCCACAGGCATGGAATATTCATCTTTAGGGGTTGCAGTGTTTAAATCCCTAAAATCTATGCAAATTCTTAAAGAACCATTTTTCTTAATAACAGGTACTATGTTTGCTAACCATTTGACGTACCTTGTTGTTCTGATGAATTTGCAACGCAACAACCTTTCGATCTCAGCTTTAATTTTTGTGAGAACCGCTGGTGCGAATCTTCTGGGAGTTTGTTTGATGGGCCTCTTGCCATCTTTGATTGGCAGTCTGTGTTCGACCAACTCCCTCTTTAAACCAGGAATCTCGTCATAATCCCATGCGAAGCAATCTTTGTTTTCCTTAAGGACTTCGATCACTTCCTTCTTGAGGCCTGGGCTAAGTTTAACACTTATGTAGGTTACTCTTTTCGTTTTTTCATCCCCTAAGTTGACTTCTTCGAGTGGATCCTGTGCCAACATTTTGGCACCTGATTTTATGGGGTCCCTTTCGAAGCCTAAGGGTTCTTTATCATAGATGGAATCCAACCTTTGATCCATCTCAAACTCTTTGAAGGGTGAGCATTTCGAACCATCCCCACTTACTTCGTCCGTCTTTATAGTTGATTTATTTATTTCAGCCTCTAAGGCCGCTTTTGATTCGTTCTCAGCCAAATAGGCCGAAATCCTTTCGAAAAAGGTAGACTTAGTCATGGCTAAGGTTGTCGAAGTCCCAGCCTGCTGGCCGTTTTTGTATAGTGCTTTCGACTCCCTCTTCTTCACTGATTATTGTTCTATCCCAGTAAAGGCCATCATGACGAAGGGTCATGTAGTAGTGGGTGTTTCTAGTTTCATTAATCTCATCATTTGGAACACACAGAGCAATCTTTGCCAGATTTTTATCATAATCCCTCTTGTCAACTAAATTGACAGTTGACATAAAGTAACTCTGGTCTGCTTCGATGTTTTCCACGATTCCATCATCTCTCCACAGAACTAGTCGCTGATGCATTGACGAAGGAACTGCCCCCACGCCATGGATCCACTCTCTTCCCAGCAGTAAGTTATAGTTTGCCTTGGCTTCGATCACCATAAACATGGTGGGCCTACAGCTTGAGCCTATTGTCAATTCCAACTGGACCACTCCCAGTGTTTTGCCCACTTTTCCCTCATAATTGGACATAACCATATTATGGGGCTTGATGTCTCCTTCGCGGATCTCTAATCTTTTTAGCATGAAATGGGGTATCAAATTGACTGCAGCACCCCCATCCACTAGAACTTTGTTCACACCATGGACGCCAACTTTCGCCCGAATGAAAAGTGGCTTGAGATGGTTCTTCATTGCAGGTTCTGGACGTTCGAAGAACGCATTTTGTTCCTCAATAGCCCCATTGTCCATCACATAGTAGCACACTGGCCTATGTTTCATCAAATCTGTGGTGTCTTCCTCCTCATATTCATTGATTTCAGTTTCTTGCCCAAATTCGCAGGGAAGCACATACACCACGTTACAGTTCAAGTTAAATGAAGACTCCCCCTCCGATTCGAAGTTATCTGTTATCATATCTTCGTCCTCTTCCGGGCCTGGAGTGTATTCCTTTGGTTCATCGCGTTGTTCTTCAGAGAAGAGCCTCCTATTGACTGGAGGTTTGTCTTCAGTTTGATTTTTTGGTTTGTTGGTGCTAGATTCACCTTGGTTTTTCGTTGAAGTAACCCCTTTGTTTGCCACAGCTT
Source organism: Vicia faba (assembly GCA_948472305.1). NCBI lineage: Eukaryota > Viridiplantae > Streptophyta > Magnoliopsida > Fabales > Fabaceae > Vicia > Vicia faba. The sequence continues at coordinate 1,551,054,912 of OX451737.1, read as the reverse complement.
CTCTCTCAGCCTTTCGAATCCTTTGCTGTCTGCGCCACTGGGATCTTGACATGGGGTTCCTTCCTTTGTAATTTTCTAATCTCACCTCCTCCCTTTTTGCTGTGTTGAATTGCCTCCTGTATGTCACAGCATGGCGTGCATTTCGTTCAGCGTTTCTCCATCTATCTTTGCCTTTGTCATTTCTGACCTGTAACCATCTATCGGTTGGCACTTCAGAAGGGAGTTTGAAAGTCACTCTTCGAGCAGCCTTGGGGTGAGGGCTATCAGGCCTTCGCTGTTTGTGTCTGCTGTCGAAACGTGGGCCCATCTGGGCAGTTTCTTGATGGTTCCAGCAAGGGGCGAAGGGAATCGTTTCGAAGGTCCTGGCCATGCTTTGGTCATACACAGCAGAACACCTTGGGCAAATCAAGCACTTGGTTGCCCCTTTGTAGCAGCGAAACACAAATTCCAGCAAACTTTCTCCAGCCTTGGGATAACACCTAAAAAGCTGGTTATCCTGGCGCCAATTGTTGCCAGTTCGAGTCCTCTGTACCCTTTCGAAATTCGCAGCGATTCTTTGATTGCAGAGGATGCTGCACCTAGGGCACAATATCATGCCTGAATCTCCTTTGTGGCATGTCATGAGATAATCCTTGATACTAGCATCTCCAGTGTGATTATCCCCCATTCTATACTTTTCTTTTTCTAAGTATTTTTCCACTTCCTCCATCTCAGAGCGAGGTCTTTCCATATCCACCATATTTATTTCAACATCTCCCCCTTTAGCTTCATCATCACCCCATCCTGTGGGCTTTATATCCTCAATTTGAACCTTCGAACTCTCTGGGGCAGAATATTTGACCAAATAGTCAAATTTTCCACTGGGTTCCCCTAGAGTGTCCCATATTTCCTTCTGAAGGGAAATTGGCTGCGTGATTTGGACTTTCTCCAATTCCAGCCTCAAGCCTTCAGTGACTTGTGTTAATTCTTGGTTTTGATTTCCCTGGCCTTCAGTAGCATGGGTTTCTCTTGCAACAGCTATAGGTGCGGCAATCGGAGTCTCTGGCGTACTCTGGATATCTTCAGTGACCTCCTCGCTGACTTCGACCATCACCCAGTTTTCAACTCCAGTACCCTTCTCTCCTGTTAGGGCGTCGCTTTGATCAGTTTCCACCATGTTGACCTCTCCAATGCATGCAGGCTCGGAGTAGTTGGTGTCTGCGACGTCCAAGGGATCTTCGTCCACTTTCATCTTCACCTTATCAGCAAACTTTAGTCTGCCATCTTTGATCGCGTTTTGAATCAGGTCCCTGAAAAGAAAACATTGTGAGGTTTTGTGGCCTAGGAAACTATGATATTTGCAAAATCCTCTCTTCTTTCTCTGATCCAAAGGAGGTATTTTGACATTTGATGGCACAATTAGTTGGCCATCTTTGACAAGTAAGTCAAAAATCTCGTCACATTTAGTGACATCGAAGGTATAAACCTTCTTTGGAAATTTGTCACTTTTTTCATTTTCAACAATGTCTTTCCCTTTTGTGGGAACTAACAATTTGCAGGAATAAGGCGGGGCCTGTTTTAATTCAGTGAGGTCGATTTCGACCTCTTCGAATTCGAATTCAGGATATTCTTCTGCTTCCTCAGTCCCAACATAGGAAATCCTTTCTTTCTTGCTATTCTTAAAGACTCTGGCTTTTTCGGCCTTTAGTCTTTCGACCTGTCGAACCCTATCGGCTAACTGAGCCATATCCCTCAAATACTGAGTGTCTAGTTTCTTTCGAATAGAATAATCCAAGCCACCAGCGGCCATTTCGACTAACTCATGTTCAAGTACTACTGTGTAACATCTGGATTTCAAAAGCCTAAATCTATTCAAATAATCATCTATGGGTTCGGTGAACTTTCTCTTAACACTGGTCAATTCCTTCAAACTTATTTTCGACTGTCCCATGTAAAATTATTCATGGAATAATCTCTCTAAGAGAGCCCAAGTGTCAATGGACCCAGGAGGCAAAGTGGTAAACCATGTGAAGGCATTTTTTGTCAAGGAACTTGGGAAGTATTTGATCCTGAGATCTTCATTATTGGCTATATCTCCCGCTTCGGTTAGATATCTCGCTATGTGTTCGACTGTTGACTCATTGGTATCCCCAGCGAACTTTGTAAATTTAGGGACTTTATATCCCCTTGGTAAATCAGTATGCATTATGCAATCCAATATAGGAGAAGCGTAATTTGGCCTTCTCATTCCTGTGTTGAGGCCATTCTGGGCCATGACTCTCTCTATCATGGTGGTTAGGTTGTTTTCTGCCAAGATGTTATCATTTCGAATTCTATGAACGACAGCATCGGCATCTTGATTTCGACCAACCAAAAAAACTCCCCTAGGTTGTTCTTCTCGAAACTCTGGGGCTTCTAGCCTTTCGACCCTTGCCCCTGGTTCCATAATTTCCCTTTGTGGGCCCGGGATTATTGGGGCTTCTAACCTTGGTGCCCTGGCCCCTAAGTTAACTTCTTCTCTGGGTGGTCTATGTGATACAGTGGGAGAACTGACTAGTGTTTTGCGTTCGTATTCGCACTTGTGCGGTTTGAGCAAGAGTCGCCACCGACTTTTTATTTTATCCTAAAGGAAAGGTTAAAAAAGCACAGCAAAAACCTTTTGAGATATTTCGTGGGTTCGGGGGGTAGATTATGAAAAGGGAAGGTATTAGCACCCTTTTCATCCATGGTTATCCATGGGCTCTTAGTTACTTGGTTTTTTAGATCACTTTCCTTGATTTTTGATTGCTTGAAAATGGTGTGTGTGTGAGTGCTTTTGAAAATGTTTTGGAAGAAGATGCCTTGTCTTAGGCTAACCTTGTAACAATTCTTTACTCGAATATTTTACAAAGGCGTGTATCTTTTCGAAAAGACGTTTCAAAATGTTTTGAGAGTTTGTTAGAAAGTGTTGTGGATTGTGGTTTTTGAAAAGAAGGCAAGTGTTTTTGCAAGTTGATCTCAAGTAACTAAGAGTTTTGTCTACCCTATTGTACTCAAAGGTCTTTGTTATGTTTTAACCCCTTTTTAACAATTTTGTTTCACCATTGAATTTGGTGGACAATCTTGCGTTTAGGAAGTTTATTCGGGACGGGCGTGGGTCATCGTATGGACCATGAATGCAATGGTGCCAAGTGTCTTTGGCAATTTGCTTTGAAGGGACTATGATCATTCCGTTTAGGCAACACTTTGAGAGACTTATGATCATTTGAATTCGTTTTGCCAAAGATACTTGACGTGCAAGCATGGCCCATTTTGGAAGGCAACATGTGGGATTACCCTAGAGGGTGCAAGTGTGATTGTGTGTTGATTTCATGTATTTGTCTTGTATTAGGTTATCTAGCGTTTGATTTTATGTACATGCAAACCCTAGGTCTAACCATGGTATAATTGGAAAATTGTAAATTGCGGAAATGTAAATCTACGCTATTACAAAATGGTATCCGGGAGTGGGGGTACAAGTGTATGAATGGGGATGAGACTTATAGTATCCAATAAGTTACAACCAAATCGAATTCGCGATCAAATGTAAATATCGAATATACAAATATAAGATAAACAAATGTGTATAGGGCAATGTGAATGTATTTGTATTGTGTAAGTGTATAATGTGAAATATATTGTAAGTGTACAAGTATATGCGTATGTGATTATTTACAGGTGACAAGGTGAAATTAATATGGATTAGGGTATTTGCTTTGACCTAAATAATAATTAAGCGTCCTTTTAATGATTTTGTATTTCTTTTAATATGTACAATAGAAATATTTTAATTGAATGTTTAAGTTCTAATTAAATTATGAAAATGATATTTTGAGAAAAAAAGTATATTTTCATGTGTTATGTACAAAAAGAATATTTAAAAGAAAAAGGGTATTTTCAATTTTAATTATATGATAATAAATGTATGATATGTACAAAATGAAAAGTATTTTCAGTATTCATTATAAACAAATTAAATGACAATTAATTTCAATATTTATTATGGTGTAATAAAAAGTATTTTATTATTTATGTATAAATATATATATTTAAAAAAAAAAGAAAATAAAAAGTATTTTCAAATTTAAATATATGGTGCCGTAAAAAATGGTATCTTTATTATAAAAAATATGTTTAAATAAATGTCAAGAAACAAAAGTAAAAAAAATGTATTCTTAATTGTTATGTAAAAAATTTAATTAAATAGAAGGAAAGGGTTGAGTTTATGTGAAAAGAAGAAAGGCTTTTGATTAGAGGCAAGATGGGGGGTGCACATTAAAATGTTTGGGTTTGGATGTCTTAAAAACGCGTTGGGCCCAAGGTATTGAAACAAAATTTCAGGGTTAGAGGGTTTGGTTGTACAGTTGGGAATGTTAGGGTTTGGAGACAGCGGCGCGTTCGTTCATACTTTCTTCTTCGTCCTCCTCGTTGCACGTTCGCTTCTGAGTTTTGTACCCGCTTGTCCATGGCCACCGGCACTTCCGACCTCTCCTTCCCTCCAACAACACTGTGGGGCGACAGCTTTAAGGTGATTTCCTCTTTCTTATTTCATTAGGGTTTATTAATTACTGCATGCCATGATTTTGATTCGTTTTGATTCTAAATTCATTTTTTTTTTCACATGATCATCTGGGATATTTTTGAAAGAAAGAAAAAAAAAGAGTGTTAACCTTGGAGATGGCAGAGGATGGCCGGGCGTGCGCTAGGAGGCCGGGACGAGCGGGGAAGGCAGTGAGGATGCTGGGCTTGTTCTTTGGTAACCTGGTATCTTTGTATCTCTTTGCCTACTTTGCCTGCTTATTGGGTTTCATGATGATTTTTGTACTAAAAACCTTATTCTGAAAAAGATTCACTTCTTTATCTCTTCTCTTCTACTGCATGTTGCCTTTGAGTATTCGTATGCTTTTGAATATGCTGAGCTTGTTGCCTTGAATTGTTGCTTATGATGAAAAGCTTCTGAGTTCACTTCTTTCCTCTTCTCTATTGCCCACTTCGCCTTTGAATGTGTTTGCCTATGATGAAAAATTTCTGAGGCCTAGGGTTTAGTTGCCTTAACAGATTTAAATGGCTTAGCAGGTTATGCTCTTCATCTTGGACAGTTTGTTGGTATATTTGTTTGATAAGGTATCAGGTTGGTTGGTTCTGGCTTGTGAAGTTTCTTAAGGTTTGAACTGGACAGGTTACGAGGCTTATGGTTACTAGGCCATTGCAGGTTATCTGTTTTTAGTTTGAGCTCATGCAGGCTTTATGCTTCAGCAGGTTTTGGCTAATGCAGGTTATTGCTTCAGAAGGTTGAGGCTAATGCAGATTATTGCTTCAGCAGGTTGAGGCTAATGCTTTGGTTAATTGTTGATGTTCTTTGAATGGTTTTGGCCAGGTTTCAGTATTAGGCAAGTTTAGTGTTTGACAGGGTCAGGGTTTTGGGATTGGTTTGATTGATGCAGGTTTATGTTTAGCAGGGGAATGGTTGTTGGGTTGTATATTTTTGGTTTTGGTTAAGGCTTCTGCAGGTCTTGTGCAGATTGGTGCCTTAGCAGGTTTAACTGGTTTCTGAGTTTTAGTAGGTATAATGGCTGATGCAGGTATTGTTTGTGCTTTGTTGTGAGGCCTGTGGGTTCATAGCAGGTTGGTATGGAGGTTATGGCTTAGCTGGTATGGTTTGTGAAATAACAGGTTCTGCTTGCTTAGCAGTTTGGTATATTTTCTGGTTTATGCAGTTTGCATATTTTTTTTTTGCTCCCCTTGAACTGTGTTGGGTTTTTGTATATTTTTTTCTTCCTATCTATCCTGCCTATCCTGCCTAAGCCTGAAAAACCTGCCTCTATCTCTTCTTTTTCTCTCTCTATAGTACAGTTGGATATGTTATAATATGATTCTTTTCTGTACTATTTTTCTGAAAGGGCTCTCTGATGGGAAATGATGATAAAAGAGTTTCTTGCATAAAAGATTTTTTCTGCATATTTATCTCTTTTTGACAACTTGTGTGCCTTTTGATATCTTTCAAAATCTTCCTCTTTGATAGCTTTGAGTAGCCTTTTTATTTTCCATATCTTTGCCAAATCTTCTTTTGACAGCTTGGGTAGATTTCTTGACATTTTTGACAGTAAGTTTGTACCTTTTGGGTTTTGATAGAAAGTGGGAGTTTGGATTTTAGTTTGGTTGAACTGGGACTATGCAGTTTGGACATTTTAAAATTATGCATTTTGACATTTTGCATTCATGATAAAATTCTTCCCTCTTTGTGAACCGGGAGAAATCCCGTGATTTGCAGAGAGGGTTAACTGATCCCAATCAGTGGCCCTTAATGATGATTGCAAATGTTATCTGTCTTTTCAATTTAACTGCTTTTTGAATTTTCTTTTTCTTTTTGCAGATGAATAATGGAGCACCGGAGCGAAGTGAAGAATGAAGAATTAGAAATAAATAGGATAGTTTTTATTTAATATTTGAATTAATGTAAACCATTGTTTGTAATTAAATTATAACAATAATTGTACAAATAATTCAAATATCAATAAAAGTCTTTATTATCCAACCAATTCTATTTCCTCTTTCTTTATTGTTTATTTATTCATTTAAAACTCTTTGAATTAAAACGATTGAAAAAATAAATTTCAATCACTTAATTTAGAATAATAAATAATTTAAATAAAACAATGTTTTAGTAATTGACCAATTAAACATGTCCTTTCCAATACCCAAAGCAAAGCAACAGTTAACCAAAATAAACTGATCAAACGCATTCCTTTTTCACTGATTCTTTGCCAAGCACTGTAATTCCAAACTGCATATTTCTTTTGACTGGCTCAAACAAAACAACATGAATTCAACCCAACTGCCTCTTTTACTGATTAAATCAAAACAAAGCGAATTCAACCCGAATCTTGGAAAATCTTGCAAAATGCTGTGGAATTTAAATCCTTATGAGAATATGCCCATAAAACCTTAATTCCTGATTAAATGCCAAATAACGTTCGCCTGATCAAAATGCGCCAGAATCAACCACAACCCTAAGCCAATTGTGAAACAATCCAGAGTCCTGAAAATCAGTAAAAACCCTAATTTCGCTTAACTGACAAGAAAAGTCCGTTTGCCCGATTCTTGAGTCAGTTTGAAAAGTCATGAAACGCCTGAAGCTGAGATTGCTGGTGGAAAAATGCGAGGGTAAATTTTGGGGTACAACAGTCTATAAATTGGGTCGTTAGCAATTTGTTCTATAACAGGCATGTTTGCTCGAAATCCCGCCTGATTCTGCCTACGCCTTTCTGGGGGAGCAAAGAAATCTGCTATTCGACTCATATTGTCAGCGTTTTCTCTGTTTGTCACAGTCACATTTTGCACTATTGGGGCAAATATCTCCTGCATGGTTTGTGCTAACACCCTATCATATTATGGTTACTGTCATCCATCAATTGCCTAAAAGCCAACTGGTTGTCTGTGGTTAAGATAGGCATTGTGCTATAACCCACCGACCCTTGGTTATTTGTCATAAACTGATTCGCCCCAGACCCAGACCCTAGTTGTGGAGATGAATTCGATGTGGAATTGTGTAAACCTGCCATAAAAGATGTTGGCATTCCATAAGAGGAATTTCTGGTTCTATTCCCATCGAAACCGGGTGGTCTAGTTAATGGAGTGGCGAAATGGGATTGTGTCCCTGATGGTGGAACGAATCCCCCAGGGTAGCCAATGGTTCCAGTATTTCCTAAGATCGAACTATTAGTTGATATGCCACTTACTCCATTGGTGGCTATGTTACTGGTCGAAGATGCAACAGACTGTGCATTCGAAGGGATTACATTAGATGTTCCGATCGAAGTGGACGCATTAGTGCCTGTTGTATGTGGGCCATTTTGGTCCCCTTGTTGATTGTCTGAATTAGACATTTTGTCTAAACGTTTTCTTCTGGATAAAGGTTGGTTGCTGTTGGTTATCTTACCACTTCTCAGGTTCATAAAACAACAAACTTCTTAGGTTCCAACGTTTTTGTAATGGTTATGTCTCAACAATCCTTATTTCTAATATCCAATTATTGGTCCCACCAGGTGTGCCAATTTGTTTCCAGTGATTTCTGGTAAACAACCGCTAGTCTTCCAAACTATCGAATAATCTTTCTGACTATTATTCAATTCCTCTGGTAACTCACAGGATCGACTAGATTGATCCTAGGACTCCTTGGATATTAAGGTTACTCTTACGATCGAACAGATATTCATGGTTGATATTGTATATGTGTTTGACTTATTTCGATTTCTCTCTCTAAAAGTCTAAAGATGTAATAAAAATGTGTGTGTGAAAACTAAGTTACATGAATAAATGCTAATTGTAAAGACATGTAAAATTGCATAAAAGTGAAGTAAATGGTTTCGACTTACAAAACAGTTAATATAAAGGATTTATGAAACGTAAAAGGTTTGAAATATGAAGAAAGCGTTTAATGCAAGAAATCTTTAAATGACTTTAAGTAAAAATATGCGTTCGAAGGATAAGACTTGAAGGTAAAGGTATGGAAAATATGACAGTTTTCTGAGATATAAAGTGCTTGAAATATGAAGAAAACATTAAAATGTAAAACTTTGAAGAAGAGATTTCGAAGTGAAAAAACTGTAAATGAGAAAACTTGTAAATGTTATTTGACAAAAGGTTAAAGGAAAGTGCTGGAAATGGTAAAAGGTTTTCATTAAATCAGAAATACATGGTGCTATCATACATACATTTCTCTTGCATTCGTTTCCCTTGCCATGTGGTAGTTTGAATGTTACTGAGTATTTTGTATAATAGATATGACACCCCAAATCCTAATACTAAGACTTCTATTTATACTAATTCGACCATAACGGTCTTGCTATAGGATTATGCCACGTTTAGAACATGCAGGACAATGCCTCTTTCGTCTTTCCACGTGTCCCCAAATGCTCCAGCATATAACTTTCAAACTTCGAAAATCCCGCTTCCATTTGAATTTCAAATGCTTTGGTACTTCTCTGTTTCAAACGCTCTTCCCAGACACAACCTTGTTGTTATTTCGAGACTTCTTTAGATATGTTCCCATAATTGCCACTCGAAGCTCCAAGCTTTGACATACTTATTCGAAACACTGCTTCTGCTACTTCGAAACATGATGCTTTACCTCATTTCGATCAAAACGTTTAATTCATTTGGCTTCTAATAACATTATCAAAATCTTCAGCCAACACTTAGCAATGTTTTATTCTTGTTATGAGAATATTATTCAACAACAACAACAAAACAACAATAACATACACCAATATAAAAAACATATCTTCTATTAACAAACACTAACAATATACAATAACACAAGATATAGTAAAATGTTTCAAGAACACGCCTTTTATTGAAAACAATCATTGAATTGGAATTATGATGAAGTTCATCTAGTTTATATTGCTCTAAAAAGAAATACAAGGTGGAAGAAATTTACACAAAACTTTATAGAAACAAAAATCATATGTAGCATAGCCAAAGTATACGCTTTATTAAAGTGTTTTTCTTCATTCACTTTCTTGTAAGTAAATAAAACACCAAGACATAAATAGCATTACATGGAATATTCACCAAATGGAAAAACGAGAAACCATATTTAACAAGAAATGTAAACAAAATCGAAACATAAGTTTAATGAATAAACCTGAAGGTAGCCATTCGTGAAGATGAATCTAAAGGTTGCAGTATGTGTGATGATTGACATGGATGTTAGGAATATTGGAGGGAGATACTAGGATCATTGATATATAGTGTAGGACTAGGCACCTTCGTGAGAGACACACCACTTATCCACCTAAAATCTTAAGGTGATAGGTGAGTGGGTTCTCCCACTTATATATGCTTAAGTCTCCACATTCCTATCTAATAAGGAACTATTTTCCAACTTACTCACACTTGTTATATTATTCCAACACTCCCCCTCAAGTGTGAGTCCATAATGCTCCGTCACTTGTACCTCCAATGACATCTTGCAACGGAACTCCATTCCTGGATGCATTTCGATATAAGTCTCTTCTGATCTCTTTCTCGAACCAAAGGCTCTGATACCATGTTGGAGGGAGATACTAGGAGCATTGATGCATAGTGTAGGAACAACCACCTTTTTATGAGAGACACACCACTTCTCCATCTAAAACCTTAAGGTAATAGGTGAGTGGGTTCACCCACTTATATATGCTAAAGTCTCCACATTTCTATCCAATATGGGACTATTTCCCCACTTACTCACACTTGCTATATTATTCCAACACTCCCCCTCAAGTGTGAGTCCACAATGCTCCCCCACTCTTTCAGACCCTTTCTCGAACCAATGGCTCGGATACCATGTTTGGGGGAGATATTAGGAGCATTGATACATAGTGTATGAATAATCACTTTTGTGAGAGACACACCACTTATCCACCTAAAACTTTAAAGTGTTAGGTTAGTGGATTCTCCCACTTATATATGCTTAAGTATCCACATTCCTATCCAATGTGGGACTATTTCCTTACTCACTCACACTTGCTATATTATTCCAATACTCTTCCTCAAGTGTGAGTCCACAATGCTCCTCCACTTGTATCGCCATTGACATCTTGAAACAGAACACCACTTCTTGGGTGCATCTCGATACAAGTCTCTTTTGATCCCTTTATCGAACCAATGGCTCTGATACCATGTTGGGGGGAGATACTAGGAGCATTGATTCATAGTGTTGGAACAAGCACACTTTTGTGAGAGACACACCACTTCTCCACCTAAAACCTTAAGATGATAGGTGAGTGGATTCTCCCACTTATATATGTTTAAGTCTCCACATTCCTATCCAATGTGGGACTATTTCCCCACTTACTCACACTTGCTATATTATTCCAACACTCCCCCTCTAGTGTGAGTCTATAATGCTCCCCCACTCTTCCGGTCCCTTTCTCAAACCATAGGCTCTAATACCATGTTGGGGGGAGATACTAGGAGCATTGATACCATGTCAGATGGTTTCAAGTGCAAAGCTACGGCAAAATTTTTAGAAGCTGGGTCTTGTTCTAAACCAGTGAAAGGTACTCTCTCCAATATAGGTAAACCAAGTAACTTAGAGAATTCTTCCAGTGTAGGCACCAGTTGATAATCGGGGAATGTGAAGCAATGGTGCTTAGGGTCGAAGAACTGGAATAAGACACTCATCAAACCTTCGTCAAACCCGGTGGTAACCAAACTGAGCAAGTGACCATGTCTTTTGTGGAATGATATGTCCTTGGGGACTTTCAAGACTAATTCCTTGAGCTTAGGAGGAACTTCTGTGAAGTGAATCCGGATGGTTTTTCTGCGACCTGAATTCATATCCTACAAAATAGCCAAGAGGTAAATCCAACAGCTCCTTGAAATGATTAGTATGTATGAATGTCATGATGTTTATGATGTCATGATTATGCTAATTATCACAGATAAACACAAGCAAATCACACAATAGACCTTAGGTTCAAAGGTTTGCATGAGTTTTTAAGGTATGTACCCTCTTGAATATACAGTTGGCTCAACCTGTCCAATTAATAGTAATATGGTTCTAAGGAGCCTCAATATCACCGACCTTCCCTTCAGAAATTGTTTCATCCTGCACCGAAGTATTGCGGCCAAATAAATCCTGAAAGTCCAGCCTCAATGAGTGTAGTATCGAGTATAAACCAATCTTCGGTCGGAACCAAAGTCGGTTATCTCACTACTTCCTAAGGGCTAGGATGAGTCAATTAAAGGTTATAAAGGTCAGTTAGCCTTTAGTGACACTATGAGGAAGCCTAATGTTATCTTTAACTTGCTCAAGGAACATTAGTACAATCTAAAGTATCGCACTAACGTAGCCACCACTTTGTCTTTATCGGTCTATGTCGTACAACCTCAATGATTTATTGCTACTTACCTAAAAAGTGTCCCCAGATCAGGGTATAGCATCTTTACAAGAATACCCCAATAAACCCTCAAAGATAAATCAGTCAAAGAAAACAGAGAAACCAATTTAAAATGATCTAGACCCTAAGGTAAACCCCATTTTATAATTGTCCCCAGCAGAGTCTCCAGTTCTGTGATACGGTGGGAGAACTGACTGTTAGAACTGGTTTGCGTTTTTTGTTCGCAAATGTCGCGGTAAGCAAGAGTCGCCATCGACTTTTCTTTTATCCAACAATAGGAAAGGGTTAAAAGAACAGAAAAATACCTTTTTTCGAGATTTTTGAGTAAGGGGAATTGATTATGGGAAGGGAAGGTGTTAACACCCTTTCCATCTGTAGTCTTCTACAGGCTCTTAGGTACTTGCTCATTTTTTGAAATTGCTTTCGTGTTTGTGTGAAAAAAAGTTTTGAAAATGCCTTAGTGCGGCGATTCACTTTATGGTAACTCTTGTATCAGTCCTCAAGAGTGTGAGAAAGCGTTTTGAAAAGTGTTTGAAAGTGTGGTGTGAAAATTTGTTTGAGCAAGTACCTAACAGTTATCTACCTACTCGAAAAAGACTGTTCTTTTCCTCCTATCCTTTAGACCATGTTATCCTACTATTAGTGATTACGTAACCCTAATCGTTGGATGTTGAGGGACTATCGAAAGGGACGTAATGGTCATTGAAGGAAACATGTAAGGATACCTTAGCATTTCGATGGGACTATCATTATAAGATCATTTCTCGTAGGCAACTCGAGGGACATTTAGGGACTATGATCTTTATGATGATTTTAAACTGAGGGTCTTTGCTAATAGTATCCCTATTTTCGAGGGACAAGACCATTGTTTCTGAGGCAACCAAGTGGGAAATACCCTAGGGGTGCAAGTGTGTAATAGTGTGCTATTTCAGATATTTTATCTTGCAGTTTAGTGATATAAGATTGATTGATTAAGCATGCACGCCTAGGTTGCTAACAATTATATACAAGTATATACAGAATATAAAAGCGATAAAATGGAGGGTCATACGCTATTACAGGGATCTGGTGTAGATACATAAAGAATGACTGAAAAAAATAAAGTGCGGAAATAAAAAACCTAATTATCTATTACAAGTCGGGCGCAGTTACATAATTGATAAAAATATTCTTACGACAAAATAATAACGCGCGAGAATTAACTAGAAAAAAGGTTTAAAACCCTAAAAATCTAATTTGATCATTGAAAAATATTTTTCGGATTTTATATAAAAAAAATTGATTTTGACCTAATTCTACTTGATTTTAATTAATGAAAAATATTAGAATTGATTAAAACAATTAACTTGCAAAAATTAATTTATTAAAGAAAACTAAATCCTATTTTTTGTGATTATTTTCTGACTAAAAAATGGTTTGAAATAAAAATCAATTAGACTAATTAAATAAAATAAATAGTAAAATCAAAGAGAAAAGAAATAGGCCTGAAGGGGTATGAACCCAAATTAGGGGTTGTGTTGCTGAAATTCTGTCCAAGCCCAATCCTGTTAGCCCAAGGCAACGTGAGATCCAGTGTGATTGTGCCAGGAGTGTTATTCAAATCAAACTATAAGTGAAGATATTGATGCCTTGAATGACTTATGTCATTGAACCACATTCTACATGTTAAAGAGCGTGAGATTAGTTATGATACGGGTGCATTTTGAAAAATATGGATTGATATAAGTTGGTTATCAATACAACTTAATTTTTAGGTTATACGTTTCTATGTCAATTAAAATGAATGAATTTTCAGTGAAGAGTTAGTGAAACAAATAATCTACATACAATATAATAAATTCAACTTGATCTTTTGTCAATCTGCATAAGAATTTAAAGAATTAAACATTGCTAAGTCACAAGAAGCCTTTTTTTCTTGTGACTTAGCAATGTTTTGTTCTTGTTATGAGAATATTAATCAACAAAACAACAACAACATACAACAACATAAAAACATATCTTCTATTAATAAAATACTAACAACATACAACAACACAATATATAATAAAATGTTTCAAGAATGCGCTTTTTATTGAAAACTAACATTGAACTGGAATCATGATGAAGTTTATCTAGTTTATGTTGCTATAAAAAGGAAATACAAGGTGGATGAAATTTACACAATAACTTCATAATTCTTGTATTGTTTTTCACAAAAACACAAAATATATGTAGCATCGCCAAAGTATGCGCTTTGTGAAGGTGTTTTTCCTCATTCACTCCCCTGTATGTAAAAAAAACAAAACACCAAGACATTAATAGCATTACATGGAATATTCACCAAATGAAAAAAATGAGAAACCATATTTGAAAAAGGACGTAAACAAAATCGGAACATAAGTTTAATGAACAAACATGAAGGCTGTCATTGGTGAAGATGAATCTAAAACTTGCAGTATGTGTCACGAGTGACATGGATGTTAAGGTTGTGTTTTGAGTGAGAAAAGTAAAATATGTTAGGATTTTTTTATAGAGATACGATTGTTATGTACTGAGCGCAATAGTTTCGGTTAGATATTAAAAAACTATCATTTTTATCACGGTTGACAAGAAGAATCGTGATGAAATGATTGAAATTTACACCATAGTTGACTAAAATAATAGTGGTGATATACAAAGATATTCCCTTTTTGTGATGATAAAATGAAATATGAATAGAGTTGGGATTTGAACCACATAACTATCTCACTACAAATTTAAACATTCATCGTAGTGAAATATCTTTTACTAAAAAAAAAAGAAAATACGTAAAAAAATGAGATTTCACCTCAGTTAACGAAACACCTTTGTAATATTTTTTGATGAAAAATATTTTCTGTAATAATGTGATGAACATAAACTAATTAAAATTTTATTTTAACTTTCAAGATTATGATCAAAATGATAAGTGTAATTTATTTTATATATTCACACCATTTAATAAGATTATTGTAGTATATTTTAAAAATAGTTTTTTAAAATAAAAATTGTTTATTTATTAATAGATAGAATAACCTTAAAAAAATAATCTTTTTTATAAAATATTAATAAATTTAGAAAATAGATAAATCGTGGGGTTGCTCAACTCTTAGAAACAACATTTCTTTGTATTTTCTCATAATTTATTGTTGTAAACAAGTTGTTATACATATAAATCAACAAATATATTTATGCGAATAGATATGGAAGGATGAATATGGACTATGAATATGTGGTTGGATGATAAACTGATAAATCTATATCTGAAAAATTATAGAAATCAGAAGCCGTTTCCTATAGACGGCGTCACAATTCCGTTGGGGAATCAAAAATGGTGAAAATTGGAGAAACTATGGTGGAATTAAGCTTCTAGTGCACTACATCATTGCAACATCATAGATTGAATCTTGAGATCAAGGTGCTTTTTGAACAAGAGGAATCAATATTGATGCAATATTATTAACCAGTGCTGCTATCTCTGAGCAGTGAATTATGGAGGATACATATTAGTTAGCATTCAAATGCACATATTAGTTTAAGATTCAAGATAGATAAGAATGAAAATAGAGATTAGTGATGGTGTGTCTTAGAATCCTTTGTGAAGATAATTATATATTAGACCGAATTGAGTAGCATTGGGTCTCAGATCTTTGACTAATACTGAGCAGTGAGTCACGAATTTTTGGTTGACACAAAATATATTCAATTAACAAAAGTAGTAAAAGACAAAATCATGCCGAGTAAAAAAAAGACAAAATCATATAATATATCCTCTTAAAAATAGCAACGTTGTAATTCATGATTTTTTTAAGTTTTCAAACTCATCTTAAAAATAGCAACCTTGTAATTCATGATTTTTAATTTATTTAATTTTGAAAATTTAAGATTACATTTTAGCTACGAATTATTTATTTATTTAATAAATAAATGATTTATTGGTTTAGATGAGGTAGATAGAGGTATGAGTTTGACAAAAGAAGTAGCAATATTATAATGCAAAATCAAGAAATTTGAAATATTTTAATAATAAATATCATATTATTTTATCTTTATATACTTTTGGTAATAGAATATATTATATAATTATGTGTATAATGTTATTTAAGAAAAAGTTAATATCATACATTGGCTTTTATTAATTAGTATTTGACGTAAGTAATTATACGCTCTCATATTTTTAGTGTTTTCATATAATGTGCGACTCAAATGAAAACACTTACTTATCATAAAAAAAATGAGAAAATTAATCATAACAATTACTTTTTTGTTTATTGAAATCAGTAAACTAAAATAAATTATATTTCTATAATTCTCTTTGGTTCATATTATATTTTAAGAATACATATATTTTATTGGATTTTAAGGATTACGATAACCAATTATATTACTTTTATATATTTTTTAAAAATATTTTATTACATGAATTAAAACCTTTAAATATAATTATATATTAATTTAAAAAATGGTTGATATATATATATATATATATATATATATATATATATATATATATATATATATATATATATATATATATATATATATATATATATATATATATATATATATATATATATATATATATATATATATATATATATATATATATATATATATATATATATATATATATATATATATATATATATATATATATATATATATATATATATATATATATATATATATATATATATATATATATATATATATATTATCGTTGTATTTAAAAAATGAAAAGTTAATAAATCAGAATAACTGCACATTAATGAAAATTATTAATATAACAATATAATAATAATATATATAGTAATATTATACTTTTTTTATTATTAAATAGTTATATCCATATTTTGATCATTATATATTTATATTAAAGATTTTGATTAACATACAGATTATAATTTTTATTTTTGGAATACAACGATCTATAGTAGTAGCAAATATATTTTTAAATTAATATAGAGCTATATTAATGGTTTTAAACAATGTGTTAATGATTTTGTATACAAAGACAATGTGAATTAAATTTTGGCATATACGTATCATGAAATAGGATTATTGAAAGAGAAATTTATATTATTCATTAATTTTAATAGATAAAAAGTTAATGGTTATTATATATATATATATATATATATATATATATATATATATATATATATATATATATATATCAAACACTATATAAAAAAATGTAATCACCTTATTTTTTAACTTATAATTTGTTTGAAGTAGCAAGCACAAGCAAATTACACCAAGACCTTAGGTTTAAGGCTTGCATGAGTCTTAAGGTCACACCCTCTTGAAGTTGGATCGGTTAAATCTGTCCTATAAATAGTAACCGTGTTCTAAAGAATCTCAATATCATTGATATTTCCCACAAGCTTCGTTCGATAGGCGGTGACTCGCAACCAAAAAAAACTCAGGAGTCATGTCTCAATGAATGTAGCATCGAGTATTTGCCGACTTTGGGAATACACCAAAGACGACCATCTCACTACGTCCTAATGGACATGTTGTTCAATTAAAGGTTCTAAGGTCAGTTGACGCTTCATGACACCATGCAGCAGCCCCGTATTCTCCTTGATTAACTCAAGAGCAACTACAACATTTAGGCTCTCCAGCAACAATTGAAAAACGTTGCCAGAACTCTGAAAATCGTTGCCTAAAACAATAGGGGACGTTTTCTAGGCGTCTCCTGTGCGAGCGTTGCCTATTGTTTGAGGTGACGTTTTTTTGGGAACGCTTTTGAAAAACGTCGCCTATAGTAAAGGAATAGGGGACGATTATTTACGGCCTCTGAGACAACGTTTTTTAAGCGTTGCGTTGCCAAATTCGGCTACAATTAACAATCGTTGCCTTAAACCTGAATCAGGAAGATCGTTTTTGAAGTGTAGCCATAGCTTATAGGTTGTTGTTTTATAGTGTCCACATAAAATATACAATTTTGCAATTATTATCAAAATAATATAGTCAATAATAATTGGCTTCAAAAATAATATTGATTATATAACTTAAACCATACATCCATAAAAGTTGTAATATAATAAAATCGAGTTCAAACTTTAATTCAAGATATAGTATATAGAGTACACAAAATGCCTAACGTAACAATATTACTTTTAATACTTTGAAGTATGACCCTAGTAAAATAACTAAAAACATAGTTCAGCAAAAGAACAAAAATCATATTTCAAGTTTAATTCTTTCAACTACAAGCCAAAAAAAAGACATCATCCAACTCATTCAAGTTTGTCTTCTAGGAGTAAAGCATCCAGATCGTCCTCTTGAAATTCGTTAGATATGTCATCCTCCATAAATTCTTCATCTACGTCGTCCTCTTGAAATTCACCATCTATATCCTCCTCTTGAAATTCATCATCTAGATCTATGTCGTCCTCTTGAAATTCGTCATCTACGTCGTCCTCTTGAATTTTATCATTTAGGTCGTCCTCTTGAATTTTATCATTTATGTCGTCCTCTTGAATTTCATCATTTATATCGTCCTTTTCAACATCTTCACTGATACATTGCTGCATAAGAAAATAAAATAAAACACATTAACCATAAGTATTTTTTGTCCAAAGGACAATTAAGACATCAACAAGAATTAAACCTCGCACAAATAAAAACTAAACCAATGAGCAAAACACATTGTTTATATTCTTCACATCTCATGGATGTGAATTAATTATGAAGGTTTTTAATGGATGTGAATTTTCGTTCTAAACTGTAATAGGTGACATGAGCTTACTAGCAAATAAATCAATTATGAAAACCATTCTGTTTTTGGCACACTATTCAGGACTTACAATAGCCTTTAACTGTATGTATGTATGTATGTATAACTTGTGCTATCCTTTTATGTTTATTTTTTGGAGTAAATGAACTCTGGTGAACACTCTTACTTGTTGTATCTTCTTTGGTGTTCAGTATCATATGGATAAATTTACAGCATACATAGTGAATGTTATCAAACAAGGGGGTCCCATAATCTTATCCCAGGCAAGTATGTTTGTGAAATATCAATGAAAGCTCGCACAAATAAAACAGTTTCAGCCACTTCTAGGTGTTGTCACTACTTAAACAATTTCAACCACTTACTTTATTCTAGGTGTTGTCACTACTTGCAAATTTTTGCATACATTAACAACTATTTTGATACTATAACATAATTAGAAAAATATAAATCAATAATATTGGTAGAAAAATTCGAAAGAAAAAATAGTTAAAATATAAACATTTCATGGCCAGATATTCAAGAATCATATGTAAATGAATAAAGCTTGAAGTTTTATCATGAGTTTCTTGTTTCAAACAGTGAACAAAATTGACATTTCAAGGTTACCATGAGTCCTTCTTTCAAGGCTAATGTCCAAGCCATGTTAACTGCATCTTCACTACTAACCTACAACATCGTAAGTTTGTGACAGTTAGAAAAAACACAAAGCTTTCAAGCTAAATTTCTATGTAGAAGAAGGTAATCACATGTACTTACTTCAAGAACTTTGTCCATTACATCCATGTCCAATATGTCTGGTTTGAATCCAACACCATTTCCAGTTATATGATGAGGACCTGTATATATGGACCACATCAGAATTTGCGATAACTATTTTCATTATTTTCTACCGTTATTTTAACCATCTTTTACATCTATATTTCTAAAAAATCACTTCACAGATACCAATAATGACTAAGAAATGAACTATGATATTTACCTGGTTTACCACCATTGAGCACATTACTTTCAGATGGCTCTACTCCGTATATCTGATAAGATTGAAAACATTTCAAAGGATTCATTAAGAGTATCTAACAGAACAGTGTTTAGTTTGTAATTTTAATTGTGATATGAAGAAAATCACCTTAACGTTGGGGTTTCGGGATTTAAGATATTGTCCAACCCCAGAAACTAGGGGTGGACAGCTTTTGATAAAACCGTGAATATCCAACCGACCCACCATAACCGTTTACATGCGGTCGGTTTTAAAATGGGTGTCGGATTAACATGTTGATTTAAACCAGTTTCTAATGGTTTATACCGGTTCGGTTCGGTTGAGACAATCTAACCCAAAATTAACCGAATCCGATCGCTATAATATATGAACTGGTTTGAACTTTTTGTAAAGCCCATTAAACATACCCTTCATGTACTATATCTAAACAGTATATAAATTAAAAACTCTAGCCGTCTGGTACCCTTCATTGTTTACTTCATCTTCTCCACAGTTTATCCTTCTTCTCTATTTCAAATACCTTTCATTGGTAATTTCATCTTCTCCACCATTTATCCTTCTTCTCTATTTCAAATAGAACATAATGATTCTGGAAATCTTTGTACCCATGGATGCTGACTTAATATCCATTATTTCAAAGAACACCACCACTATATTTAGCTTACATATTCTCTTCTTTACCTCACCTCAAACTTACTGTGTTTGATTTGTTGTTTACCCAATTTATTTGAAAAAACATTTCTCAAATCTTTGCAAAGCAGATAATGTAAAAATTTCCAGATTTTTTTCCAAATCTCCTTGCAATTTTGTAGCAGTGAAAATAATTTTGCGATAATTCCCAAATGTTTTCCCGGATCTATCTTTAAAAACTCTAATAAAACATTGGTAGCTTATGTTTTAAAAAACATTTAATTTTTAATTTTTAATCGCAGCTTTTTAAATAGATTATCGATTAAACCGAACCGACAACTGTTCAATCCGACAAACCGTAAACCAACGAAACCGAAGATTTAAATGGTCGAAATTGGATGTTCATTATAGATCCGCGGTTTAGGTTGGATTGGATTTTTGGACCCGAATTCAATCCAATCCGACCGTTGTCCAACCCTACCAGAAACTGTGCCACCGCTACCTATTCCCATAACAAAAATGCCCACTTGTCTGTTTGTATCCTCCCATATCTCCGGACCTGTTGTTTCAAAATGCACCTGTTTTCCAATTTTATAGTAAATTAGATATAAACTCGCCAAAATATCAAAGATTTCAGAACTGTATTGCCAACTGCAGATTGCAAAAAATAGCTATTGGTTTGAACTCTGATACATAACAGTGCCATAGAGGCGCTATAACCACTATATGACAAAACTTGTACTGAAGGCATATCGCGGAACAATAGTGATTTGAAACAAGACTGTTTTGAACCGAAATAGTAATTTAAGTTCTGTTAACCTTATACCTGAGTATTGGCTGGATTGGAAAATTGTTGCAGCATGAAAGCATCTGGTGTGGATTCCAAAAGATCGTAAGCCTTTTTAACTGTTCCACCGACAACTCAACCACGACACAAAACCCAGACCTCTGGGACTCGATCTCTCATCCGCGACACCATCTCCAAGCGCCATTGATACCGAACCCACCGCGAAGCCCCATCTATTCATCACATAGCCACACCCAAGGCCACCAGAATCTGGATAGGAGGACAACACCGTCGCCGAATCGGGTTTTGATCTAGGGTTCATTATGTTGTTGTTGTTTTAGGTGTGAGGTAAGAGAGACAGGAGATGAGGGAGAGAACACGAAGAAAAAATGTGGAAGGGAATAATGGACGGTGTGGCTTTTATATTTTTTGTTATTCAATTTTCGTTCTAGGCTTTACATCACCACAAATCCGCCCCACTCATCTTGTTCATTTACTCTTTTTTTTCTTCCTGCTGGTAATATGTTTGGGCCAGGCCCAATTGCTATCTGCGTACCCTTTTTAATAAGACGTGGCAATAATTGAGAGGACTAGTAATGAAAAATATTTTAAATTCCTGTGTTATACCCTAAGGGTGCAAGTGTGCAACAATGTATTTTTTCAGTTATGTTTATCTTGCAATTACTGTTCTACTGAATAATTGATTCTTGTCATGCACGCCTAAGTTAATAACAATTATATACAAGCATGTAAAGAAAAAGCGAGAAATAAAGTCCTACGCTATTACAGGGCTTTTATATAGATACATGAGTAATGAACGAAAAGTAAAAATGCGGAAATAAAACCCCTACGTTAGCTATTACAAACCGGGTGCAGTTACATAAGTGGTAAAAAAATCATCGTATGGAAAAAATAATAGCGCGCAAAATTTAGACGGGAAAAAGTTTTAAACCCTAAAAAAACTCAATTGCTCATTAAAAATATTTTTTGTATTTTATGAAAAATGTGTGATTTAAGCTAATTCTCTAATTAATTTTAATTAATGAAATAAGTCCAAATAATTAAGTCAAATTATTTTATTTATCAAAAATTAAATTTAATATAGAAAAACTAAGTTTATTATTTTTTTGGTGATTTTCTGATTTTATGAAGAAAAAAAATGAATTGACTAAATAATATAAAACTAAATAAAAAAAATAGAAATAAATAAATTGAGAAATGGGCCTGAAACAGGGGGTGTGAAACCCAAACTGGAGGAGGTGTTGTTGAATTGGTCTAAGCCCAAGTCTGGTTGGCCCACAACCTTGCGCCTGATCCCATGTTGTTATGGTATGGACGTCATGGTGTGCCTGCATGCTAGAGGCACTAGATCCAGAACCATGCAGATTTGATGGCTGGATCTGATGGTGCATGATGCGCGCCTGGGGGTGAGACCTATTGGATCTGCAAGAAACAAGTTAGAAAACATAAAATGTTAGACCTGGGACTCGAATCCAGTTCCTCTCCTTCCAGTGCGCTTCTTTCACCATCTAAGCCAAGTGGTCATTCACTTATACAAACAAACGCAAAATAATATAATCAAAATAAAATGGCCAGAAATCCTTTTTATAAAAAACGCGCGCTATTTCAAATGGCCCAACCAAGTTATGCCACGTCTTCATCTTCTTCAGTTGTCTGTCGTTTTAGCTCATGAACTTTTACCTACAGACTATATCTGTCATTAAAAATCTGCAAATCTCCAAAATTCACAACAGGAAATATAAATTTAATTTAAAGATATGAATCAATTTAGTTTGATCCCTTGAGCATGATGGTATTCTTTATGTAATAAATAATCTCTAGTAATAGTTTGATAAAAAATATATGTTTCATCTTAAGAATAATGATAAAAGAATAAACTATTTTTTATAAATTTTCTATTATAAAATAATTTACATGTGGTGTTTGTTATTCCATCATTAAGATATAAATATTAATTTTCAGTCAATAAAAAGAGCAGCGATTAATTATTTAAAATCGTTAATATATTTACCTATTAATCCAAAAACTATTTTTATAGGTTTTAATTTATGTATTAATTTATATCTTTATAAAATAACTATAGATAATTGGTTATTATTTTAAAAATATTTATAAAAAAAAAACCTATCAGTACAAATATTTAAATTTAGAAAAAATCTAAAAAAACTATTTAGTTCGTTATCTTAATTTTTAAAATTCAAAAAATATATTTTCCTTAAATATAATGTGAATTAAAATTTTGCATGTACTACTTAAGGTATCATAAAATAGGATTATTGATAGAGAAGTTTATATAATTCTTTAATTTCAATAGATCAAAAGTTTGGTTATTATTAATTATTAATGGTTATGAGAAATTATTCTTATTTCTCACCATAAAAATTTTATTTATTCATATTACTTATTGCAAGAGTTATTATTTTTTTAAATATTATTATTGATTTTTTCTTTAATATATCAAAATTTATGTAATTACCGAGATTTTAAAATATTTCTTTTCATATATATATATATATATATATATATATATATATATATATATATATATATATATATATATATATATATATATATATATATATATATATATATATATATATATATATATATATATATATATATATATATATATATATATATATATATATATATATATATATATATATATATATATATATATATATATATATATATATATATATATATAACATTATACCAAAAAGTTTATTTAATCAACTTATTTTTTAAGTTATAATTTATTTTGAATAGTATCATTAATTATTTAAATTTAATATATCTAATTTTACTTACTTACTTTGAGATTTTGAATTTTTTTTTCTTTAAATGAGACTTGGTAATTTTCATTTTTATAATATATGTTATCATATTACTATTAAATGCATATAAAATATATTTGTTTATTGTCATATTATCATATGTGTATCAAACATGTACATAATAGAAAAAATTAATTTTATTATAATATCATATCCTTTAAAATTTATTAAAACTTTTCCTAAAATAAAGTTTTGTTCTTATATTAGTGTTCTTTCGTGAAATTATTCCCCCCATTTTATTTTTAGATAGTTTTGATCTCTTTTTTAATTTATCTTCACGTTATTTTTAAAGTATTCATTTCTCTACTTATAAATTGAGATGTTTTACGCTGCTTTAGATTATCAAAACTAAATTAACATAGAGAAGAGGTATGGCAAAGTTTGAGATGAAAAAAATTATGTCAATTATATTTATGTTACTATTAGTTGTGGCACAAGCTGACGATTTTTCTCCAACTCCATCACCTTCAAAAAACCCAATTCTTAAGGGACTTTGTATAGCGAAGTGTGCTTTTAAATGTAAACGCTTCCTGAGAAAACCCCCCTTATATGCAGGTTGTATTGCTGTGTGTACACTATTGAAATGTCATAAGATATCATCAAAAATTGCTTATGAATGTGCAACTAAGTGCTCTATTTCAAACTCTAGAAAAGCTAATACAGGTAATTAACTTTTACTTTTATATTATTTTTTGATAAGAACTTTTAAATTTTACATTAAATTGTTTTATCAAACTAATCCTATTTATAATTGTGATAATTAATGACGTTTGTTTCCATAATTGACTATGTTTCAATAATTGACTCCTTGCAGGTATTCGAGGTGTTAATGTCATTGTGAATTCATGCTTGAAAGCTTGCAAAATATAAATAATTTATCACATGGTCCCCTCCAAGTTTGAAGAAAGATTAAGGTGTTTAAAACTAGATAATTACTTAAGTGTAATAAGAGGGTGTTTACATGTACGATAAATAACATCTTATTATTATTTTTCTATTATATGGAAACTAATATTTAATATTGAAATTTTTTATTTTGGTATTTTTTTACTTTTTAATAAAAAATAATACTATATAAAATAATTTTCTTTTTGTAAATAAAATAGGACAATAATACAATTATCACACAATAATAATTAAAGTGATAAGTGAAACAGTCTTTACAGACATTTAAAATATTTAAAAAACTTAAAATTATGATCAATCATACAAATTATTCATAGTTTTGTGACGTCACGAAGAATTGGTTGTTTATCTTTAATGTCTCATAACAGCTTATTAAAGGTATGCAAGCAAAAGGTAGTTTCTTTTCTTATGAATTTTTACTTTTATTTTTATTTTGTTATTATAAATAATATTAATTACTTCAATTTTTATTTTATTTACTTTTTCTTCTTTATTATTATTATTATTATTATTATTATTATTATTATTATTATTATTATTATTATTATTATTATATAATAATAATAATAATAATAATAATAATAATAATAATAATAATAATAATAATATACGTCCAAGCTCCAGGATTCAGAAAACTTTAGGTTCAAGTTTTCAATTGCTTTCTTCTTTTTGTTTGCGTTCTTCCTGAAACATTTCACAATATCAAAAATAAACTCACATTATTGTTTCTCCTTTGACAAGATCGAAACGAGATAGATGATATAGAAAATATAGATAAACAAGCTAAGAGGGATGTGCACCAAATAAGAAGAATATATAGATACACATGATACAATAGATGTTGACTATAATAATAATAATACAACAATTTTTTAATAAAAAATATTAATATTAATAATGATAATAATAATAAAAATGAATGATTTTGACATTACTTATAAAAAAACCATACCACAACGGTTGAAAAAAGAAATATCACAATGAATTACCAACTACTATGAGGTAAGGTAAAGGGTGGTTGTATGTCTCGTGCTTTCCATCACAGTCGCCAGACTACGGTTAACAACTGTTGTTATATATATTTTGGTATTGGGTTCGAAAACCAGCAGCTACAAAGTACATTTCATCACAGTTACAGTAGATAAATATTCTAGAAAGTATCTAGATATTATTATATAATATTTTTGAAAAACAACTTAAATTGTTTTTTAAATTACATGCACGTCACAACACATATCTTGCTTTTTAACATTTAGAATATAGTTCAGTGTCATATGTCCTTCATGACATCGATTGTTTCACTTTTAGTTTCATTTGAATAACATCAATTTATTGGTCAAGTCTACCTCTTCACTATCACTTATGATGATAATTGTGACGTAGACTTATCATCATAACAATCATGATGATAAGTGACAATAATGAGGTAGACATAGCCAATAAATTGATGTTATTCAAATCAAACTATTAGAGATGATGTCGATGTTATAAGGACTTAGGTCATTGAACTATATACTATATGGTAAAGAGCGTGAGATTAATTATGAGACCGGTGCATTTTGTAAAATGTTGATTGATATAAGTTGGTTTTCTAATACAATTTAATTTTTAATTTATAATTTTCTATGTCAATTAAAATGAATGAGTTTTCAAGGAAGGGTTAGTGAAACAAATAATATGCATACTATATAATAACTCAAGTTTATCTTTTATCAATCTGCATAAGAATTTAAAGAATAAAATATTGCTAAGTCACAAGAAGCCTTTTTTTTCTTATGACTTAGCTATATTTTGTTCTTGTTATGAGAATATTAACCAACAAGAACAACAAAACAACAACAACGTACAACAACATAAAAAACATATCTTCTATTAACTAAATACTAACAACATACAACAACACAAGATATTATAAAATATTTCAAGAACACGCCTTTTATTGAAAACAATCATTAAATTGGAGTCATGATGAAGTTCATATAGTTTATGTTGCTATAAAAAAGAAATACAAGGTGGATCAAATTTACACAATAACTTCATAGAAACACAAATCATATGTAGCATAGTCAAAGTATGTGCTTTATTAGGGTTTTTTTCTTTATTCACTTTCTTGTAAGTAAAAAAAAACACCAAGGCATTAATAGCATTACATGGAATATTCACCAAATGAAAAAACGAGAAATCATATTTAACAAGAAAGGCAAATGAAACCGGAACATAAGTTTAATGAACGAAACTCAAGGTAGCCATTGGTGAAGATGAATCTAAAGGTTACAGTATGTGTGACAAGTGACATGGATGTTAGGGTTATGTTTCGGGAGAGAAAAGTAAAATATGTTAGAGTTTTTATATAGAAACGACTTTCATATACTGAGTGAGATAGTTTCTCTTATATATTAAAAATTATCATTTTTTATCACGGTTGACAAGAAGAACCGTGATGAAATGATTGGAATTACACCACACTCGACTAAAATAATAGTGATAATTTATACCCTGTAACTCTTGGTATATCTCACTACATATTTAAACATTCATCGTAGCGAAATATTTTTTACTAAATACAAAAAAAATACGCCCAAAAATTAGATTCC
Source organism: Vicia faba (assembly GCA_948472305.1). Classification (NCBI taxonomy): domain Eukaryota; kingdom Viridiplantae; phylum Streptophyta; class Magnoliopsida; order Fabales; family Fabaceae; genus Vicia; species Vicia faba. The sequence continues at coordinate 1,551,027,513 of OX451737.1, read as the reverse complement.
ACCATGATTAAAGAAAGACCGTTGTAATACTTTTTGACGAAAGGTATTTTATGTAATAATGTGAGAAATATAAACTGTTTAAAATTTTATTTAATTTTTAGGAATATGATCAAAATCATAAATGTAATTTTTTTTATATATTCACACCATTTCATAAGATTATTGTAGTATATATTAAAAATAGTTTTTTAAAATAAAAAATGTTTATTTATTAATAGATAGAATAACCTTGAAAATGTTATATTTTTATAAAAATATTAATATATTTAGAAAATAGACAAATTATGGGGTTGCTCAACTCTTAGAAACAACATTTGTTTGTATTTTCTCATAATTTATTATTGTAAACAAGTTGTTATACATATTGTCATACCTCAAATTTGTCTGCCTTAGTGCTACCGTCAAATTTATTTTCGAACTTGGGTTTTATATGGTGAATGATTCTTTTGGTTTAATTACATTAATATTTTGCGGCTTTTAATAAATATTCGCTTTTAAGTCTATTTAAAAATATAATAATTATTTGTATTTCTAAAAATAGCAAATAATTGTTCACCTTCATATACTTTCAATTGACTTTTTATTTTAATTAAGTAACATAGCAGAGTTGGTAAGAGATAAAGGCTTGCAAGTAGAAAGTCACGTGTTTGAATCTCACTTCCTGAAAAAAATCTAACTTTTTTTTTACTATTTTCGTATTTGTTCACCAAATTATGGACCAAATATTCAACCAATTTTCAATCTTCAAAATTATGACAAAAATAGATCAATCTCAATTAGTGCATTTTGGATAGTTTTTGTTACTTGCTATTTTCTAATTATTTTCAAAATCACAAAAATCATGTTTTTTTATTATTTAAATATTATTTTCGTATTTTTAATTATGGCATTTTAAAAAAAAAAAATTATTCATTTGATTTTATGCTGTTTTCATCAAAATTGAGTGGAAAAATCATAATAAATACCAAAAATATTTACTTTTCGAGATAATTGTTTCTTATTGGTTAATCTGCGTCAATTTGTGTCATAATCAACTTTTGATTGGTCAACTTGTTGACCAAGAAAGATCTGATTTATATTATTCCTTTTTTCCCTTTAACCTGATTTTGAAAGTCTATAAATAGGGTCATATTTTCACACTTCTAGGACATCCATAAATATTCACAATTTCCACAGTATTGACAATTTCCAACACTATCCTAACTTGCTTTTACAATTCTTTTTAGTTTATCCGAGGATTGTTGACTATATCAGACAACAGCCTAAGAACAATACACTTTTTCCTCCTTCACAATTTTCTGCACATTTACAAACAACGACTTTTTTTGGATCGATGAATTCATATGAAGCCCCCTAATTTTATTTTCGACTTTAGCTTTCCTGTTCTTTTTTTATACCACATGATGATTATTGATGGTTTTTATTTTCAAAATTATATTATTTACTAACTTTTTTCGGAAGCCAATTTTTAGATTGTATACATTTTTACGATCCAGAATCATCAACAATTTCACCAATAATTAACAAATCAACAACTCACTAGAGTTCTCCTAAAATTGTTGTTCTTCACATCGAAGAACAAAAACAAAGAAACATGAAGCCTCCATCAACCTAAAAAAAGTCTCTGCACTAAAGGAAAGAAGAAAGGAGATTGGAGGAAGCAACTTATATTTGGTCACGACACTTCAGGTTTGTTTCTCTTTTACCATGTTATTTAAACTTGTGCATGATTGCTTGTTGTTGGGTTAATTGTTTGATAAATTTCTTTGGTTGATGTATGAATCCAAAATTCAACTTGTTCTTTGTCTATGACTATTTTGTACATAATTCTTATTTTAAAATATATTTAGTTTTACTAATCGTATGTAGTTGTTATCGTTAACAATTATTACCATAATGTTATAAAGAAAACTACAAAAAAAACTTGTCTTTCACCATTGTTATATTTGTATATTAATTTGTGTATTTTATTTTTAAATATTAATTAAATCTGGTTACAAATCTAATTTTGACTGAAATTAATGTTAATGAAAAGAAATAAAATACAAATCTTTTTAGTCTTATTAAGCTAATAATTAAATATAACAAGTAAATATTTTTTTTTCTATAAATTCTTTATTCGTTAATTTTTTGTTGTCATTAATTAAGGGATTTTGGGATATCTTTTAGGAGTAGTAAGTAGGTTAATTTAGAATTAAATTAATGATTCTTTAAGCTATTTTTTTTATAGAAATTAGTTTTCTTTTTTTCATAAAAAACCACAAAACATGTTTCTCTTTAGCGTAGTTAAATATTAACCATATTTTCTATATCTATCAAATTTTTTTTTTCAAATTATATATATATATATATATATATATATATATATATATATATATATATATATATATATATATATATATATATATATATATATATATATATATATATATATATATATATATATATATATATGACAAAAAAATGCCTTAGTATTTAGACTAATAATCGACTTGGTACATAATTTCAAATATCTTTTTATATCTAAATAATTTTAAACATTCTATAATTAATAGAAAATCCATCTTCCAATAATTATTCAAAATCAAACTTTTTAATTAAAATTCTACTTAATCTAAACACCCCCATGATTTAATTCAATTATTAGTTTTTTATTCTTATATTTTTTCATCTATTTTATATATTACATTTTGTTATTCTATTCTTATTATTATTACTATTATTATTTATAATAATAAAAATAATTAATTTGTTTTTATATTATCATATTTTATTATTTATTTTTTTGAATCAAAGGAATATGTATTAATTCAAAAAACTATTAAGTACAAAGTGCGATCAAAAGATCCAGCAAGCAAAAAAGACTAGTATCTACAGCATAAGCACATCTATATGCTTTCTTAGTTTTTTACTATACCATCCCCTATATATAATATTCTCAATAATCTCCTCCTCTATTTTCTTTGTAACCAAGGTATTAAAAGTAATAGAATTCCTATGACCCCAAATACCATAGAGGGTTTCCGTAAAACCAAGTTTGAGTAAAGCCCCTTTCCACCCTTTCCTGTTCGTTTGAGTAATGACCCAATTAATCTCATCCTGCCAGGCAAGGGGGCTATGTTGCACCTCCATCCATTTTAGAATATCTTTCCATATCCTACCAGTGTTCCTGCATTGAAAAAACACATGCTCAATGGTTTCAACATACTCCAAACAAAGACTACAAATATCCTTCTGAATAAAACCAAATTTGCAAAGTCTTTCTTTGGTAGGCAGTTTACCATGGCATGTCTGCCATAAAGTCAGAATAGAACGGGGTCTAGCAGCATTCTTTATGATTAAATTCCTCCATGTGACACGAGTACCATCATCCATGAGCCGTCTATACACCTTTCCCATATGGAATCTTTCTTTTTGCAGGTAGTCAATCCAGGGAGCTGAGAGTTGAGGTGTAAGGATTCTGCCCTGCATAATGTTCTTCATGACCCAAGACCAGTTTGCATTGATAGCCATATCCATAATATTACCACCTTTTATATAGTAACTATGGATCCATTTGACCCACAAAGTATCAGTCTTACGACATAAATTCCACAAACATTTAAGCATGCATACCTGATTCCAAACTGCCATATTGATCACGTTCAAGCCACCTTGAGAACTAGGCCTACCGACTTTCTTCCATACCACAGGGCTTTTACGACTAATCTCATGAGAACTATTCCAAATAAATGATCTGCATAAGGCATTTATTTTCTTTGTTACAAATACCGGGAGAGGAAGACATTGGAGCCAGTACTGCGCTGTAGCAAACAAAATACTCTTCACAAGTTGGACTCTCCCCGCGTAGCTCAATAACTTTGCAGTCCAGTGTCAAATTCTGCATGTTATTTTATCAATTAGAGGGAGGTAATGGTTTATGGTAATTCTCCTGCTAGTGAGGGGAATGCCCAAATAACGCACAAGCAGCCTACCCTCCTCAAACCTGGTTAAGCCCAAAAGATCCCGCTTTATGTCATTAATCCTGCCTCCAAAGAAGATCTTGCATTTCATAGGATTAATTACCAAACCTGTAGATGCTGAGAAAGTTGACATAGCCTGCATTAGCAACCTCACAGAATTACAATCTCCCTTACTGAACAGTAGAACATCATCTGCAAACATAAGGTTAGTGAGGCCAATTTTTTCACATCTTGCATGGAATTTGAAATTAGGATCATGCTGCATTTTGAGCAATAGTCTACTCAAATATTCCATGATAGCTACAAATAATAAGGGGGAGGGTGGATCCCCTTGTCTCACACCCCTACAAGCTTGCATAGGCTTGGTCAATACACCATTCACATTAAACTCATATGAAACAGTAGTAACTGTAAGCATAATCCACTGAATGAATTTTGGTGGAATGCCTAACTCCCTCAGAATAACCTCAAGCGCTCCCCAATCCACCATATCATATGCCTTTTGGAGATCAATCTGCAACATGCATCGATGGGCTTCAGTCTGCCTAGTATAACCTTTGATGATTTCATAAGCCAACATAATATGGTTATGGATATTCTGCCCAGGAATGAAAGCAGTCTGACTATGATTCAATACCCCTTGAAAGACAGTCCCTAATCTGGCTGAGATAATTCTAGAGATAATTTTGTAGAATGTAGTGCAGCCTGCAATTGGTCTATAATACTTATTCCTTTGGCTTGATCATTCTTTGGAATCAAGGTCACCACAGTCTTATTGAAAGGTATAAACATTCTGTTCTGATAAAAAAACTCCATGACTGCTGCCACCACATCTGCTTTAATAAACTTCCAACAGGTTTTGAAAAAATTTGCTCCATACCCATCAACACCTGGGGATTTAAGATCACCAATTCCTTTGAGGGCATTTCCAATCTCATTCTCAATGACTTTGCCCACCAAAAAGTTTCTCTGCAGCATACTGAGTTGTTTTCCCCTCCTCGTAGCATCAATGTCTACATGGATCAAGGTTTTATCCTGCATTCCCATAAGCCTAGCATAAAAATCCCTAACCTCCTGCAAGATATCCTGCTGACTATGCAGAATGGATCCATCATCTTTTTGTAGGATATTCATATTTTTCTGACTGTGCTTAGCTTTCAAGTAGGCATGGAAAAAGGCAGTATTCCCATCACCCACCTTAAGCCAGTCAATTTTTGCCCTCTGCAGAAGATGCTTTTCCTCCATTTGATTCCAGTATATTATATCATCAGTCAGCTTCTTTATCTCCTCAATTTTATGTCTATCAAACCTGCTATTCTGAAGTTCATTTTGTGTTGTCATAAGAGTTTTCCTAGCCTTAAGAATGTTCCTTCTTATAGCATTGGGGTGGTAATTAAGCTGTTTAAGAACAGGTTTCAACCTATGTAACTTGTGCCATAAAATCTGCATAGGTGTCCCTCTAATAGGCTTAATCCAATTAGCTTTGACAGAATTCTCAAAATCTTCCAAATCTACTAGGTAATTATTGAACTTAAACCTCCCATAGATTTTCTTTGGGCAATTATCAGAAAGCAGCAATAATGCATGATCAGAAATACCAGGGGGGGGGGGATATGCAGAGTCATATGCCCAAATTACTGAAACCAGTCAACATTGCCTAGCAACCTATCAATGCGCGAGTAAATAGTTCATGTGCTTTGTTTAGTGGACCAAGTAAAGAAATCACCAGTGGTATCCATCTCACTAAGACCAGTTTTTGTCAACATACCTTGGAAATCCTTGAACTCAGATTTTGTGACTATGTTGCCTCCAATTCTGTCTTGTGCAGTGGTGACATTATTATAGTCCCCTATCAAACACCAAGGCCCCTGAGAGTTTTTACAGATATTCTCTATAGTCTTCCACATAAGTTTCCTATCCTCCAAATGATTTAAGGCGTATACTGCAGTTAGCCAGAACTTGAGCCCACAACATCATACACTCCACAATGCATGGCTTGGCTAGTTTTTAGAAGGCACCTAATGTTCAATTTGGAATTATCCCAATAAATCCAAAGTCTACCATTAGTGTGTTCAGTATAATTATCAATGTACTCACCTATAAGACCAAGTTTCCCCCTGATACCAGGAGCTTTATTGCTTTTAACACGTGTTTCAATCAAAATAACAATAGCAGGATGTAACTCATGGAGACGGGAACTAATCTCCTTAATCTTGCCACTTTTATTTAGTCCCCTCACATTCCATGCCACCATCATGGACCCCTATCCAGGGTGGTCAGGGGATCGAGCAACACCTCCAGAACACCAAAGCCATTGGTACAGGGCAGGGTTGAGGGGTTACCTGCAATCGGGTTTTGTCTACCTTTTGTCCTCCTAGCCAAAGTCCAATCCTCAGCAACTCCATCTAAGGCATCCCTAGGGTTAGTAACCTTTGGAGTGAGAACATTCTGAGATCCATTCCCTACATCCAAATTCGCCTTAGGTTTCCAGATCTTCATCTTTGGCTCCTCAGTACACTGATGTCCCACCTGTTGGCATTTTCCAAAGAACTTTGGTTTCCATTCATACAGCACAGGCTGCTTAAGCTTAACACCTCCCTTGTCTTTGATAACAATCTCCTCTACCATCTTCTTTGTAATGTCAACCTCAACAAGAATTCTGGCATAAGATATTCGAAGTTTGTGAGCTGTACACTCATCAGTGACAAGGGGCACACCTAGGGAACTGCCAATCTTATTAAGGCTTTTTTCTCCCCACAGGTGAATGGGAAGTCTTGGCAATTTCACCCAAATTGGAACTGTGCGCAACATATCCTCCTTCATATTAAAATCTAAGGTCCACTCTCTTATAATCATGGGCAATCCCCTTATGGAGTAGGGACCTTTCATCAGTACTGTGTCCATATCTTCCGCTTGCTTGAATCGAAGTATGAAGTAGCCATCTTCATGATAATACATATCCGGAAGGGTAACAAAATTCCATACCTTCTCTATAAACCTCTTTAATGAATGCATACTCAGGTCTGCACCAAGGACATAGAGAATAAGGGAATTTTCCCAAAATGACAGTTCAACCGCAACATCGTCTTCTTCAATTTCAATCTCAACCTCACCATTAACAATGGCAGGTGCAACGTACGCCATCGTCCTTCCTTTTTTAGGGTTACGGTTATCAGTGAGGACCTCCACCCAAAGCTTCCGAGTTTCCATTGATTCATTCTGGACCGGTGAGTTCACTGAAGAATTCGTCTTGTCCCTGCTAGACTCCTCTTCAGCATATACAGAAGGTACCGGAGACTGTGCCGGTTCCAGTGTAGGACTCTGAGGGGGGGGGGGGGGGGGGGTGGCACCGCAGTTTTTGGACGTCCCCTCCCCTTCTTCGCCATTGTATATATTTTATTATTTATTTATCATGTGAATAAATTATTTTTATTTAAAAACTCATGAATATATTTTCTACGTTGCATTAAAATATTTTTAGACATGAATTAATTAATACTTTTGCAATTATATGATTAAAAAATATCAACAAATCTCAAACCTATTTTTCGCAACAAATTAAGCTAAACAACATTCTTTTTTGCAAAAGGGTTCCAAACGGATTTTGACTAATCGCGCATATATCCAAAATCTCCGCAATCACTACTCCTGGTCAAATGCAAGGCGATTCAAAATACATTTGCAACCCTTAAAAAACAGTAACCCCATACGAACTACGAATTGGGACTCTGATTCCGCATAAGAGGATATGTATGCATACGATCAAAAATCGTAGCGAGTTCCCCAATAAAAATTTAAATCCTTTCCCCTAATAAAATTTAAATCATGTTTCCCCAACTCAAACCTAAAACCTAGTATCCTTGTGAACAAGATAGATGAAAGGTGCCTAACACCTTCCTTTCTTCTGAAGAAGTCTGAAACCTAGAATCTTTGTTTGCGAATCACGGTTTTCTGTTAGATTCTCTTCCCTAGGATAAAAACTAATATTGGCGACTCTTGATTAAAAAACCAGTTGCGACACATATAAATCAACAAATATACTTATGCGAAGAGATATGGAAGGATGGATATGAACTATGAATATGTGGTTGGATGATGAATTGATAAATCTATATCAAAAAAATCATAGGAATCAAAAGTCGATTTTTATAGACGGCGTCACTATTCCGTTGAAGATGGAGTAGTAAAAATGGAGATTAGTGATTGTGTATCTTATAATTCTTTATGAAATTAATTATACATAGGATAGATGGATTAGGCTAGATAATAGACCCCTTGTTATTGAATCTACATCAATAGAGAGAAGTGGGTCCCATATCTTTGACTAATGTTGAGCAGTGAGTCTCGGATCTTTGGTTAACACATAACATATTCAATCAGCAAAAACATTAAAAGAAAAAATCATGCCGAGTAAAAAAAAAGACAAAATCATGTAATATATCCTCTTAAAAAATAGCAACCTTGTAATTCATGATTTTTTTGAAGTTTTCAGATTCATCTTAAAAAATAACAACGTTGTAATTCATGATTATTTATTTATTTATTTTTAAAAAATTAAGATTACTTTTTAGCTACTAATTATATATTTTTTAATAAATAAGTAATTTATTAGTTTAGATGAAGTAGATAGAAGTGTGAGTTTGACAAAAGAAGTAGCATTATTATAATGAAAAAACAAGAAAATTGAAATAGTTTAATAATAAATATCATATGATTCTATCTTTAAACGGCTTTTGTAATAGAATATGGAGTATTATATAATTATGTATATAATGACTTAGAAAAATTTAATATCATCTATTGATTTTTATTAATTAGAGAATTTGACGTCAGTAATTATTTGCCCTCATATTTTCACTATAACACCCCACATATATTGCTAGGATATATATGTTTGACATTAATATAATAAGTAAATTATATATATATATATATATATATATATATATATATATATATATATATATATATATATATATATATATATATATATATATATATATATATATATATATATATATATATATATATATATATATATATATATATATGAGCGCAATAAAGATAAATATTAGTACAACTTAAAAATTACGGAAATTGTCATGGCCAAAATGATATAAGTTCGAAGATATTAATACATAATCCATAGTACATGAAGTGAACAAGCAAAAGAAATTGAACATCGCCAAGAAGCATCGCCGACAAGCTAAGCCATCTTACTTTTGTCACCATCCTGCTTCGAAGAACATGAAAAAGATAATAATTAGAATGGGGTGATATTACTAAGTCTCAGTGAACCTCCCTATCTTAAGGGTTCTCTCACTCTACCGGGTGCATGCATCAAAATGGATTCACAGGGAATCCGGATTTTCTCACGGCTAGGTACAAGTACACAAATGGGAAAAATCTCTGCCGATAATCCCTTGACATTCCAAAGAGATTAAACAACACATAGCCACAAACATACAAGGATGCAGACCCATACCCATATACGAGGAACCCAGGAGTACGTTCAATGGCCCTACTCAAGTTACACTATCACACTCTCGATGGGTTACACTCGTGCATCGCTTGAAGAGACTTGCACCAGTCACAACACGATGAATCATATCATTCCTAAATGGAATTCCATCTGTGACGAGCTAACACGATGACATTCTATATGGTGTCACGGCCCCGTCAATCATCCAAATGTATGTAATTAGTATTGCCGTTAAAAAACACTATCTTGACAACAGGAACCCCCAGGAGAAATCCTAATGGTTTTGCCTACGTGGCACCATTAAAGGTGAGTTAGAAATCCACTAAGTGATATTTCCTACGTGGCATCATAATCCCACCAAACCAAAGACGTGATGTTATTTACTACTGTTGGAAACACCTCTCATGGACCCGCACAAGCGCGACACATCAGTAGCTCAGGTGTTTATGACATTCCAAGAACACATATGTTATTAACTGTTGGTAGAAACGCCCTGTCACTTATGGCCAACACAGTGCATCGCAATGGCACGAACTAGAGATCGTATAACACTAGTCGTGGTCATAAATGATTTACCACCTAGTATTCAGGCATACTCCGATTCAAGCATACATTCATCGAGTTCACACAACATGGTGTCAACAATCACACAGTGCATTAAGCCACACGAAAAATACAACTGAATTTCCTACTGGAACAATGGGCAACCATAATTATTCATACAATATCCTTTATCACATAATACATTTTTATCACATACATGTGTTAAGCTTACAAAATCAACATTTGAACAAATAATTGGCATAAATATCATCATACATATTCCCTAATTCATGGAAAGTTACGGAGGTATCCGCTTCACATATAGAACGGAGTCGCGTTCAAGGGAATTGATCATTTCATAAGTTCTCAACATAACACTCATAATTAGTGTTACAAAAAGTGGTTTCCATAATGTTTTATTTTGCCTCATATCATGTTCATAGGAGACTAAGAATATGTCCGATATCGTTACAGGAAGGTACGTCACTCCATGAGTGAGTTCAAAATCTCTGGGCAATAGTTTTCACGTTAAGCACGGGCAGGCTCGCGCTAAGCGTGGCTTGGAGATTTTTTTAATTATTGGAGAAGCGCGCTAAGCATGACCACACGCGCTAAGCATGGTATGCAAATTTCATATGAACCAGAACACAACATTTCTGTCTTGGGGTTACAAAACCCTATTTCTTCTCTTTAACCTATATATCCACAATGTTATAAGATCAGAATCAAGCAGTATATATATTATTCATAACATAGAACATATATGCGTCAAGATTTAGTCACTCAAACCCTAAATCCCAAAGCATGTCATATTCACAAATATTCCCAAGTATCTATCTATGAGACTCATCTTAGGTTAGAAGTAGAAAAAGTTGTCCAAAATAGATTTGATGATGAGACATCAGATGGTGATGATGGTTCTTGAAGCATGCAAGAGAAATCCTTTTTTCCTCTTCTTTCTCTCTTCTACACTTCTTTCTTCTCTCTTTCACAACAATTTTAATTTTTGTTTCCAATATTGATAATAAGCCTTGACCAAAAAATCCCAAATTCTAACTTAAGTGGGCTAAGGACCATAATACTCCAACTTACTTAGTTTCTTCGCTTAATTCCACTTATATTACTAAATCAAGTGTTTAATATAATTGTCTTTCAATAATTTTTCACAAAAATATTTAATTATATAAATACAATATGAATGTGCAACTAAGTGCTCTATTTCAAACTCTTGAAAAGCAAATACAGGTAATTAACTTTTACTTTTATATTATTTTTTGATCAGAACTTTTAAATTTTACATTAAATTGTATTATCAAACTAATCATATTTATGATTATGATAATTATTAACGTTTCTTTCAATAATTGACTCCTTACATGTATTCTCGGTGTTAATGTTATCGTGAATTCATGCTTGAAAGCTTGCAAGAATAAATAATTTATCACATTGATCCATCTAAGTTTGAGAAAAGATTAAGGTGTTTAAAACTTGATAATTACTTCAAGTGTAATAAGAGGGTGTTTACATGTAGGATAAATAACATCTTATTATTATTTCTCCATTTTATGGAAACTAATATTTAATAATGGAAATAAGTTTTTAATATTTTTTAACTTTTTAATAAAAAAATAATACTATATATAATTATTTTCTTACATGAAACTAATTTGGACAACCATACAATTATCATACAATAATAATAAAAATGATAAGTGAAATAGTCTCCACGGGTATTTAAAAAATTTTAAAAACTTAAAAATACATAGGTGTTTTGCAAAGGAACATCTTCAATATTCATGGTTTTGTGACCTCATTGAAAATTAATTGTCTATCTTTAATGTCTTATAACTTCTTATTAAAGGTATGCAAGCGAAAGGTATTCACTCCTTCCCGAATGTTTAGACACTATCATAAGTTTCTTTCTTATGATTTTTCATTTTTTTAATTTTATTTTGTTATTATAAATAATATTAATTACTTCAATTTTTCCTTTTATTTATTTATTATTATTATTATTATAATCATTACTATTATTATTATTATTATCATTATAATAATTATTACTATTATTATTATTATTATTATTATTATTATTATTATTATTATTATTATTATTATTATTATAAAAATAGTAATAATATGAGTCCAAGCTTTGGGATTGAGAAAACTTTAGGTCTCTCCTTTTTTAATGTGCTGGAATCTTGCAATTTCTTTTTTATTTATTTGTGGTCTCCCTGAATTATTGCACAATAACACAAATAGCATAAAAGTCGTAAATAAAATCTCGACTCACATTACTGCTTTTCCTTTGACAAGATCGAAACGAGATAGTTAATAGAATAAATATAGGTAAATAAGTTAAGAAGGATATACATCATATAAGAAGAATATATAGACACACATGATATAATAGATGCTCACTATAATAAAAATAATACAATAATTTAAAAAAAAAAATTAATTTTAATATTAATAATACTAATGATAATAATAATAATAAAAATAAATGATTTTAACACTACTTATAAAAAAGCCATACTATAACAGTTGGAAATAGAAATATAAACTCGAATGACAAATCATTGTAAGGTAAGAAAACGAGGGATTGTATGTTTGGTGCTTTCCATCACGGTCGCGAGACTACGATTATTAACCGTTGTTATAAATATTTTGGTACTAGGTTCGAAAACCTGCAGCTACAAAGAACATTTCATCACAATTATAGTAGATCATTATTCTAGAAAGTATCTAGATATTATTATATAATATTCTTGAAAAACAAGTTAAATTGTTTTTAAAATTACATGCATGTCACAACTCATATCTTTTAGAACATGGTTCAATGGCCTAAGTCCTTTATGGCATTGATTGCTTTTCTTCGAGTTTTATTTTAATAACATCAATTTATTGGTCAAGCCTATCTCATCACCGTCACTTATCATGATGATTGTGACGTTGACTATCATCATAACAATCACGATGATAAGTGACAATAATGAGATAGACATAGTCAATAAAATTATGTTATACAAATCAAACTATAAGAGAAGATGCCGATGCCATGAAAAACTTAGGTCATTGAACCACATTCTATATGTTAAAGAGCGTAAGATTAATTACGAGACGGGTGTATTTTGTAAAATGTTGATTGATATACGTTGGTTTTCAAATAGAACTTAATTTTTAGATTATAAGTTCCTATGTCAATTAAAATGAATGAATTTTCAGTGAATGGTTAGTGAAACAAACATTCTAAATACTATATAATAAACTCAATTTTATCTTTTTTCAATCTGCATAAGAATCTAAAGAATAAAACATTTCTAAGTCACAAGAATTCTTTTTTTCTTGTGACTTAGCAATGTTTTGTTCTTGTTATGATAATGTTATTTAACAACAACAACAACAACAAAAAAACAGCAATAACATACAACAATATAAAAAAAACATATCTTCTATTAAATAAAAACACTAACAACTCACAACAACACAAGATATAATAAAAAATTCAAGAACACGCCTTTTATTGAAAACAATCATTGAACCGGAATCATGATGAAGTTTATCTAGTTTATGTTGCTATGAAAAAGAAATACAAAGTGGATTAAATTTATACAATAAATTCATAGAAACACAAATCATATGTAGCATAGCCAAAGTATACGCTTTATTAAAGTGTTTTTCTTTATTCACTTCCTTGTAAGTAAAAAAAAACACCTAGACATCAATAGCATTACATGGAATATTCACCAAATGAAAAAACGAGAAACCATATTTAACAAGAAACGTAAACAAAATCGGAACATAAGTTTAATGAGTAAACCTGAAGGTAGCCATTCGTGAAGATGAATCTAAAGGTTACAGCATGTGTGACGACTGACATGGATGTTAGGATTATTTTTCGAGAGAAAAAAGTAAAATATGTTAGGTTTTTTTTATAGAGAAACAATTGTTATGTACACAGAGAGATAGTTTCACTTATATATTTAAAATTATCATTTTTTATCATAGTTGACAAGAAAAAACATGATGAAGTGATTTAAATTTATAATACATTTGACTAAAATAACAGTAGTGATATACAAGGACATTCCATTTTTGTGACAATAAAATGGGATATTGAAAGAGCTGGGATTCGAACCTCGTAACTCTTGGTACATGTCACTACAGATTTAAACATTCATCGTAGTGAAATATCTTTTACTAAAAACAAAAAGAAAATACGTCGAAAAATGATATTTCACTACGGTTAATGAAAGACCGTTGTAATACTGTTTGGCAAAAGATATTTTCTATAATAATATGAGGAACATAAACTGTTTAGAATTTTATTTTAATTTTTAGGATTATAATCAATATGACAAATGTAATTTTTTTTATATTCATACCATTTCATAAGACTATTGCAGTATATTTTAAAAATAAGTTTTTTAAAATAAAAATTGTTTATTTATTTATAGATAGAATAACCTTGAAAAAGTTATCTTCTTATAAAAATATTAGTATACTCAAAACGTAGATAGATAAATTACGGGGTTGCTTAACTTTTAGAAACAACATTTATTTGTATTTTTTAATAATTTATTGTTGTAAACAAGTTGTTGTACATATAAATCAACAAATATACTAATGCGAATAGATATGGAAGGATGGATATGGACTATGGATATGTGGATGGATGATAAATTGATAAATTTATATCTGGAAAATCATAGGAATCAGAAGTCGTTTTTTATAGACAGCGTCACAATTCCGTTGCGGAATTAGAAATTGTGAAAATTGCGGAAACTACGGTAGAATGGAGCTTCCGGTACACTACATCAATGTAACATCGTAGATTGAATGTTGAGATCAAGGTGTTTTTCGAAAAAGAGGAATCAATGTTGATGCAATGTTGTTAACCAGTGCTGCTATCTCTGATGCAGTGGACTTATGGGAGATATATACATGGTTAGCACTCAAACGCACATGTTAGTTTCGGATTTAAGATAGATGGGAGTGAAAATAGAGATTAGTGATTGTGTATCTCAGAATCCTTTGTGAAAATAATTATATATTAGGCCGAATGGAGTAGCATTGGATCTCAGATCTTTGACTAGCGCTAAACAGTGAGTCATGCGTCTTTGGTTGACACAAAAAATAATTACTTCAAGTGTAATAAGACAGTGTTTACATGGACGATAAATAACATTTCATTATTATTTTTCCATTACATGGAAAATAATATTTAATAATCAATATTTATGTTTTTAGTATTTTTTTAACTTTTTAATAAAAAATAATAGTATATATAATAATTTTCTTATTGAAAATTAAATAGGATAATCATACAATTATCATCCAATAATTATAAAAGTGATAAGTGAAACAGTTCCCACAAACATTTAAAATATTTTTAAAAATGAAAAATATAATCATACATAGGTGTTTGATAAAGGAACATCTTCAATATTTATAGTTTTGTGATTTTATGGAGAATTGATTATCTATTTTTAATATCTTATAATGGCTTATTAAAACTATGCAAGTCAAAGGTAGTCAGTGACATTAAAACACCAATATAACTTTCTTTTCTTATGAATTTAGACTTTTTATTTTCATTTTGTTATGGTAAATAATATTAATTACTTCAATTTTTCATTTTATTTTTTTCTTCTTTATTAATATTATTATTATTATTATTATTATTATTATTATTATTATTATTATTATTATTAATAATATTTTATCATAATAATAATAATAAAAAAAATAATAGTAATAATATATGTTCAAGCTCCAGGTTTCAGAAAACATTAGGTCACTCCTTTTTTATGTGCGACAAACTTGTAATTGTTTTTCTCTTTTTGCTTGTGTTCTCCCTGAAACATTGCATAGAACCACAAATAGCATAAAACACATAAATAAAATCTAAACTCACATTATTGCTTCTCCTTTGACAACATCGAAACGAGATAGATAATAGAGAAAATATAGGTAAATAAGCTAAGAAACATATACATCAAATAAGAAGAATACATAGACACACATGATACAATAGATGCGGACTATAATAACAATAATACAACAATTTTTTAATAAAAATATTACTATTAGTATTAATAATACTAATGATAATAATAATAAAAAGAATGGTTTTGACACTACTTATAAAAAAAATATACCACAACAGTTGGAAAAAGAAATATCGCATTGAATGACCAACCATTGTAAGGTGAGGTAAGATAATGGGTGATTGTATATATGGTATTTTCCATCACAGTCGCGAGACTATGATTATCAACCGTTGTTATATATATTTTGGTACTAGGTTCTGCAGCTACAAAGAACATTTCATCACAATTATAGTAGAACATTATTCTAGAAAGTATCTAGATATTATTATATAATATTCTTAAAAAACAAGTTAAATTGTTTTTAAAATTACATGCATGTCACAACTCATATCTTTTAGAACATGGTTCAATGGCCTAAGTCCTTTGTGGTATTGATTGCTTTGCTTCGAGTTTTATTTTAATAACATCAATTTATTGGTCAAGCCTACCTCATTACTATCACTTATCATGATGATTGTGACGTTGACTATCATCATAACAATCACGATGATAAGTGACAATAATGAGATAGACATAGTCAATAAAATTATGTTATACAAATCAAACTATAAGAGAAGATGTCGATGCCATGAAGAACTTAGGTCATTGAACCACATTCTATATGTTAAATAGCGTGAGATTATTTACGATACGAGGGTGTATTTTGTAAAATGTTGATTGATATACGCTAGTTTTCAAATACAACTTAATTTTTAGATTATAAGTTTCTATATCCATTAAAATGAATGAATTTTCAGTGAAGGTTAGAGAAACAAACAATCTAAATACAATATAATAAACTCAATTTTATCTTTTTTCAATCTGCATAAGAATCTAAAGAATAAAACATTGCTAAGTCACAAGAAGCCTTTTTTTCTTGTGACTTAGCAATGTTTTATTCTTGTTATGAGAATATTATTCAACAACAACAACAATACAACAATAACATACAACAATATAAAAAACATATCTTCTATTAACAAACACTAACAATATACAATAACACAAGATATAGTAAAATGTTTCAAGAACACGCCTTTTATTGAAAACAATCATTGAATTGGAATTATGATGAAGTTCATCTAGTTTATATTGCTCTAAAAAGAAATACAAGGTGGAAGAAATTTACACAAAACTTTATAGAAACAAAAATCATATGTAGCATAGCCAAAGTATGCGCTTTATTAAAGTGTTTTTCTTCATTCACTTTCTTGTAAGTAAATAAAACACCAAGACATAAATAGCATTACATGGAATATTCACCAAATGGAAAAACGAGAAACCATATTTAACAAGAAATGTAAACAAAATCGAAACATAAGTTTAATGAATAAACCTGAAGGTAGTCATTCGTGAAGATGAATCTAAAGGTTACAGTATGTGTGATGATTGACATGGATGTTAGGAATATTGGAGGGAGATACTAGGATCATTGATATATAGTGTAGGACTAGGCACCTTCGTGAGAGACACACCACTTATCCACCTAAAATCTTAAGGTGATAGGTGAGTGGGTTCTCCCACTTATATATGCTTAAGTCTCCACATTCCTATCTAATAAGGAACTATTTTCCAACTTACTCACACTTGTTATATTATTCCAACACTCCCCCTCAAGTGTGAGTCCATAATGCTCTGTCACTTGTACCTCCAATGACATCTTGCAACGGAACTCCATTCCTGGATGCATTTCGATATAAGTCTCTTCTGGTCTCTTTCTCGAACCAAAGGCTCTGATACCATGTTGGAGGGAGATACTAGGAGCATTGATGCATAGTGTAGGAACAACCACCTTTTTATGAGAGACACACCACTTCTCCATCTAAAACCTTAAGGTAATAGGTGAGTGGGTTCACCCACTTATATATGCTAAAGTCTCTACATTTCTATCCAATATGGAACTATTTCCCCACTTACTCACACTTGCTATATTATTCCAACACTCCCCCTCAAGTGTGAGTCCACAATGCTCCCCCACTCTTTCAAACCCTTTCTCGAACCAATGGCTCGGATACCATGTTTGGGGGAGATATTAGAAGCATTGATACATAGTGTATGAATAATCACTTTTGTGAGAGACACACCACTTATCCACCTAAAACTTTAAAGTGTTAGGTTAGTGGATTCTCCCACTTATATATTCTTAAGTATCCACATTCCTATCCAATGTGGGACTATTTCCCTACTCACTCACACTTGCTATATTATTCCAATACTCTTCCTCAAGTGTGAGTCCACAATGCTCCTCCACTTGTATCGCCATTGACATCTTGAAACGGAACACCACTTCTTGGGTGCATCTCGATACAAGTCTCTTTTGATCCCTTTATCGAACCAAAGGCTCTGATACCATGTTGGGGGGAGATACTAGGAGCATTGATTCATAGTGTTGGATCAACACTACGCCAAATAAGCTATTTAATAGCGCTTTTTTTTTGTTTTTGATAGCGCTTAAAAGTGTTATTAACCGCGCCACTATTGTAAATATTTCTTATTTAATAGCACTTTAAAAGCGCTATTAAAGTACCAGTTTATAATAGCGTTTTAATTAAAGTGCTATCAAAGTCAGTATTTTGCATGTTTTTTGTTTGTTTTTTTATAAATGTGTTTTTTCCATTTTAATAGTATTTTTTTTAAAAGTGCTATTAAATTAGGTGATACAAAAAATCATTTTTGGCGTAGTGACTCTTTACTCTTTTAAAGTAACTTATAATAAATAAAAAATGGAGGAAGTATTAACATTATAAATTTACTCATAGAAATATATAAAATTATAATAAGCAAGGAGTTCACTATAGTTAATTTACATGGCCAAATTAATAAAGCTCTCCAATTATATTTATTATTATTATTTGGAGAAGCTAACAGCAGATATTTGGATGAATAACTCCATTGTTAGCCCAAGTACATTGCAAGAAAAAGATACCAACAGGACAAGCTAGTCGCTGCTGCTGCTTGAATAATCCTTCACAATAGTCACTGGGCATGGGGAATGAACCATCACAAAGTTGCTTACACTTCCCAGCAATATCCTATATTTTTTTACCATGAAAAAAATAAGTCCAAGAAGCAAAAATCACAATAAATACACAGGAAAATACTAGTTTTTATCACTATTAACATTTGAACCAAAAAAGAAAGCTCTAGTAACGTCAAAACTAACAAAAATTTAAAATATGAGGCCATAAATTTGTATGAACCTTTTGATTGTGCTAAGGCCTCTGCTTCCCAAAACAAGAGCATCTAGCTTTAGATCTTCAATAGAGTCCATAAGTTTCTGCCTTGCATCACCCCAATACAATTTTGCAACAACGCTCACCTACAAAAGTACAATTTCATAAGTATAAAATTTGTGATCTAGAGAGACTCTAACAAGATTTTGAAACCAAGATATGATGGAACTCTGATCTAAATCACAATATTATGAGTTTTTTACATAGTTTAAAACACCTCTTTCTGTGTGGCAGCAATCTCAAGCAGATCAATAACCTCAACATCAGTTTGCACACCATATCGTTTCATAACTCCTGCCTCTTTCAACTCTTCCAATGGAATAAGTGCTACAAAATGAAGAAAACAAAATGTATATTCCAATCTACAGTATGAGGATCATACAAAAACATAGAATATAATAAATTATAAGAACCCAAATGGATTTAAAAAATATAGAACTCACGTGAACCAGTTTTTGCAAACAGCTTATTACGAGACTCATCAGAAGAATTGGAGTTGATGTGAATGAGATAAAAAGTATCACCTTTATCTGCCATATTTACAATGGCCCATTTCAAAGCATTTTTGCTGTTTTTGGAAAAATCTATTCCCACCCCAACTTTTCTATCCTCTACCCACTACGCCAAATAAGCATCAAAGAGTTTCAGGCTGGCAACTGCTTGTCGTTAACGACTGTATCCACTTTGAAGACTTTTTCAGTAAACATGATTGGACAGAACAAATACATTTCGATAATGAATAGCATTAAGATGAAACTGGATGGACCCTCCCTTGCCTGCATGACGGAAGATGCCGTGTTAACAATGAAAAGTGCTGCCTTTCACAATGTATTAGTGAGAAAGTACATATTCCAAACCCACAGCTACAATTATAACAGCGCCGAGGTATGTCTGCCAGGACACAGAATTCCAAGTCAGTTCAAACAACGATCCACCACATACGCCTCCTTAACTATTGACGTTCTCAACTTTTCTTCTTCTCCTTTTCCCAAATCTGTAACCAATTTAAAAGTCTCATGTAACCAGTTTTACGAGAACAAATTTGCTGCTAGATTGTTTTTCATCTCCAAGTAATTCAACAACACATACAGCTGAAAAATCGGATCTTTGTTTAACCTTCACACCCTTAATCGGATAATCTGTAACCGCTGCTGTAATGTCACGTTTAGCGATTGATAGCGCATGACAAAATTCGGATGCTGGACACGAGGAACAACTTGGGTTCAAAGGGGTGCATACAGTTGCACCAAGTTCCATGAGAGCCTGATTGAAGTCTCCCAGACGAAGAGGATCGACCAACTGAGCTGCTATTTCCCTTAATCTCCATTTCAACACATCAAAATAAATAACAAAATAAGTAAAGGAAGAAAACGCAAGCAGGTGATTATAACATCTTACGAGAAAAAATGATGAATAACTTGTTCCAGAAGTTTACAAACACTCACCAAAATCTCTTAATGATTGCCGAGTCTTTCGGATTTTCAGAAACAGCCCTTAGTCTGGCAATGACCCTTATCACATTTCCATCAACCACAGGTACCGCCTGATAATTTAGATCATAAGAAATAGCTGATAGTTACTTTTCAGTAACAAGAATTACAGAAGCTACAAACCTCTTTGAATGCTATAGAGGCAATCGCTCCAGATGTATAGTCTCCAATTCCAGGAATCTTTCTTAACAAAGAAGCCGTTTTAGGAATACTGCCTCCTTCTGCAACTATTTTCTTTGCGCCCTAACAAATGTAAATTGTTTTCATAAACTATCCCAAAAAGCTTATAGGCATGTCATAAATTGTTTCCATAAAGCGCACACTCTCACTAGTGTCAGCGTCAATAGATAAGCTCAAATAAGTCAATCTAAACAGGCCTAAAGAGTAAAGATTAATATTAAAAATTCAAACTGTCCACGATCTATTATAAGGGAGACTGGTAAGGTGTAGTAAAGGGAAAAACAATGTAGTAGTGAGAGATCACCTCTAAAAGAAAACGAGCTCTCCGATAGTAACCCAGACCAGCCCAAATCTCATTCACTTCCTGCACGAAAATGTCATTTTTCAGGACGGAAGTGGGAAATAAGTCTAAGTGGAAGCCTAAACTGGTTACAGATTTGGAAATGGATCATATTTTTGTATGGTATGATCCATTCCTTTGTGAAACCATACTCAGAAGGAATGAAAGAAAGGTTTCTTTTAAATTCTATATTACAACTTATACAACTAGTGGCAGAGAACTTGGTGACCTTTTAAAAATCAAAGAGTGTGGGGTTTGTCCAATTTACTACTCAGAAAGTCAGAAGGTTTTAGGCACAGGGAATTTAGACAAGGACTTGGAAAAAGAGTTGTATCAGGAAATTGAACATGAGAGATCAGTTGAAGGCTATGATGAGGGAGAAGGCATTGATATCCAAATAGGAAACACAGACACAAGAGCTTAATGTCATAAGAAAAACTCAAATAAATTCTAAACACAATACAAATTGGCCTTAAACTATAAACATTAAATTAAGCAAAATTGAGTTACAAGAATAAACATACGTAAGAAGGAGAAGAACCAGTGTATGAGACAACAATATTAGCAGCACCTTCACCTCTGTAAACCCAATGAGCGGCATCTTGTTCGGTTAAAGTCAACTCCATCTGTTTTTTGAAATGAAAAACTCAGTTAGGCATTTCATCAAACAGTTTAACCACAAACTCACAACTGCAACTTAACCTCACAAACCCTCATTACAGCTACTCAAAATCACGAATAGGGTGTGAACATGGGAAACAAATTGAGCACCGTATGAGAGGTCGCCGGCACCGCCGAGAAGAGATTGTGTGGCGTTGCAGAAGGCGTCGTAGCTGTCGAGGATTTCGTGAAGTTCGTCTTGGGTGAGAGTGTCGAGAATACCTAGGTTGAACAGAGATGAATGTGAATCGTCCATTGCCATTATCGCGAGTGAGTGAAGTTGGTGATCGTTTGGTGATGCCACGGTGCTACTCCTTCGCAATGGGTTTGGGTTTAGATATTGGGGTTTTGGTGCGGGGGAAAATGTGTTTTTTTTTTTTTTTATCAATTAATTAATTAATTAATTATTATATATAACATAGCGCTTTTTAATAAGTGCTATTATATAGGTAGTCAAATAATAGCGTTTTATACAAAATGCTATCTTAAAGAAGTTTAATAATAGCGTTCTGGTACAAAGTGCTATCAAAATTACATAGTCTGTATTATATAATAGCGCCCGATTAAAAAGTGCTATTATAAATGTGTTTTTTCCATTTTAATAGCATTTTTTTTAAAAGTGCTATTAAATTAGGTGATACAAAAAATCATTTTTGGCGTAGTGTATTGACGTTCTCAACTTTTCTTCTTCTCCTTTTCCCAAATCTGTAACCAATTTAAAAGTCTCATGTAACCAGTTTTACGAGAACAAATTTGCTGCTAGATTGTTTTTCATCTCCAAGTAATTCAACAACACATACAGCTGAAAAATCGGATCTTTGTTTAACCTTCACACCCTTAATCGGATAATCTGTAACCGCTGCTGTACTGTCACGTTTAGCGATTGATAGCGCATGACAAAATTCGGATGCTGGACACGAGGAACAGCTTGGGTTCAAAGGGGTGCATACAGTTGCACCAAGTTCCATGAGAGCCTGATTGAAGTCTCCCAGACGAAGAGGATCGACCAACTGAGCTGCTATTTCCCTTAATCTCCATTTCAACACATCAAAATAAATAACAAAATAAGTAAAGGAAGAAAACGCAAGCAGGTGATTATAACATCTTACGAGAAAAAATGATGAATAACTTGTTCCAGAAGTTTACAAACACTCACCAAAATCTCTTAATGATTGCCGAGTCTTTCGGATTTTCAGAAACAGCCCTTAGTCTGGCAATGACCCTTATCACATTTCCATCAACCACAGGTACCGCCTGATAATTTAGATCATAAGAAATAGCTGATAGTTACTTTTCAGTAACAAGAATTACAGAAGCTACAAACCTCTTTGAATGCTATAGAGGCAATCGCTCCAGATGTATAGTCTCCAATTCCAGGAATCTTTCTTAACAAAGAAGCCGTTTTAGGAATACTGCCTCCTTCTGCAACTATTTTCTTTGCGCCCTAACAAATGTAAATTGTTTTCATAAACTATCCCAAAAAGCTTATAGGCATGTCATAAATTGTTTCCATAAAGCGCACACTCTCACTAGTGTCAGCGTCAATAGATAAGCTTAAATAAGTCAATCTAAACAGGCCTAAAGAGTAAAGATTAATATTAAAAATTCAAACTGTCCACGATCTATTATAAGGGAGACTGGTAAGGTGTAGTAAAGGGAAAAACAATGTAGTAGTGAGAGATCACCTCTAAAAGAAAACGAGCTCTCCGATAGTAACCCAGAACAGCCCAAATCTCATTCACTTCCTGCACGAAAATGTCATTTTTCAGGACGGAAGTGGGAAATAAGTCTAAGTGGAAGCCTAAACTGGTTACAGATTTGGAAATGGATCATATTTTTGTATGGTATGATCCATTCCTTTGTGACACCATACTCAGAAGGAATGAAAGAAAGGTTTCTTTTAAATTCTATATTACAACTTATACAACTAGTGGCAGAGAACTTGGTGACCTTTTAAAAATCAAAGAGTGTGGGGTTTGTCCAATTTACTACTCAGAAAGTCAGAAGGTTTTACACAGGGAATTTAGACAAGGACTTGGAAAAAGAGTTGTATCAGGAAATTGAACATGAGAGATCAGTTGAAGGCTATGATGAGGGAGAAGGCATTGATATCCAAATAGGAAACACAGACACAAGAGCTTAATGTCATAAGAAAAACTCAAATAAATTCTAAACACAATACAAATTGGCCTTAAACTATAAACATTAAATTAAGCAAAATTGAGTTACAAGAATAAACATACGTAAGAAGGAGAAGAACCAGTGTATGAGACAACAATATTAGCAGCACCTTCACCTCTGTAAACCCAATGAGCGGCATCTTGTTCGGTTAAAGTCAACTCCATCTGTTTTTTGAAATGAAAAACTCAGTTAGGCATTTCATCAAACAGTTTAACCACAAACTCACAACTGCAACTTAACCTCACAAACCCTCATTACAGCTACTCAAAATCACGAATAGGGTGTGAACATGGGAAACAAATTGAGCACCGTATGAGAGGTCGCCGGCACCGCCGAGAAGAGATTGTGTGGCGTTGCAGAAGGCGTCGTAGCTGTCGAGGATTTCGTGAAGTTCGTCTTGGGTGAGAGTGTCGAGAATACCTAGGTTGAACAGAGATGAATGTGAATCGTCCATTGCCATTATCGCGAGTGAGTGAAGTTGGTGATCGTTTGGTGATGCCACGGTGCTACTCCTTCGCAATGGGTTTTGGTTTAGATATTGGGGTTTTGGTGCGGGGGAAAATGTGTTTTTTTTTTTTTTATCAATTAATTAATTAATTAATTATTATATATAACATAGCGCTTTTTAATAAGTGCTATTATATAGGTAGTCAAATAATAGCGTTTTATACAAAATGCTATCTTAAAGAAGTTTAATAATAGCGTTCTGGTACAAAGTGCTATCAAAATTACATAGTCTGTATTATATAATAGCGCCCGATTAAAAAGTGCTATTATAAATGTGTTTTTTCCATTTTAATAGCATTTTTTTTAAAAGTGCTATTAAATTAGGTGATACAAAAAATCATTTTTGGCGTAGTGCAAGCACACTTTTGTGAGAGACACACCACTTCTCCACCTAAAACCTTAAGGTGATAGGTGAGTGGATTCTCCCACTTATATATGTTTAAGTCTCCACATTCCTATCCAATGTGGGAATATTTCCCCACTTACTCACACTTGCTATATTATTCCAACACTCCCCCTCTAGTGTGAGTCTACAATGCTCCCCCACTCTTCCGGTCCCTTTCTCAAACCATAGGCTCTAATACCATGTTGGGGGGAGATACTAGGAGCATTGATACCATGTCAGATGGTTTCAAGTGCAAAGCTACGGCAAAATTTTCAGAAGCTGGGTCTTGTTCTAAACCAGTGAAAGGTACTCTCTCCAATATAGGTAAACCAAGTAACTTAGAGAATTCTTCCAGTGTAGGCACCAGTTGATAATCGGGGAATGTGAAGCAATGGTGCTTAGGGTCGAAGAACTGGAATAAGACACTCATCAAACCTTCGTTAAACCCGGTGGTAACCAAACTGAGCAAGTGACCATGTCTTTTGTGGAATGATAAGTCCTTGGGGACTTTCAAGACTAATTCCTTGAGCTTAGGAGGAACTTCTGTGAAGTGAATCCGGATGGTTTTTCTGCGACCTGAATTCATATCCTACAAAATAGCCAAGAGGTAAATCCAACAGGTCCTTGAAATGATTAGTATGTATGAATGTCATGATGTTTATGATGTCATGATTATGCTAATTATCACACATAAACACAAGCAAATCACACAATAGACCTTAGGTTCAAAGGTTTGCATGAGTTTTTAAGGTATGTACCCTCTTGAATATACAGTTGGCTCAACCTGTCCTATTAATAGTAATATGGTTCTAAGGAGCCTCAATATCACTGACCTTCCCTTCAGAAATTGTTTCATCCTGCACCAAAGTATTGCGGCCAAATAAATCCTGAAAGTCCAGCCTCAATGAGTGTAGTATCGAGTATCAACCAATCTTCGGTCGGAACCAAAGTCGGTTATCTCACTACTTCCTAAGGGCTAGGATGAGTCAATTAAAGGTTATAAAGGTCAGTTAGCCTTTAGTGACACTATGAGGAAGCCTAATGTTATCTTTAACTTGCTCAAGGAACATTAGTACAATCTAAAGTATCGCGCTAACGTAGCCACCACTTTGTCTTTATCGGTCTATGTCGTACAACCTCAATGATTTATTGCTACTTACCTAAAAAGTGTCCCCAGATCAGGGTATAGGATCTTTACAAGAATACCCCAATAAACCCTCAAAGATAAATCAGTCAAAGAAAACAGAGAAACCAATTTAAAATGATCTAGACCCTAAGGTAAACCCCACTTCATAATTGTCCCCAGCAGAGTCTCCAGTTCTGTGATACGGTGGGAGAACTGACTGTTAGAACTGGTTTGCGTTTTTTGTTCGCAAATGTCGCGGTAAGCAAGAGTCGCCATCGACTTTTCTTTTATCCAACAATAGGAAAGGGTTAAAAGAACAGAAAAATATCTTTTTTCGAGATTTTTGAGTAAGGGGAATAGATTATGGGAAGGAAAGGTGTTAGCACCCTTTCCATCTGTAGTCTTCTACGGGCTCTTAGGTACTTGCTCATTTTTTGAAATTGCTTTCGTGTTTGTGTGAAAAAAAGTTTTGAAAATGCCTTAGTGCGGCGATTCACTTTATGGTAACTCTTGTATCAGTCCTCAAGAGTGTGAGAAAGCGTTTTGAAAAGTGTTTGAAAGTGTGGTGTGAAAATTTGTTTGAGCAAGTACCTAACAGTTATCTACCTACTCGAAAAAGACTGTTCTTTTCCTCCTATCCTTTAGACCATGTTATCCTACTATTAGTGATTACGTAACCCTAATCGTTGGATGTTGAGGGACTATCGAAAGGGACGTAATGGTCATTGAAGGCAACATGTAAGGATACCTTAGCATTTCGATGGGACTATCATTATAAGTTCATTTCTCGTAGGCAACTCGAGGGACATTTAGGGACTATGATCTTTATGATGATTTTAAACTGAGGGTCTTTGCTAATAGTATCCCTACGTTCGAGGGACAAGACCATTGTTTCTGAGGCAACCAAGTGGGAAATACCCTAAGGGTGCAAGTGTGTAATAGTGTGCTATTTCAGATATTTTATCTTGCAGTTTAGTGATATAAGATTGATTGATTAAGCATGCACGCCTAGGTTGCTAATAATTATATACAAGTATATACAGAATATAAAAGCGATAAAATGGAGGGTCATACGCTATTACAGGGATTTGGTGTTGTCACTACTTGCAAATTTTTGCATACATTAACAACTATTTTGATACTATAACATAATTAGAAAAATATAAATCAATAATATTGGTAGAAAAATTCGAAAGAAAAAATAGTTAAAATATAAACATTTCATTGCCAGATATTCAAGAATCATATGTAAATGAATAAAGCTTGAAGTTTTGTCATGAGTTTCTTGTTTCAAACAGTGAACAAAATTGACATTTCAAGGTTACCATGAGTCCTTCTTTCAAGGCTAATGTCCTAGCCATGTTAACTGCATCTTCACTGCTAACCTACAACATCGTAAGTTTGTGACAGTTAGAAAAAACACAAAGCTTTCAAGCTAAATTTCTATGTAGAAGAAGGTAATCACATGTACTTACTTCAAGAACTTTGTCCATTACATCCATGTCCAATATGTTTGGTTTGAATCCAACACCATTTCCAGTTATATGATGAGGACCTGTATATATGGACCACATCAGAATTTGCGATAACTATTTTCATTATTTTCTACCGTTATTTTAACCATCTTTTACATCTATATTTCTATAAATCACTTCACAGATACCAAAAATGACTAAGAAATGAACTATGATATTTACCTGGTTTACCACCATTGAGCACATTACTTTCAGATGGCTCTACTCCGTATATCTGATAAGATTGAAAACATTTCAAAGGATTCATTAAGAGTATCTAACAGAACAGTGTTTAGTTTGTAATTTTAATTGTGATATGAAGAAAATCACCTTAACGTTGGGGTTTCGGGATTTAAGATATTATCCAACCCCGGAAACTGTGCCACCGCTACCTATTCCCATAACAAAAATGTCCACTTGTCCGTTTGTATCCTCCCATATCTCCGGACCTGTTGTTTCAAAATGCACCTGTTTTCCAATTTTATAGTAAATTAGATATAAACTCGCCAAAATATCAAAGATTTCAGAACTGTATTGCCAACTGCAGATTGCAAAAAATAGCTATTGGTTTGAACTCTGATACATAACAGTGCCATAGAGGCGCTATAACCACTATATGACAAAACTTGTACTGAAGGCATATCGCGGAACAATAGTGATTTGAAACAAGACTGTTTTGAACCGAAATAGTAATTTAAGTTCTGTTAACCTTATACCTGAGTATTGGCTGGATTGGAAAATTGTTGCAGCATGAAAGCATCTGGTGTGGATTCCAAAAGATCGTAAGCCTTTTTAACTGTTCCACCGACAACTCAACCACGGCACAAAACCCAGACCTCTGGGACTCGATCTCTCATCCGCGACACCATCTCCAAGCGCCATTGATACCGAACCCACCGCGAAGCCCCATCTATTCATCACATAGCCACACCCAAGGCCACCAGAATCTGGATAGGAGGACAACACCGTCGCCGAATCGGGTTTTGATCTAGGGTTCATTATGTTGTTGTTGTTTTAGGTGTGAGGTAAGAGAGACAGAAGATGAGGGAGAGAACACGAAGAAAAAATGTGGAAGGGAATAATGGACGGTGTGGCTTTTATATTTTTTGTTATTCAATTTTCGTTCTAGGCTTTACATCACCACAAACCCGCCCCACTCATCTTGTTCATTTACTCTTTTTTTTTTCTTCCTGCTGGTAATATGTTTGGGCCAGGCCCAATTGCTATCTGCGTACCCTTTTTAATAAGACGTGGCAATAATTGAGAGGACTAGTAATGAAAAATATTTTAAATTTCTGTGTTAGAAAATTTTTTATTTTCTGTTTACTGAATTTTTTTTTAATATATATATATATATATATAATTTTAGAGAAATATTAATAATGTGTTAGAAAAATTCCTGTTTAATTGAAATATATATAAGTTTTAGACTAATATATATATATATATATATATATATATATATATATATATATATATATATATATATATATATATATATATATATATATATATATATATATATATATATATATATAATTTTTTATTTTCTGTTTAATTGAAATTTTTTATTTTTAAATTCCTGTGTTAGAAAAATATATATTTTTATATATATTAATAATGTTTAGAGAAAAATATTTGTTTTTTAGTGTATAAGTTTTGGAGGGAAGATTGCCACCAAAAATTTGATAATTCTAAAAAAATTTATACAACATTTCAGAAATGTAGCCTTTTATTAGAACTAATGTAACAATCTAAAAATTTCCCCAAAAATATTTTAAGGGACAATTGTCAAACATTGCTAAAGAAATAATATTTTAACGCTCTAAAATCGTCCCCAAAAGCAGTTAAGGGTACAATTAACAACCATTGGCAAAAAAATAAAAGAGTATCGCTCCATAAACGTCCCCAAAAGTATTTTAGGCGACGATTATCAAGGGTTACAAACATATTTTTGACAACAATCGTAAACCGTTGCCTATATGAATTTAAGGCAACAATTTCTACATGTTACCTAAAAAAGTGTTGCCAGAGACAACAAATGTTGTAGTGAGCTATCGGTACCGACCAAACTGACGCATCAACGTAGCCATCACTTCAACCGTGTCGGTATACCCCGCATAATTTCCACGTTCTATTGCTACTTATCTAAAAGGTTTTCCCAGATCCTGGTGTAGGATCTATAGTACCCAAACAATACCCTTAAAAGTAAAACAATCAAACAGACAGAGAAGCAAGTTAAACTTGATCTAGACCCTAAGGTAAACCCCACCTTATTATTTTTCTCCAGCAGAGTCGTCAGTTCTGTGATACGGTGGCAGAACCGACTGTTATACTGGTTTTGTATTTGTATTCGCAAATGTTTTGGTAAGCAAGAGTCGTCACTGACTTTTCTTTTATCCAACAAAAAAAGGATGAAAAGAACAGAAAAAGACTTTTTACGAGATTTTCTGAGTAAGGGGGTAGATTATGGAAATGGAAGGTGTTAACATCCTTTCCATCTGTGGTTTTCCACGGGCTCTTAGGTACTTGCTCATTTTTAAAAACTGTTTGTGTTTGTGTACTTTGAAAGTTTTTGTTTGCTTTATGATAACTCTTGTATCAGTCTTCAAGAGTGTGATAAAGTGTTTTTAAAAAGATTTTTAAAAGTGTGTAAGTGTGAAAATTTCAGGTTTGAGGAAGTACTTAAGAGTCATCTACCTACTCGAAAAAGGGTGTTCTTTTCATCCCATCCTTTAGATAGTGCTATCCTACTATTAGTGAGTAGGTATCCCTATCGTTGGATGTTGATGGGCTATCGAAAGGGACGATATGGTCATTGAATGCAACATGTAAGGATATCTTAGCATTCGAAGGGACTGTCATCATATAGGCAACATCGAGGGACAAGATCATTTCTCGTAGGCAACTCGAGTGACGTTAGGGACCATGATCTTTTTGATAACTTTAGAATTGAGGGTCTTTGCTAAGATATCCCTACGTTCTAGGGACATGACCATTATTTTCTGAGGCAACCAAATGAGGTATACCCTAAGGGTGCAAGTGTGCAACAATGTATTTTTTCAGTTATGTTTATCTTGCAATTACTGTTCTACTGAATAATTGATTCTTGTCATGCACGCCTAAGTTAATAACAATTATATACAAGCATGTAAAGAAAAAGCGAGAAATAAAGTCCTATGCTATTACAGGGCTTTTATATAGATACATGAGTAATGAACGAAAAGTAAAAATGCGGAAATAAAACCCCTACGTTAGCTATTACAAACCGGGTGCAGTTACATAAGTGGTAAAAAAATCATCGTATGGAAAAAATAATAGCGCGCAAAATTTAGACGGGAAAAAGTTTTAAACCCTAAAAAAACTCAATTGCTCATTAAAAATATTTTTTTGTATTTTATGAAAAATGTGTGATTTAAGCTAATTCTCTAATTAATTTTAATTAATGAAATAAGTCCAAATAATTAAGTCAAATTATTTTATTTATCAAAAATTAAATTTAATATAGAAAAACTAAGTTTATTATTTTTTTGGTGATTTTCTGATTTTATGAAGAAAAAAAATGAATTGACTAAATAATATAAAACTAAATAAAAAAAATAGAAATAAATAAATTGAGAAATGGGCCTGAAATAGGGGGTGTGAAACCCAAACTGGAGGAGGTGTTGTTGAATTGGTCTAAGCCCAAGTCTAGTTGGCCCACAACCTTGCGCCTGATCCCATGTTGTTATGGTATGGACGTCATGGTGTGCCTGCATGCTAGAGGCACTGGATCCAGAACCATGCAGATTTGATGGCTGGATCTGATGGTGCATGATGCGCGCCTGGGGGTGAGACCTATTGGATCTGCAAGAAACAAGTTAGAAAACATAAAATGTTGGACCTGGGACTCGAATCCAGTTCCTCTCCTTCCAGTGCGCTTCTTTCACCATCTAAGCCAAGTGGTCATTCACTTATACAAACAAACGCAAAATAATATAATCAAAATAAAATGGCCAGAAATCCTTTTTATAAAAAACGCGCGCTATTTCAAATGGCCCAACCAAGTTATGCCACGCCTTCATCTTCTTCAGTTGTCTGTCGTTTTAGCTCATGAACTTTTACCTACAGACTATATCTGTCATTAAAAATCTGCAAATCTCCAAAATTCACAACAGGAAATATAAATTTAATTTAAAGATATGAATCAATTTAGTTTGATCCCTTGAGCATGATGGTATTCTTTATGTAATAAATAATCTCTAGTAATAGTTTGATAAAAAATATATGTTTCATCTTAAGAATAATGATAAAAGAATAAACTATTTTTTATAAATTTTCTATTATAAAATAATTTACATGTGGTGTTTGTTATTCCATCATTAAGATATAAATATTAATTTTCAGTCAATAAAAAGAGCAGCGATTAATTATTTAAAATCGTTAATATATTTACCTATTAATCCAAAAACTATTTTTATAGGTTTTAATTTATGTATTAATTTATATCTTTATAAAATAACTATAGATAATTGGTTATTATTTTAAAAATATTTATAAAAAAAAAACCTATCAGTACAAATATTTAAATTTAAAAAAAATCTAAAAAAACTATTTAGTTCGTTATCTTAATTTTTAAAATTCAAAAAATATACTTTCCTTAAATATAATGTGAATTAAAATTTTGCATGTACTACTTAAGGTATCATAAAATAGGATTATTGATAGAGAAGTTTATATAATTCTTTAATTTCAATAGATCAAAAGTTTGGTTATTATTAATTATTAATGGTTATGAGAAATTATTCTTATTTCTCACCATAAAAATTTTATTTATTCATATTACTTATTGCAAGAGTTATTATTATTTTAAATATTATTATTGATTTTTTCTTTAATATATCAAAATTTATGTAATTACCGAGATTTTAAAATATTTCTTTTCATATATATATATATATATATATATATATATATATATATATATATATATATATATATATATATATATATATATATATATATATATATATATATATATATATATATATATATATATATATATATATATATATATATATATATATATATATATATATATATATATATATATATATATATATATATATATATATATATATATATATATATATATATATATATATATATATATATATATATATATATATATATATATATATATATATATATATATAACATTATACCAAAAAGTTTATTTAATCAACTTATTTTTTAAGTTATAATTTATTTTGAATAGTATCATTAATTATTTAAATTTAATATATCTAATTTTACTTACTTACTTTGAGATTTTGAATTTTTTTTTTCTTTAAATGAGACTTGGTAATTTTCATTTTTATAATATATGTTATCATATTACTATTAAATGCATATAAAATATATTTGTTTATTGTCATATTATCATATGTGTATCAAACATGTACATAATAGAAAAAATAA
The DNA here is from genome assembly GCA_948472305.1 of Vicia faba. Classification (NCBI taxonomy): domain Eukaryota; kingdom Viridiplantae; phylum Streptophyta; class Magnoliopsida; order Fabales; family Fabaceae; genus Vicia; species Vicia faba. The sequence continues at coordinate 1,550,994,355 of OX451737.1, read as the reverse complement.
ATTTTATTATAATATCATATCCTTTAAAATTTATTAAAACTTTTCCTAAAATAAAGTTTTGTTCTTATATTAGTGTTCTTTCGTGAAATTATTCCCCCCATTTTATTTTTAGATAGTTTTGATCTCTTTTTTAATTTATCTTCACGTTATTTTTAAAGTATTCATTTCTCTACTTATAAATTGAGATGTTTTACGCTGCTTTAGATTATCAAAACTAAATTAACATAGAGAAGAGGTATGGCAAAGTTTGAGATGAAAAAAATTATGTCAATTATATTTATGTTACTATTAGTTGTGGCACAAGCTGACGATTTTTCTCCAACTCCATCACCTTCAAAAAACCCAATTCTTAAGGGACTTTGTATAGCGAAGTGTGCTTTTAAATGTAAACGCTTCCTGAGAAAACCCCCCTTATATGCAGGTTGTATTGCTGTGTGTACACTATTGAAATGTCATAAGATATCATCAAAAATTGCTTATGAATGTGCAACTAAGTGCTCTATTTCAAACTCTAGAAAAGCTAATACAGGTAATTAACTTTTACTTTTATATTATTTTTTGATAAGAACTTTTAAATTTTACATTAAATTGTATTATCAAACTAATCCTATTTATAATTGTGATAATTAATGACGTTTGTTTCCATAATTGACTATGTTTCAATAATTGACTCCTTGCAGGTATTCGAGGTGTTAATGTCATTGTGAATTCATGCTTGAAAGCTTGCAAAATATAAATAATTTATCACATGGTCCCCTCCAAGTTTGAAGAAAGATTAAGGTGTTTAAAACTAGATAATTACTTTAAGTGTAATAAGAGGGTGTTTACATGTACGATAAATAACATCTTATTATTATTTTTCTATTATAATGGAAACTAATATTTAATATTGAAATTTTTTATTTTGGTATTTTTTTACTTTTTAATAAAAAATAATACTATATAAAATAATTTTCTTTTTGTAAATAAAATAGGACAATAATACAATTATCATACAATAATAATTAAAGTGATAAGTGAAACAGTCTTTACAGACATTTAAAATATTTAAAAAACTTAAAATTATGATCAATCATACAAATTATTCATAGTTTTGTGACGTCACGAAGAATTGGTTGTTTATCTTTAATGTCTCATAACAGCTTATTAAAGGTATGCAAGCAAAAGGTAGTTACTCTGTCCAGATATTAAGACACCACCATAACTTTCTTTTCTTATGAATTTTTACTTTTATTTTTATTTAATAATGTGAGAAATATAAACTGTTTAAAATTTTATTTAATTTTTAGGAATATGATCAAAATCATAAATGTAATTTTTTTTATATATTCACACCATTTCATAAGATTATTGTAGTATATATTAAAAATAGTTTTTTAAAATAAAAAATGTTTATTTATTAATAGATAGAATAACCTTGAAAATGTTATCTTTTTATAAAAATATTAATATATTTAGAAAATAGACAAATTATGGGGTTGCTCAACTCTTAGAAACAACATTTGTTTGTATTTTCTCATAATTTATTATTGTAAACAAGTTGTTATACATATTGTCATACCTCAAATTTGTCTGCCTTAGTGCTACCGTCAAATTTATTTTCGAACTTGGGTATTATATGGTGAAAGATTCTTTTGATTTAATTACATTAATATTTTGCGGCTTTTAATAAATATTCGCTTTTAAGTCTATTTAAAAATATAATAATTATTTGTATTTCTAAAATAGCAAATAATTGTTCACCTTCATATACTTTCAATTGACTTTTTATTTTAATTAAGTAACATAGTAGAGTTGGTAAGAGATAAAGACTTGCAAGTAGAAAGTCATGTGTTTGAATCTCACTTCCTGAAAAAAATCTAACTTTTTTTTTTACTATTTTCGTATTTGTTCACCAAATTATGGACCAAATATTCAACCAATTTTCAATCTTCAAAATTATGACAAAAATAGAGCAATCTCAATTAGTGCACTTTGGATAGTTTTTGTTACTTGCTATTTTCTAATTATTTTCAAAATCACAAAAATCATGTTTTTTTTATTATTTAAATATTATTTTCGTATTTTTAATTATGGCATTTTAAAAAAAATAATTATTCATTTGATTTTATGCTGTTTTCATCAAAATTGAGTGGAAAAATCATAATAAATACCAAAAATATTTACTTTTCGAGATAATTGTTTCTTATTGGTTAATCTGCGTCAATTTGTGTCATAATCAACTTTTGATTGGTCAACTTGTTGACCAAGAAAGATCTGATTTATATTATTCCTTTTTTCCCTTTAACCTGATTTTGAAAGTCTATAAATAGGGTCATATTTTCACACTTCTAGGACATCCATAAATATTCACAATTTCCACAGTATTGACAATTTCCAACACTATTCTAACTTGCTTTTACAATTCTTTTTAGTTTATCCGAGGATTGTTGACTATATCAGACAACAGCCTAAGAACAATACACTTTTTCCTCCTTCACAATTTTCTGCACATTTACAAACAACGACTTTTTTTGGATCGATGAATTCATATGAGGCCCCCTAATTTTATTTTCGACTTTAGCTTTCCTGTTCTTTTTTTATACCACATGATGATTATTGATGGTTTTTATTTTCAAAATTATATTATTTACTAACTTTTTTCGGAAGCCAATTTTTAGATTGTATACATTTTTACGATCCAGAATCATCAACAATTTCACCAATAATTAACAAATCAACAACTCACTAGAGTTCTTCTAAAATTGTTGTTCTTCACATCGAAGAACAAAAACAAAGAAACATGAAGTCTCCATCAACCTAAAAAAAGTCTCTGCACTAAAGGAAAGAAGAAAGGAGATTGGAGGAAGCAACTTATATTTGGTCACGACACTTCAGGTTTGTTTCTCTTTTACCATGTTATTTAAACTTGTGCATGATTGCTTGTTGTTGGGTTAATTGTTTGATAAATTTTTTTGGTTGATGTATGAATCCAAAATTCAACTTGTTCTTGTGTCTATGACTATTTTGTACATAATTCTATTTTAAAATATATTTAGTTTTAATAATCGTATGTAGTTGTTATCGTTACAATTATTACCATAATGTTATAAAGAAAACTACAAAAAAAACTTGTCTTTCACCATTGTTATATTTGTATATTAATTTGTGTATTTTATTTTTAAATATTAATTAAATCTGGTTACAAATCTAATTTTGACTGAAATTAATATTAATGAAAAGAAATAAAATACAAATCTTTTTAGTCTTATTAAGCTAATAATTAAATATAACATAGTAAATATTTTCTTTTCTATAAATTCTTTATTCTGTTAATTTTTTGTTGTCTTAATTAAGGGATTATGGGATATCTTTTAGGAGTAGTAAGTAGGTTAATTTAGAATTAAATTAATGATTCTTTAAGCTATTTTTTTTTATAGAAATTAGTTTCTTTTTTTCATAAAAAACCACAAAACATGTTTCTCTTTAGCGTAGTTAAATATTAACCATATTTTCTATATCTATCAATTTTTTTCTTCAAATTATTATATATATAATATATAATATATATATATATATATATATATATATATATTATATATATATATATATATATATATATTATATATAATATATATATATATATATATATATATATATATATATATATATATATATATATGACAAAAAAAATGTCTTAGTATTTAGACTAATAATCGACTTGGTACATAATTTCAAATATCTTTTATATCTAAATAATTTTAAACATTCTATAATTAATAGAAAATCCATCTTCCAATAATTATTCAAAATCAAACTTTTTAATTAAAAATTCTACTTACTCTAAACACCCCCATGATTTAATTCAATTATTAGTTTTTTATTCTTATATTTTTTTCATCTGATTTTATATATTACATTTTGTTATTCTATTCTTATTATTATTACTATTATTATTTATAATAATAAAAATAATTAATTTTTTTTAATATTATCATATTTTATTATTTATTTTTTGAATCAAAGGAATATGTATTAATTCAAAAAACTATTAAGTACAAAGTGCGATCAAAAGATCCAGCAAGCAAAAAAGAATAGTATCTACAGCATAAGCACAGCTATATTGCTTTCTTAGTTTTTTACTATACCATCCCCTATATATAATATTCTCAATAATCTCCTCCTCTATTTTCTTTGTAACCAAGGTATTAAAAGTAATAGAATTCCTATGACCCCAAATACCATAGAGGGTTTCCGTAAACCAAATTTGAGTAAAGCCCCTTTCCATCCCTTTCCTGTTCGTTGAGTAATGACCCAATTAATCTCATCCTGCCAGGAAAGGGGGCTATGTTGCACCTCCATCCATTTTAGAATATCTTTCTATATCCTACCAGTGTACCTGCATTGAAAAAACACATGCTCAATGGTTTCAACATACTCCAAACAAAGACTACAAATATCCTTCTGAAAAACCAAATTTGCAAAGTCTTTCTTTGGTAGGCAGTTTACCATGGCATGCCTGCCATAAAGTCAGAATAGAACGGGGTCTAGCAGCATTCTTTATGATTAAATTCCTCCATGTGACACGAGTACCATCATCCATGAGCCCATCTATACACCTTTCCCATATGGAATCTTTCTTTTTGCAGGTAGTCAATCCAGGGAGCTGAGAGTTGAGGTGTAAGGATTCTACCCTGTATAATGTTCTTCATGACCCAAGACCAGTTTGCATTGATAGCCATATCCATAATATTACCACCTTTTATATAGTAACTTATGGATCCATTTGACCCACAAAGTATCAGTCTTACGGCATAAATTCCACAAACATTTAAGCATGCATACCTGATTCCAAACTGCCATATTGATCACGTTACAAGCCACCTTGAGAACTAGGCCTACAGACTTTCTTCCATGCCACAGGGCTTTTACGACTAATCTCATGAGAACTATTCCAAATAAATGATCTGCATAAGGCATTTATTTTCTTTGTTACAAATACCGGGAGAGGAAGACATAGGAGCCAGCTACTGCCGCTTGTAGCAAACAAAATACTCTTCACAAGTTGGACTCTCCCCGCGTAGCTCAATAACTTTGCAGTCCAGTGTCAAATTCTGCATGTTATTTTATCAATTAGAGGGAGGTTAATGGTTTATGGTAATTCTCCTGCTAGTGAGGGGAATGCCCAAATAACGCACAAGCAGCCTACCCTCCTCAAAACCTGGTTAAGCCCAAAAGATCCTGCTTTATGTCATTAATCCTGCCTCCCAAAGAAGATCTTGTATTTCATAGGATTAATTACCAAACCTGTAGATGCTGAGAAAGTTGACATAGCCTGCATTAGCAACCTCACAGAATTACAATCTCCCTTACTGAACAGTAGAACATCATCTGCAAACATAAGGTTAGTGAGGCCATTTTTTCACATCTTGCATGGAATTTGAAATTAGGATCATGCTGCATTTTGAGCTATAGTCTACTCAAATATTCTATGATAGCTACAAATAATAAGGGGGAGGGTGGATCCCCTTGTCTCACACCCCTACAAGCTTGCATAGGCTTGGTCAATACACCATTCACATTAAACTCATATGAAACAGTAGTAACTGTAAGCATAATCCATTGAATGAATTTTGGTGGGAATGCCTAACTCCCTCAGAATAACCTCAAGCGCTCCCCAATCCACCATATCATTTGCCTTTGGAGATCAATCTGCAACATGCATCGAGGGGCTTCAGTCTGCCTAGTATAACCTTTGATGATTTCATAAGCCAACATAATATGGTTATGGATATTTCTGCCAGGAATGAAAGCAGTCTGACTATGATTCAATACCCCTTGAAAGACAGTCCCCTAATCTGGCTGAGATAATTCTAGAGATAATTTTGTAGAATGTAGTGCAGCCTGCAATTGGTCTATAATACTTATTCCTTTGGCTTGATCATTCTTTGGAATCAAGGTCACCACAGTCTTATTGAAAGGTATAAAACATTATGTTCTGATCAAAAAACTCCATGACTGCTGCCAACCCACATCTGCTTTAATAAACTTCCAACAGGTTTTGAAAAAATTTGCTCCATACCCATCTAACACCTGGGGATTTAAGATCACCAATTCCTTTGAGGGCATTTTCAATCTCATTCTCAGTGACTTTGCCCACCAAAAAGTTTCTCTGCAGCAGACTGAGTTGTTTTCCCCTCCTCATAGCATCAATGTCTACATGGATCATGGTTTTATCCTGCATTCCCATAAGCCTAGCATAAAAATCCCTAACCTCCTGCAAGATATCCTGCTGACTATGCAGAATGGAGCCATCATCTTTTTGTAGGATATTCATATTTTTCTGACTGTGCTTAGCTTTCAAGGTAGGCATGGAAAAAGGCAGTATTCCCATCACCCACCTTAAGCAGTCAATTTTTGCCCTCTACAGAAGATGCTTTTCCTCCATTTGATTCCAGTATATTATATCATCAGTCAGCTTCTTAATCTCCTCAATTTTAATGTCTATCAAACCTGTTATTCTGAAGTTCATTTTGTGTGTTGTCATAAGAGTTTTCCTAGCCTTAAGAATGTTCCGTTTATAGCATTGGGGTGGTAATTAAGCTGTTTAAGAACAGGTTTCAACCTATGTAACTTGTGCCATAAAATTTGCATAGGTGTCCCTCTAATAGGCTTAATCCAATTAGCTTTTATAGAATTCTCAAAATCTTCCAAATCTACTAGGTAATTATTGATACTTAAACCTCCCGTAGATTTTCTTTGGGCAATTATCAGAACAGCAGCAATAATGCATGATCAGAAATACCAGGGGGGAGGATATGCAGAGTCATATGCCCAAATTACTGAAACCAGTCAACATTGCCTAGCAACCATATCAGATGCGCGAGTAAATAGTTCTGTGCTTTGTTTATTGGACCAAGTAAAGAATCACCAGTGGTATCCAATCTCACTAAGACCAGTTTTTGTCAACATACCTTGGAAATCCTTGAACTCAGATTTTTGTGACTATGTTGCCTCCAATTCTGTCTTGTGCAGTGGCGACATTATTATAGTCCCCCTATCAAACACCAAGGCCCCTGAGAGTTTTTACAGATATTCTCTATAGTCTTCCACAGAAGTTTCCTATCCTCCAAAACAATTTAAGGCGTATACTGCAGTTAGCCAGAACTTGAGCCCACAACATCATTACACTCCACAATGCATGGCTTGGCTAGTTTTTAGAAGGCACCTAATGTTCAATTTGGAATTATCCCATAAATCCAAAGTCTACCATTAGTGTGTTCAGTATAATTATCAATGTACTCACCTATAAGACCAAGTTTCCCCCTGATACCAGGAGCTTTATTGCTTTTAACACATGTTTCAATCAAAATAACAATAGCAGGATGTAACTCATGGAGACGGGAACTAATCTCCTTAATCTTGCCACTTTATTTAGTCCCCCTCACATTCCATGCCACCATCATGGACCCCTATCCAGGGTGGTCAGGGGATCGAGTAACACCTCCAGAACACCAAAGACATTGGTACAGGGCAGGGTTGAGGGGTTACCTGCAATCGGGTTTTGTCTACCTCTTGTCCTCCTAGCCAAAGTCCAATCCTCAGCAACTCTATCTAAGGCATCCCTAGGGTTAGTAACCCTTTGGAGTGAGAACATTCTGAGATCCATTCCCTACATCCAAATTCGCCTTAGGTTTCCAGATCTTCATCTTTGCTCCTCAGTACACTGATGTCCCACCTGTTGGCATTTTCCAAAGAACTTTGTTTCCATTCATACAACACATGCTGCTTAAGCTTAACACCTCCCTTGTCTTTGATAACAATCTCCTCTACCAGCTTCTTTGTAATGTCAACCTCAATAAGAATTCAGGCATAAGATATTCGAAGTTTGTGAGCTGTACACTCATCAGTGACAAGGGGCACACCTAGGGAACTGCCAATCTTATTAAGGATTTTTTCTCCCCACAGGTGAATGGGAAGTCTTGGAAATTTCACCCAAATTGGAACTGTGCGCAACATATCCTCCTTCATATTAAAATCTAAGCTCCACTCTCTTATAATCATGGGCAATCCCCTTATGGAGTAGGGACCTTTCATCAGTACTGTGTCCATATCTTCGCTTGCTTGAATCGAAGTATGAAGTAGCCATCTTCATGATAATACATATCCGGAAGGGTAACAAAAATCCATACCTTCTCCATAAACCTCTTCAATGAATGCATACTCAGGTCTGCACCAAGGACATAGAGAATAAGGGAATTTTCCCAAAATGACAGTTCAACCGCAACATCGTCTTCTTCAATTTCAATCTCAACCTCACCATTAACAATGGCAGGTGCAACATACGCCATCGTCCTTCTTTTTTAGGGTTACGGTTATCAGTGAGGACCTCCACCCAAAGCTTCCGAGTTTCCATTGATTCATTCTGGATCGGTGAGTTCACTGAAGAATTCGTCTTGTCCCTGCTAGACTCCTCTTCAGCATATACAGAAGGTACCGAAGACTGTGCTGGTTCCGGTTGTAGGACTCTGAGGGGGGGGGGGGGGGGGGGGGGGGGGTGGCACCGCAGTTTTCGGACGTCCCCTCCCCTTCTTCGCCATTGTATATATTTTATTATTTATTTATCATGTGAATAAAATTATTTTTATTTAAAAACTCATGAATATATTTTCTACGTTGCATTAAAATATTTTTAGACATGAATTAATTAATACTTTTTCGAATTATATGATTAAAAAATATCAACAAATCTCAAACCTATTTTTCGCAACAAATTAAGCTAAACAACATTCTTTTTTGCAAAAGGGTTCCAAACGGATTTGACTAATCGCGCATATATCCAAAATCTTCGCAATCACTACTCCTGGTCAAATGCAAGGCGATTCAAAATACATTTGCAACCCTTAAAAAACAGTAACCCCATACGAACTACGAAATTAGGACTCTGATTCCTCATAAGAGGATATGTATGCATACGATCAAAAATCGTAGCGAGTTCCCCAATAAAAATTTAAATCCTTTCCCCTAATAAAATTTAAATCATGTTTCCCCAACCTCAAACCTAAAACCTAGTATCCTTGTGAACAAGATAGATGAAAGGTGCCTAACACCTTCCTTTCTTCTGAAGAAGTCTGAAACCTAGAATCTTTGTTTGCGAATCACGGTTTTCTGTTAGATTCTCTTCCTAGGATAAAAACTATATTGGCGACTCTTGATTAAAAAACCAGTTGCGACACATATAAATTCAACAAATATACTTATGCGAAGAGATATGGAAGGATGGATATGAACTATGAATATGTGGTTGGATGATGAATTGATAAATCTATATCAAAAAAATCATAGGAATCAAAGTCGATTTTTATAGACGGCGTCACTATTCCGTTTGCAGATGGAGTAGTAAAAATGGAGATTAGGGATTGTGTATCTTATAATTATTTATGAAATTAATTATACATAGGATAGATGGATTAAGCTAGATAATAGACCCCTTGTTATTGAATCTACATCAATAGAGAAGTGTGGTCCCATATCTTTGACTAATGTTGAGCAGTGAGTCTCGGGTCTTTGGTTAACACATAACATATTCAATCAGCAAAAACAGTTAAAAGAAAAAATCATGCCGAGTAAAAAAAAAAGACAAAATCATGTAATATATCCTCTTAAAAAATAGCAACCTTGTAATTCATGATTTTTTTTGAAGTTTTCAGATTCATCTTAAAAAATAACAACGTTGTAATTCATGATTATTTATTTATTTATTTTTAAAAAATTAAGATTACTTTTTAGCTACACTACTAAAAAAAATACATTTGAGAAAAGGTTTTTACATCGGGTATCAAAATATATGATGTAAAAAATACAACTAACAAACTTTTTTACATCAGGTATTTATTTGCAATGATATAAAATATATGAAAAAATATATATTCCGCTACCTATTACATCGGGCAAACGCATCACCGATGTAAAAAGTTTTCAGAAAAAAATACGGTGGCATTTTTGTAAATAAGAAACAAGGTAGTAGAAATATTAAAAAAAAACATGCAATATATTACATCGGGTTGACTAAAAACCGATGTAATATCTTCACAACAGATATTAATATAAAAAATAAATTAAAGAATAAAATAATTTTGCGCAACTTATTACATCGGTTTGAAGTAAAAACCGATGTAAAAAAGCCAGAAAATCAGCTTGCATCGGTTATTACAATGGACCGATGTAAAAAAGCCAAAACCCTCACATCGGTTGTAAGTTTCCACCGATGTAATAGGTTGTCCACTAAACCAACCCTTACATCGGTTATCCTATTCCACCGAGGTAATAGCTTGTTAAACCCTTATTTCACAAATTTCAGTATTTCCACTGTATAATATTCTCCTTGGCCGCCGTTTCCACTCTACGCTCACGACCCAAACCACCGCCATTTCCACTCCTTGCCACTGTAACGCTCAACATCTCACGATCCAACCACCGCCGTTTCCCAGCCACCATCATCGACCGCCGTTTCCGAAGGTTTTCGACCGCCATTCGACCGCCGTTTCTGTTTGTTTTTCCGCCGTTTCAAACCAAACCTCAGTCGCCGCTCACCATCACCATCGCGCCAAACCTCAGCCGTCGGTCCCTCTCGCGCGACCTCCCCTTCCTCTCTTCCTTCTCATGTGTATAGGTCAGATTCATCGGATTCAAAGTCAGATTCATCTGATATTCCCCCTGAAAGCCTTGTTCTCCCAGTGATTTCAACCAATGACAGACTTACATTAGGGTGTGAATTATTGGTATGATACATCTATTTAATTGTGAAATTATCGTATGGTTTCTTAATAGTTAAATGCTACTTTAGGGAAATTTTATTTGTTTACTGTTAGAAAACTTGATATTGCATTGTCATTGTATTAGGATGGAACTATTATTCGGGACAAAAATGAAATTTCTCACCCATCCTGTGGAACAACGGTACCTATTAAGAACGTAAGACAATGTATTTTCCTTGTCATTGCCTACCCTTACTATAATTTGTTTTAATTGCCTGAGATAAAGCTTGTATAGCTTTTTGAGATTCTTATTTGATGAACTGAGCAATTTGAAGATTCTTATTCTGATGTTGCATGACCTGAAAAAAATTGGATTGATATTTGAAGATATTTAAATGTTGGATGTTAATTATTTTGAAACAGCGAAAAATTTACCATAAAAATATAGAATTTTACCTTCTATTTTATAAATTTGGCCAGGGGGATTTCCCATATAATGATGGGTATTGACTTTGAATTGAAATATATGCATTGTTTTCTGAATCACACAAGAATGTAGTAGTGATTCGAGTATCCATCTACTGAAAGTCATAGTCAATAGTTTGTTGGTTCACTTGATTGAGATTTTACACGATGCTGCTGATTATTGTTACATACTGTATTTCTCTTTTATTAAAATTTTATAATTTCATGGTTAGAAAGCTTTTCGGCTCCAGCTCTTCCTTTAAAAATAAAACGGGTGTTCTACATGTCAAGTGAGGGACAAAATTTGAAAAAATGAAGTCTTTTGGTCCTGAGTTTTTACTTGTACTTTCCCGATCAATGTGCCAATTTGTGTGTCTAAACTTCTTACTTCTAGGACTTTATCTTTCGCAATCTCTTCATGGCTCACAAGATTACAATCAATTGCCACAAAATCAGCTTTGTTTAGTACATCTAATTCTTGTGCTTCTTTGCCAATCATGAACTTCACTTTATTAGAATATTCTCCTAAGAAATATTTTGAGGCAAGTAAATCTTCAATGTTAGGTACAATGCATATCACATTGCCATTAGTTTGATTAGCAGCAGCAATTAGTGCAAATGTTGTTAAATCAGCTGCAGCAGCACAAGACTACTACCATTAGTTGTGCATTGTTTCCAGCTGCTAATGGCTGATATATATTCAGCAACCGATGGTTCTTTTGCCTTTTGATCCTATTGAAAAATAATCAAAAATCAGATCAGAAAAAAATTGTTGTAGAAAGGAAAACTATTACAAGATAATATATTCATTTAAAACTTGTGACAGAAAAATAATGATTAATATACTGACCATTTTCAAAGTGCTGAGAAAGGCTTTTGTGCATTTTCTGCAGACCAATAAGCCATGGTTTTGATTTATGTGACTTGTTTAAGTCCTCTGAATTTCTTCTTTGATGAAATTGGATTTCTCAAATAGAGGATTTCTTCTATAGTTTGATGCTAATGTTGCTGTTTTGAGTTCATTGTTTTGAAAGTTTGTATATATAGAAAGAGAGGAGTGAAACATATTCTGAACATATGCATGTGGTGTTTTAATTGGCACATGAAATATGAATATAAAAACAATATCACAATTTAATCTAATAACTTGCATGTGGGGGTTCCAGGTACGTTTATGTAAAAATGTTTAATGATTTTTTTTTTACAACAAAATGTTTAATGATAAATACCCTTTTTAAGAAAATACAAAATAATATAAACTTTGATGAAACAAAAAGGCTGGTAATTTCAAAAAGATAATGGGACTTAATATGAATTTTTAAAAATTAACTCTATATTGTTATATTTATGTATTATAGGTATTTGATGACCCAACAGAATTAACACAAGATGATTTGTATGATTTGCGACTTCGTTGGGAAAAATGTTTCTTTGAGTTACATGCAAATTAAGTTTATCTTGGTGAGTTTTATAGAATTGTATAAGTTGTGGTTTTTGCACAATACATATGGTTTTTGCACATTTGAGTTTCTTGATTTTTTTGCTGATGTTAATTGTTATTATTTATTGTCAGGCAATGTGATTTTGGTGTTGTCTACCGAAGATTTATATTGGTAATTTAAGTTTGGAAACTTATAAATAGTTGAATATTGTTGTATATTTTGTGAAGAATTTGTAATTGTAAGTTTGTTTGTTGTAATACAATACAAGTTTGCAATACAATTGTTCAATTTGTAAGTTTGTTGTGAAAAATATGAAAACATCGACCTAGATGTGATATATGTGATGTTGGAAAGCTATGAAATCTATATAGCGACATAAATATAGTCTGTGTGATATTGGAAAAATATGAAAAAATGGGTACAAATTATATTTGTACAGGGAAACATCCAGAAAATAAATAATCTATTCCAAAAAAATTCCATACTTTTTACATCGGTTATTAGTAAAAACTGATGTAAAAACTTTCAAAAAGGGACTTTTTACATCGGTTGGGGATAATAACCGAAGTAAAAAGTTGCGTCACTGGGGACTTTTTACATCGGGTATTACTTCCAACTGATGTAAAAAACTGGATCAATTTTTTTAAAAAATGTGCATAATAATTGTTTCTTACATCGGTTCATATATTATAACCGATGTAAAAAAGAGACTTTTTACATCGGGTATTACTTACAACCGATGTAAAAAACTGGATCAATTTTTTAAAAAATGTGCATAATAACAGTTTATTACATCGGTTCTTATATTATAACCGATGTAAAAAAGAGATTTTTTACATCGGTCCCAGAACCGATGTAAAAAGTCCCTGATTTACTATATCGCCTGACTTTACATCGGACCCAGAATCGATGTAAAAAGTCAGTTTCACCCGATGTAAAAAGTCATTTCTGCACTAGTGCTACTAATTATATATTTTTTAATAAATAAGTAATTTATTAGTTTAGGAGAAGTAGATAGAAGTGTGAGTTTGACAAAAGAAGTAGCATTATTATAATGAAAAAACAAGAAAATTGAAATAGTTTAATAATAAATATCATATGATTCTATCTTTAAACGGCTTTTGTAATAGAATATATTATATAATTATGTATATAATGACTTAGAAAAATTTAATATCATCTATTGATTTTTATTAATTAGAGAATTTGACGTCAGTAATTATTTGCCCTCATATTTTCACTATAACACCCCACACATATATTGCTAGGATATATATGTTTGACATTAATATAATAAGTAAATTATATATATATATATATATATATATATATATATATATATATATATATATATATATATATATATATATATATATATATATATATATATGCAGCGCAATAAGGATAAATATTAGTACAACTTAAAAATTACGGAAATTGTCATGGCCAAATTGATATAAGTTCGAAGATATTAATACATAATTCATAGTACATGAAGTGAACAAGCAAAAGAAATTGAACATCGCCAAGAAGCATCGCCGACAAGCTAAGCCATCTTACTTTTGTCACCATCCTGCTTCGAAGAACATGAAAAAGATAATAATTAGAATGGGGTGATATTACTAAGTCTCAGTGAACCTCCCTATCTTAAGGGTTCTCTCACTCTATCGGGTGCATGCATCAAAATGGATTCACAGCGAATCCGGATTTTCTCACGGCTAGGTACAAGTACACAAATGGGAAAAATCTCTGCCGATAATCCCTTGACATTCCAAAGAGATTAAACAACACATAGCCACAAACATACAAGGATGCAGACCCATACCCATATACGAGGAATCCAGAAGTACGTTCAATGGCCCTACTCAAGTTACACTATCACACTCTCGATGGGTTACACTCGTGCATCGCTTGAAGAGACTTGCACCAGTCACAACACGATGAATCATATCATTCCTAAATGGAATTCCATCTGTGACGAGCTAACACGATGACATTCTATATGGTGTCACGGCCCCGTCAATCATCCAAATGTATGTGATTAGTAACGCCGTTAAAAAACACTATCTTGACAACAGGAACCCCCAGGAGAAATCCTAATGGTTTTGCCTACGTGGCACCATTAAAGGTGAGTTAGAAATCCACTAAGTGATATTTCCTACGTGGCATCATAATCCCACCAAACCAAAGACGTGATGTTATTTACTACTGTTGGAAACACCTCTCATGGACCCGCACAAGCGCGCCACATCAGTAGCTCAGGTGTTTATGACATTCCAAGAACACATATGTTATTAACTGCTGGTAGAAACGCCCTGTCACTTATGGCCAACACAGCGCATCGCAATGGCACGAACTAGAGATCGTATAACACTAGTCGTGGTCATAAATGATTTACCACCTAGTATTCAGGCCTACTCCGATTCAAGCATACATTCACCGAGTTCACACAACATGGTGTCAACAATCACACAGTGCATTAAGCCACACGAAAAATACAACTGAATTTCCTACTGGAACAATGGGCAACCATAATTATTCATACAATATCCTTTATCACATAATACATTTTTATCACATACATGTGTTAAGCTTACAAAATCAACATTTGAACAAATAATTGGCATAAATATCATCATACATATTCCCTAATTCATGGAAAGTTACGGAGGTGTCCGCTTCACATATAGAACGGAGTCGCGTTCAAGGGAATTGATCATTTCATAAGTTCTCAACATAACACTCATAATTAGTGTTAGAAAAAGTGGTTTCCATAATGCTTGTTTTGCCTCATATCATGTTCATAGGAGTCATAGGAGACTAAGAATATGTCCGATATCGTTACAGGAAGGTACGTCACTCCATGAGTGAGTTCAAAATCTCTGGGCAATAGTTTTCACGTTAAGCACGGGCAGGCTCGCGCTAAGCGTGTCTTGGAGATTTTTTTAATTATTGGAGAAGCGCGCTAAGCATGACCACACGCGCTAAGCATGGTATGCAAATTTCATATGAACCAGAACACAACATTTCTGTCTTGGGGTTACAAAACCCTATTTCCTCTCTTTAACCTATATATCCACAATGTTATAAGATCAGAATCAAGCAGTATATATATTATTCATAACATAGAACATATATGCGTCAAGATTTAGTCACTCAAACCCTAAATCCCAAAGCATGTCATATTCACAAATATTCCCAAGTATCTATCTATGAGACTCATCTTAGGTTAGAAGTAGAAAAAGTTGTCCAAAATAGATTTGATGATGAGACATCAGATGGTGATGATGGTTCTTGAAGCATGCAAGAGAAATCCTTTTTTCCTCTTCTTTCTCTCTTCTACACTTCTTTCTTCTCTCTTTCACAACAATTTTAATTTTTGTTTCCAATAATGATAATAAGCCTTGACCAAAAAATCCCAAATTCTAACTTAAGTGGGCTAAGGACCATAATACTCCAACTTACTTAGTTTCTTCGCTTAATTCCACTTATATTACTAAATCAAGTGTTTAATATAATTTTCTTTCAATAATTTTTCACAAAAATATTTAATTATATAAATACAATATGAATGTGCAACTAAGTGCTCTATTTCAAACTCTTGAAAAGCAAATACAGGTAATTAACTTTTACTTTTATATTATTTTTTGATCAGAACATTTAAATTTTACATTAAATTGTATTATCAAACTAATCATATTTATGATTATGATAATTATTAACGTTTCTTTCAATAATTGACTCCTTACATGTATTCTCGGTGTTAATGTTATCGTGAATTCATGCTTGAAAGCTTGCAAGAATAAATAATTTATCACATTGATCCATCTAAGTTTGAGAAAAGATTAAGGTGTTTAAAACTTGATAATTACTTCAAGTGTAATAAGAGGGTGTTTACATGTAGGATAAATAACATCTTATTATTATTTCTCCATTTTATGGAAACTAATATTTAATAATGGAAATAAGTTTTTAATATTTTTTAACTTTTTAATAAAAAAATAATACTATATATAATTATTTTCTTACATGAAACTAATTTGGACAACCATACAATTATCATACAATAATAATAAAAATGATAAGTGAAATAGTCTCCACGGGCATTTAAAAAATTTTAAAAACTTAAAAATACATAGGTGTTTTGCAAAGGAACATCTTCAATATTCATGGTTTTGTGACCTCATTGAAAATTAATTGTCTATCTTTAATGTCTTATAACTTCTTATTAAAGGTATGCAAGCGAAAGGTATTCACTCCTTCCCGAATGTTTAGACACTATCATAAGTTTCTTTCTTATGATTTTTCATTTTTTTAATTTTATTTTGTTATTATAAATAATATTAATTACTTCAATTTTTCCTTTTATTTATTTATTATTATTATTATTATAATCATTACTATTATTATTATTATTATCATTATAATAATTATTACTATTATTATTATTATTATTATTATTATTATTATTATTATTATTATTATTATTATTATTATTATTATTATTATAAAAATAGTAATAATATGAGTCCAAGCTTTGGGATTGAGAAAACTTTAGGTCTCTCCTTTTTTAATGTGCTGGAATCTTGCAATTTCTTTTTTATTTATTTGTGCTCTCCCTGAAATATTGCACAATAACACAAATAGCATAAAAGTCGTAAATAAAATCTCGACTCACATTACTGCTTTTCCTTTGACAAGATCGAAACGAGATAGTTAATAGAATAAATATAGGTAAATAAGTTAAGAAGGATATATATCAGATAAGAAGAATATATAGACACATATGATATAATAGATGTTGACTATAATAAAAATAATACAATAATTTAAAAAAAAATATTAATTTTAATATTAATAATACTAATGATAATAATAATAATAAAAATAAATGATTTTAACACTACTTATAAAAAAGCCATACTATAACAGTTGGAAATAGAAATATAACATCGAATGACAAATCATTGTAAGGTAAGAAAACGAGGGATTGTATGTTTGGTGCTTTCTATCACGGTCGCGAGACTACGATTATTAACCCTTGATATATATATATATATATATTGGTACTGGGTTCGATAACCAGCAACTACAAAGAGTAGTTACAATAGATAAGTATTTTGGAAAGTATCTAGATATTATTATATAATATTCTTGAAAAATAACTTAAATAGTTTTTCAAATTGCATGCATTTCACAACTCATATCTTACTTTTTAACATTTAGAATATGGTTTAATGTCCTAAGTCTTTCATGACATCAATTGCTCCACTTCTAGTTTTATTTGAATAATATTAATTTATTAGTAAAGTCTACTTCATCACTGTAACTTATCATGAAGATTGTGACTTTGACTTATCATCATAACAATCATGATGATCAATGATATTAATGAGGTAGACATGACCAATAAATTGATGTTACTCAAATCAAACTATAAGAGAAGATATTGATGCCTTGAATGACTTATGTCATTGAATCACATTCTACATGTTAAAGAGCGTGAGATTAATTATGATACGGGTGCATTTTGAAAAATATGGATTGGTATAAGTTGGTTTTCAATACAACTTAATTTTTAGGTTATACGTTTCTATGTCAATTAAAATGAATGAATTTTCAGTGAAGAGTTAGTGAAACAAATAATCTACATACAATATAATAAATTCAACTTGATCTTTTATCAATATGCATAAGAATTTAAAGAATTAAACATTGCTAAGTCACAAGAAGCCTTTTTTTCTTGTGACTTAGCAATGTTTTGTTCTTGTTATGAGAATATTAATCAACAAAACAACAACAACATACAACAACATAAAAACATATCTTCTATTAATAAAATACTAACAGCATACAACAACACAAGATATAATAAAATGTTTCAAGAATGCGCTTTTTATTGAAAACAATCATTGAACTGGAATCATGATGAAGTTTATCTAGTTTATGTTGATATGAAAAGGAAATACAAGGTGGATGAAATTTGCACAATAACTTCATAATTTTTGTATTGTTTTTCACAGAAACACAAAACATATGTAGCATAGCCAAAGTATGCGCTTTGTGAAGGTGATTTTCCTCATTCACTCCCCTGTATGTAAAAAAACAAAACACCAAGACATTAATAGCATTACATGGAATATTCACCAAATGAAAAAAATGAGAAACCATATTTAAAAAAGGACATAAACAAAATCGGAACATAAGTTTAATGAACAAACCTGAAGGCTGTCATTGGTGAAGATGAATCTAAAACTTGCAGTATGTGTCACGAGTGACATGGATATTAAGGTTGTGTTTTGAGTGAGAAAAGTAAAATATGTTAGGATTTTTTTATAGAGATACAGTTGTTATGTACTGAGCGAAATGGTTTCGGTTAGATATTAAAAAATTATCATTTTTATCACGGTTGTCAAGAAGAATCGTGATGAAATGATTGAAATTTACATCACAGTTGACTAAAATAATAGTGGCGATATACAAAGATATTCCCTTTTTGTGATGATAAAATGAAATATGGATAGAGCTGGGATTTGAACCACATAACTATCTCACTACAGATTTAAACATTCATCGTAGTGAAATATCTTTTACTAAAAACAAAAAGAAAATACGTCAAAAAATGAGATTTCACCACAGTTAACGAAACATCTTTGTAATACTTTTTGATGAAAGATATTTTCTGTAATAATGTGAGGAACATAAACTATTTAAAATTTTATTTTAATTTTCAAGATTATGATCAAAATGATAAATGTAATTTATTTTATATATTCACACCAGTTAATAAGATTATTGTAGTATATTTCAAAAATAGTTTTTTAAAATAAAAATTGTTTATTTATTAATAGATAGAATAACCTTAAAAAAATAATCTTTTTATAAAATATTAATAAATTTAGAAAATAGATAAATTGTGGGGTTGCTCAACTCTTAGAAACAACATTTCTTTGTATTTTCTCATAATTTATTGTTGTAAACAAGTTGTTATACATATAAATCAACAAATATACTTATGCGAATAGATATGGAAGAATGAATATGGACTATGAATACGTGGTTGGATGAAAAACTGATAAATCTATATCTGAAAAATCATAGGAATCAGAAATCGTTTCTTATAGACGATGTCACAATTCCGTTGTGAAATCAAAAATGGTGAAAATTGGAGAAACTACGGTGAAATTGAGCTTCTAGTGCACTACATCAATGCAACATCATAGATTGAATTTTGAGATCAAGGTGCTTTTTGAACAAGAGGAATCAATATTGATGCAATATTATTAACCAGTACTGCTATCTCTGATGCAGTGGACTTATGGAGAATACATACATAGTTAGCATTCAAATGCACGTATTAATTTAAGATTCAAGATAGATAAGAATGAAAATAGAGATTAGTGATGGTGTGTCTTAGAATCCTTTGTGAAAATAATTATATATTAGGCCGAATTGAGTAGCATTAGGTCTCAGATCTTTGACTAATACTGAGCAGTGAATCACAAATTTTTGGTTGACACAAAACATATTCAATTAACAAAAGTAGTAAAAGACAAAATCATGCCGAGTAAAAAAAAGACAAAATCATATAATATATCCTCTTAAAATTAGCAACGTTGTAATTCATGATTTTTTTAAGTTTTCAAACTCATCTTAAAAATAGCAACCTTGTAATTCATGATTTTTAATTTATTTAATTTTGAAAATTTAAGATTACATTTTAGCTACGAATTATTTATTTATTTAATAAATAAATGATTTATTGGTTTAGATGAGGTAGATAGAGGTATGAGTTTGACAAAAGAAGTAGCAATATTATAATTCAAAATCAAGAAATTTGAAATATTTTAATAATACATATCATATTATTTTATCTTTATATACTTTTGGTAATAGAATATATTATATAATTATGTGTATAATCTTATTTAAGAAAAAGTTAATATCATACATTGGCTTTTATTAATTAGTATTTGACGTAAGTAATTATATGCTCTCATATTTTTAGTGTTTTCATATAATATGCGACTCAAATGAAAACACTTACTTATCATAAAAAAAATGAGAAAATTAATCATAACAATTACTTTTTTATTTATTGAAATCAGTAAACTAAAATAAATTATATTTCTATAATTCTCTTTGGTTCACATTATATTTTAAGAATACATATATTTTATTGGATTTTAAGGATTACGATAACCAATTATATTACTTCTATATATTTTATAAAAATATTTGAATACATGAATTAAAACCTTTAAATATAATTATATATTAATTTAAAAATGGTTGATATATATATTATCGTTGTATTTAAAAAATGAAAAGTTAATAAATCAGAATAACTGCACATTAATGAAAATTATTAATATAACAATATAATAATAATATATATAGTAATATTATACTTTTTTATTATTAAATAGTTTTACCCATATTTTGATCATGATATATTTATATTAATGATTTTGATTAACATACAGATTATAATTTTTATTTTTGGAATACAACGATTTATAGTAGTAGCAAATATTTTTTAAAATTAATATAGAGCTATATTAATGGTTTTAAACAATGTGAATTAAATTTTGGCATATACGTATCATGAAATAGGATTATTGAAAGAGAAATTTATATTATTCATTAATTTTAATAGATAAAAAGTTAATGGTTATTTTATATATATATATATATATATATATATATATATATATATATATATATATATATATATATATATATATATATATATATATATATATATATATATATATATATATATATATATATATATATATATATATATATATATATATATATATATATATATATATATATATATATATATATATATATCAAACACTATATAAAAAAAATTTTAATTACCTTTTTTTTTAACTTATAATTTGTTTTAAATAGTATCATTAATTATTTACATTTAATATATCTATTTTTACTTAATTTGAGATTTTGAAATTTTTTTCATCCAATGAGACTTTGTAATTTTCATTTTTTATAATATATGTTATCTGTTCTGGACTGAGCCCGACAGACCCAAAAGCATTGCGAAGGCCCAGTCCAAATGGACTTACAAGGGCCACGCCGACCAAAGAGTGAGACCGTGCCCGACGCGCAGTCGCTGGCTCGACGATACGCCTCCAGCTCGACATGAGGTGGTCCAGCACCACAGTCTGAGGCCCAGCTCGACATTACCTCGAGCACCCCAGCTAGGGCAGACTCAGTCCACTGTTCCCCCAACGATACTCCGAAAAGACCGCGTCTCCGTCCGCCCGCACTTCACGCAGAACATCCAGGAAGGGGACCACGTGCGGGTTCCCACTACGCACGTAGAACCTGGCAGTTCCTCCATTGGGCCAAACCTGCCCGGCCCAATGAAGGAACCTTGGCCCAGCGCTGGGGGCTATAAATACCCTCTGCTTCCAGAGGGTCAGGTACCCCCCCCCCCCCCCCCCACCTCGTTCAAAAAAGCTTTCTGCTCGGAGCCAGCCGTGACGGTCCATTTCTGATCAGGTCAGATCAGTGGCGCCGTCTGTGGGAAACAGCTTCCCCGTCTAACGAACAATTCTAAAGACCAAAGCTCAGTTCAACTACCTGTCATGGCTGATCCAGCTCGCGACGAGCAGCCCGTCCGTGTCGCCGACGCTAATAACGGTACCGCGGACAAGAATGGACACCTCGACAACCCCGGCGATCCCGGCCATGGTGCCATCCCTGTGACAACAGCCCCTGGACCTTCCTCCTACAGGGACGGGGCTACTGCATCATCCTCTACGACCCCTCCAGCACTCGAGGACGACCCGGTAGCCTCGCTCATCACAGAGCTGCCCGGTTCTATGAAGTCCCAGTTCCCGCCGGGGCAGATGCCACGACTCAGGCACTGTTCGCGGCCATCAATCAGACGAACTATCTCACCTTCGCCCAAGGAGAAAGATTAAGGGCACTTGAAGATGATCGACGACCCCCGAGGAGGCATCGGAGGCCACACTCTCCACCTCCTCGGGTTACAAAAGTTCGACACCCTTCTCCCCCGCGGAGACACTACAGGGAGAACTCCAGGAGCCCCTCTCCCCGGCCAAAGCAAAGGCGGCCCTACTATGAGAGGCAGCCCGCCGTCACTGCCGGAGAACCCAGTCGCGACCCATCAAGGCACGACAAGAGGCACGCCGGGGACGGGCGTGTGACCTTCAACCATCGAGCATCACGCTCGAGGGAAACTCAGCACGATCATCGTGCCAGACATAACTACAGGACCCCTTCTCTTTCCCCGGAGAGGAGCAACGAGGACGACCCCCGCGGTCCCCTGTCGCAGGCCATCATGGATGCACCCATCCCCCCGGGCATGGAGAAGCCCCCGCACCTGAAGGAGTATGACGGAGTAGCGGACCCGGTCGACCACATTGACGGGTTCGAAGCCATGCTCCACTATCATAATGTCGGGGGGCCCATCAAGTGCCGTCTTTTCCCCACGACTCTCAGGAAGGCGGCCATGGACTGGTATAAAGGACTGGCCCCGGGCTCAATTACGTCGTGGCGGAACCTGAAGAACCAGTTCATCAGTTCCTTCACAGCTTCTCGGCGCCATCCGAAGACCGAGGCGGCCCTCGAGGCCATCATCCAAAGACAGGATGAAACCTTGAGGGAATTCATCAACCGCTTCAACCGGGAAGCAATACAGGTCCCCTGCGCGGACCATATGAAAAGATACTTACTGGAGAGGGGTCTCCTCCCCGGCACAGAATTCAGAAAAGCTGTGGGTATTGAGCCACCTCCAACTTTTGATGCCCTCCTCGACAAGGCCCGAGCATACATGGACTACAAGGAGAGGGAAGCTGCCAACAGGGCCCGAGACTCCAGGGCTCGCGCTCCCAACAACAGCAGCAGCTCGCGACAAGAGCCTCCTCCCCGACGTACCGGGGAGAAAAGGAAGGAAGATCGACCCCGGGAAGTCCGAGAACAAAGGGGCCCCTCCGGCCGTTTCACCGAGTACACTCCGCTCACGGCTTCCCGCGAGCGTATTTTGGCGGAGTGTGCCAGTACAGATTTCAGAGACGGTGGCGTCAAGCGTCCCCGACCTGCTCCCGCCAAGCCAGGGGCAGATAAAAATAAATATTGTCAATACCATATGAGTCATGGTCATTTGACAGAAGACTGCGTCCACCTCAAGGACGCCATTGAAACCCTCATCAAGGGAGGGAGGCTCGCACAGTACAGGCGAAACGACGCTCCCCGTCGTGATGCCCATGAAACCAAGGAGCCCGAAGAAGATGCCCGACCATCAGACGAGTCAGTGCCTATCCAGACCGCCTTCTCGGTAACCAGGCCCGAGGATTTCGACGTTCCCGAG
This sequence comes from Vicia faba, assembly GCA_948472305.1. Taxonomy (NCBI): domain Eukaryota; kingdom Viridiplantae; phylum Streptophyta; class Magnoliopsida; order Fabales; family Fabaceae; genus Vicia; species Vicia faba. The sequence continues at coordinate 1,550,970,344 of OX451737.1, read as the reverse complement.
CTCCTACAGGAGCCCCTGACAACACACAGCAGGTGGGAATACTTCCCCTCCGCCATGGTCATCAACGGGGGCGGGTTCAACGACCTCACCATCAATTCAGCTAAGAGGAAGTTGGACGAGCTGGTCGACATAGCTCCTCCACAAACTGTGACATTCGAAAGGGTGAAGGGCAGGTCAGAGCCCATCACCTTCTACCTGGAAGAACTCCCCGGCGGAGCCCCGAACGCGGTCATCCCCTTGCTGATAAGGGCAAAAATGGCCAATTTTGACGTGCATCGCATCCTGGTCGACGAAGGGAGTTCCGTCGACGTGATGTACAGCCAGCTGTTCCGGACCTTGCAACTGGACGACTCACATCTCTCTCCGTATGTGGGTTCGGATCTTCAAGGCTTCAACGGCTCGACTTCCAAACCTTGGGGTTATGTCAAGCTCATGGTTACGTTCGGAGAAGGAACAGCTACAAGACAGGTTAAGGTCCGCTTCCTCGTCATTGACTGCCCGTCTCTATACAATTGCATCTTGGGGAGACCGACTCTGGCGGAGTTGACAGCGGTGCCCTCGACTGTCCATCTGAAGATGAAGTTCTATACCAAAAGGGCACGGGTAGCCACCATCCAAGGAGACCTCGCCGCTTCCCGCAAGTGCTTCAACGCTGCTTCAAAGGGACGGGATACCGTCGACGTAGGGACCAGACCAACCAAGAGGACAAAGCAGGAGCCCGACAGAAAAGCATCCCCCGAGGAAGAAGTCCATAAGGCCCCTCCTAAGGTCGACTCCATAGCCCTCGACGCTCGCTTCGACCAGGATGAGCCATCCAGCAGCGAGCAAATCCCACTCCGACCTATTCCGGACGATGATTTTGAACTTGTTCCCCTCGGCACAGACCCGACCAAGGGAGTGAAGATTGGCAAAGACCTCCCCGACTTGGCCAGGAAGCAAATCAAGGCCTGTCTGCGCGAGAACGCTGATCTCTTCGCCTGGAGCGCTGCAGAGATGCCCGGACTCGACCCTGAGGTCGCCTGTCACCACCTCGCCATTGATCCAGCCGCCAAGGCCGTAGTACAACGTAGGCGTAGGCAGTCTCCAGAAAAAACGGAGGCTGCTGAAAAAGCTGTAAAAGACCTCCTAGAGGCAAATTTTATTTCTGAAGCCCGGTACTCCACCTGGCTGTCAAATGTTGTACTTGTTAAAAAGAATAATGGAAAATGGAGAATGTGTGTTGACTATACCGACCTCAACCGGGCTTGCCCGAAGGATGCTTTTCCTTTACCTAACATAGACATGCTGGTCGACAACTCGGCCGGCTACAAGACTTTGTCGTTCATGGACGCCTACTCGGGATATAACCAAATCCCAATGGCTCTGGGCGACAAACACTACACGGCGTTCATGACCAGCTCGGGCAACTATTACTACAACGTAATGCCCTTCGGACTGAAGAACGCCGGAGCAACTTACCAACGTATGATGAACAAAGTGTTCAACAAACAGATTGGCGACATGCTCGAGGTATATATGGACGACATGATCGTCAAATCCCGAGCAGACACCGATCACGCAGCTCATCTCAAGACAGTCTTCGCCCAAGCAAGACAGTGCAAAATGAGGTTCAACCCCGAGAAGTGCACGTTCGGGGTTAAGGCAGGAAAATTCCTTGGATTCTATCTAACAGAACGAGGGATTGAAGCCAACCCCGACAAATGTCGGGCATTCTCCGACCTCCCAACACCGACGTCGAAGAAGTCGATACAAATCATGAACGGCATGCTGACGTCATTATCCCGCTTCGTCGCGAAGTCCGCTCAGTACGCCTTCCCCTTCTTCAAACTCCTTCGAAAGGAAGCAGCCTTCGAATGGAACGAGGAATGCGAGCACGCACTTCGCCATCTGAAGCAGAGCCTGTCTCAACCGCCCGTGTTGTCTCGACCAGACAACGGGGAATCGCTGTACTTATACTTAGCCATTTCGAACGAAGCCATCAGCGCAACCCTTGTCCGCGAGACCCCTGACGGGCAGAAACCTGTCTACTTCACGAGCAAAGCCTTACAAGGGCCCGAAAGCAGATATCAGCAGATAGAAAAGGTTGCTCTGGCCCTCGTCAACGCTGCGAGGAGGCTCAGACACTACTTTCTAGCCCACACCATCATCGTGCGAACCGATCAGCCGGTGAGGCAACTCCTGGGTCGGCCAGATATGGCGGGCAGGATGCTGAAGTGGTCCTTGGAACTCTCCGAATTCGACATTCAGTACGAGAGCAAGAAGGCCCTGAAAGCACGAGCCTTGGCCGACTTCGTCGCGGAGATGACCACTCACGACCTTCCCCCGGGGAAGGAACACAAGTGGACCATCTTCGTCGACGGAGCCTCCAGCCCGTCCGGTAGCGGCGCAGGGATCCTCATCGAGTATTTGAACTTAGTTAAAAAACACATGACAAAGTTCGTACGTGCAGAAATTTCTCATGTTCCCCGCGAGCAAAACACGAGGGCAGACATATTGTCCAAACTCGCGAGCACACGAAAGAAGGGCGGGAATAAATCCGTCATCCAGGAATCTCTGGCACGTCCGAGTATCGAACCACCCTCGACTACGGTCGAGATCCATGCCATCGGCGATGCCACGTCCTGGATGACCCCGGTTTATAATTTCCTGACTAAAGGAGAACTCCCGTCGAACCAGTCCGAAGCTGCCATAATCAAGCGACGGGCATGTTCCTATGTAGTTCTCGAGCAGAAACTGTACCGAAGAGGATTCTCCATTCCCCTCCTGAAATGCATCGACGAGTCCGCCATCCCCGACGTGTTGCGGGAGATACACGAAGGGATTAACGCCCAGCACATGGGCGGTAAATCCTTGTCAAGGAAAGCCCTTCGAGCAGGATACTACTGGCCGACGATGCAACAGGACGCCAAGGAACACGTGAAAAAATGTGACAAGTGCCAGAAGCACGGGGATATGTACCTCGCCCCCCCGCACGAGCTGAACACATTGTCGTCCCCATGGCCGTTCGCCTGGTGGGGCATGGACATCCTCGGGCCATTCGTGCAAGGAACCTACCAGAACAAATTTCTAATCATCGTCGTGGATTACTTCACGAAGTGGATCGAGGCTGAAGCACTCGCAAAAATCACCTCGCACAATATCCTCCGTTTCTACAAAAGAAACGTCCTCGCCAGGTTCGGAATTCCGCAGGCCCTGGTGACCGACAACATTACCCAGTTCACCGACCACGGGTTCCTGGACTTCGTCACCAAACTTGGGACAAAACAACATTTCACGTCGGTCGAGCACCCTCAGACCAACGGGCAGGCCGAAGCCGCGAACAGAGTCATCCTCCGAGGGCTCAAACGTCGTCTAGGCGAAGCCAAAAGAGGATGGGTCGAGGAGCTCCACAGCGTCTTATGGGCATACCGCACCACACCCCACTCAACGACGGGTGAGACACCATTTCGACTGACGTATGGCACCGAGGCTGTCATCCCGGTCAAAATCATGGAACCATCCCGACGAACGGAGGATCCCCTCGACGAAGAAATGAACGACGAAGCACTAAGGGATGAACTCGACCTAGTCGAGGAAATCCGATCGGGGGCAGCCCTGCGCGAAGCCACCCTAAAACAACGAGTGGCTCTGGGCCACAACGACAAGGTCATCAAGCGCGAGTTCGAAATCGGCAGTCTGGTATTACGCAGGAACCAGAAAGATTCCCGCGAAGGGAAGTTGGCCGCGAACTGGGAAGGACCTTACCGCGTCCACGACACCACGGGTACCGGGGCATACTACCTCGAGCAATTAGACGGAGAGCCATTATCACGACCCTGGAACGCTGCTAAGCTAAAGCAGTACTACAGTTAGAAACTACCAACACCTGGGACCCTCGACCAACAGCACCCGCGCGCGGTCAACGAGGAGAAACGTCCGACTTCGTATAAGGCTAAGGTACAAGCCCGACATACGGCCAAAACGGCATAGAATCGCGCGGTAAACGATGACGATCGATAGTGCCCGACGTGGACAGCTACACCGAGCCCCACCGTCGTTGTACCCATAAGGCAGAACACCCAGCTCGCGATGGGCAGTTCACGCCAAGGGCAAATAGTCCCTAACGGGCTCCACACCCGACTGAGCAACTTCGCTCCAAATTGCCCGACATTCCATCAAGAATAACGGGCCATCTAAAAGGGTCAAAGGGAAATCTCTCCCCTCGAGCACAATACTTAGGTGACTCTGGCCAGCGAAAGAGGGCCGGACACGCATACAAATGGAAGGCGGGCAGGCTAGCTCGCCAAATCAAAGCCACTTGCTGGCACTCCTCGGGCCCATGACTTAGGCTAAAAATTCATGCAAATATATGATTTCAAACAAGGGCGAAACATCCAAAATGTAAAACAGCATTGATATAAATGCCCGAAGGCGATAAAACAATTATAAACCGACCAAGAAGGCCGGCGATGTTCATAACATACAACAAACGGGCACGCAGGCCCAAAGAATACAAATGTCAAGGGCACGCAGGCCCGCTATCCTAGTCAAGTCTCCCCAGAACCATCATTGTCGGCGCTTGGAGAGTCGGGCGGAGGAACGATCACGCCATCCACGATCTGATGTGTGTGGCCGATACCCTCAGTGACCAGGCCAGGGTTTAGCAAGGAGAGTTGACCGACCGCAGAGTTGAACCCATCCTCCAGGGCACCGACGCAATCTGCCTCGAGGAGCCGGATATGGGCGACCAGCTCCAACCGACTCTTCAAAGTCGTTATGTCCTCGGGCTCGTCCTCGGCAGGCTGCATGGCAGCGTTCATTTCCTCGATCTGCTGGGCCAAGCGTTCGACTTCGGCCCCCAGACGATCCCTGTCTGCCCGAAGAAGCTCCCCCTCCTCGGCCAACTTCCCCGACTTCTCCTTCTCCAGGGTCAACATCTCCCTCTCAGCATCGAGCATCGCCGTCTGCTCGCGGAACATCTCCTCGGAGCGTTCCAGAGTGATCTTCAACTTCCGCGAGCTCGAGGTCAGGGCCGCCTTCTCCTGCTCGAGTTCTTCAACACGGGCAGGGTCCCCTCCATCCTCGGATAGCACCAAAGCCATCTCGGCCATTTTTACCAGCCCGTCCATGCTGGCGACCAGATACGCCTTTCGGTCCTCTTTACTCATCTTTTTTATGGCTGCAGCTTCGTGGGCAACCACTGTCGGAGGGAATCTCTCGAAAAAGCCCGCCTCTTCGAATCAAGGGGGGAAGGCGAAAGATTTAACGGCACCGGCGTCCTCTCCAGCAGTCGGACCACTCTCCACACGGGTCCTCTTCCTCTGTATCAAGACGGCACTGGGGTCGATCTCTTCAACTTCTGGGGTCCCATCCGACGCGGCCCCCGAGCTTGACGGCGAGTCCACCCTCACCGGCTGAGGAGCATTTGGACTGTGTGGTGGGCCCATCCTCGTCGCTTGTGGGGCCTTCACGACCCTCCTGCCTCGCCTCTGGTCGCAGGATAATTTCAAGAGCCTTTCATGTCGACCAGCCATCGAACTTGCACAAAATAAAGTTAGGTCAGTATCGAGCAAACTCATAGACAAATGATGAGCAAAGAAATTCAAGCAATAAACAACCTAACAGGCGGGCAGCCTGCCTGTACGTCGGGCACTCCACGAGCGCCTTGGTATCAATCGGACGGGACTCGAACGTTGGGTAACCATCTTTGTCCAAGATATCATCCCCTTCCCGCGTAACCCACCGGGCAGGATGAAAGCTATCGACAAATCGGCAAAGTGCGGCGTACGCCTCCTCATCTTCCGTGCACATGTCCCCGGCGGCGGTATGGTAAGAACCAGTCCCATGCTCGTAATGCCGGGACATCCAGTGCATAGGGACTTTAGCCGTACGGCCCAACACAGGGTTCCCATCGTCGCCCAGAACCGCCTCCCCGTCCTCGTCGCTCAGCGGCTCCTCCTCCTCGAAAAGAGAACTTAAAGCAGAGGTGGTAACTGGCCGCACCACGTACCACTTGTCTTTAAAACCCCTCACGCAGTCCATATACATTTTGAAGAGTCTCCTCGACTGCTTCAGGGAGACCCAGCTATGTTTCCCTCCTCGGGACTGGCGCTGCAGGTGAAAAATCCGGAAGAAGAGCGGTATGGTCGCCCCGATCCTCAGGTAGCGACACGTCAACTCAAACGCCCGGATGAAGGCGAGAGAGTTTGGATGTAGCTGGGACGGGGCCAGCTCCAGGTGAGTGAAGACCCCAGCCTGGAAGTCAGTGAAGGGCAGCCGCAGCCCTAGATCTTTGAACGCGATCTCATACATCGCGAAGCTGTATTCCGGATAAACCGAGCAGATCCTTGCACGGGATGACGGGCGCATGACTACGAAGTTCTTTTGGAAGTCGGGCTGACCCTGACCCGCTTCAATGACAGCATACGGATCCCGGTCGCCCCGAGTGTAGACCGACGCGATCCCTCGGGGCTCGACGCCCACCCAATCCAGCAAAGGGTCGGTCACAGTATCAATCAGATTGACCGACTCGTCGGCGCTTTGTTCTTCACGATCGTGACGCCCGGAGGAGCTCGGCTCGTCCGCCATGGTTACCTGCAGACCACGGAAAACCAGTCAATTGGGCACGAATCCATACGCTCGACAAATCACGTCGTCCCATTCACGGCCACATAGTCCGTTTCCACGAATGGTTGCCTCCCCGACATTCTGAAACTCGGTGTTCTTCCTCAAACCAACTACGCGCTCACCCTCCAACATGTCGACCCAAGGAATGAACATGGCGAGCCACACCATGAGGCCCACGGCCAAGACCATGAACATACCGGGCGCGATCATGAATCAGGCGCCCTGGATCATGAAGACCCCGGGCAGCTCTGAAGTTCATCGCCTAAAACTATGAATACGCCGACCACAAGCATGCGTTTGCCGGTCCTAGACATGAATATGTCGGGCTAAGTATGAGTTTACCGGGCTAATCCCACGCGCACAGCCCTAAAACATCTACAAACGCCAGAAAACATGCATTCTAACAGGAAAATGAAGAGGATAGACCACTTACTTGAATCAAAGAGTAGGATTTGGCTACGGAGTAGAAGAATCTATGACAGAAAGTCGCACCTGGAAAAATTCTGGGAGAGCAGCAGCAGAGAGAGCACAGAGTGTAGAAACATGTTATGGGGCCCAAGGTTCCTATTTATAGTGATGACGTGGAATACCAAACGTCACCTCGGGCAACCACGGACTCCCTCTCGTCGACGCGCTGCTCCCAACGCAATGATGACCCTATCCCCATAGGGTGGCGGCACAGTTCCCGAAAGATACCTCGTATGCTCGACAAACGCGCCCGGTAAGGATCCTCCGGGCATCCCCCACCGAAGATGGCTCCGAGCACGACACGAGGAGGCCCTCGAGGGCCCGCACCTCTGTCCCGGGCACGAGACCTCGATGAAGAAGCGACTTGAGTTCAAGTCATGGCTCCTCACAAAGGAACCACGACTTGGGGGGCTCCTGTTCTGGACTGGGCCCGACAGGCCCAAAAGCATTGCAAAGGCCCAGTCCAAATGGACTTACAAGGGCCACGCCGACCAAAGAGTGAGACCGTGCCCGACGCGCAGTCGCTGGCTCGACGATACGCCTCCAGCTCGACATGAGGTGGTCCAGCACCACAGTCTGAGGCCCAGCTCGACATTACCTCGAGCACCCCAGCTAGGGCAGACTCAGTCCACTGTTCCCCCAACGATACTCCGAAAAGACCGCGTCTCCGTCCGCCCGCACTTCACGCAGAACATCCAGGAAGGGGACTGTTGTACCCCAAAATTTGCCCTCCCATATTCTCCAAGATTTGCCAAGTCAAAGCTGCAAAATTCCCCAAGGGTTGCACAGTCAAAAGGTCTCCTATACAGTCAAAACTAGGGTTTGTGTTCTGATCAAGAAAATGAAGTTTTCAAAGGCCCAATCAAGTCTCATATGCTTACAAATATGGTCAAGCATCCTCATATCAAGTTTCAAGGCATTCAGCTCAAAATTGCACAGTCAAAACCCTAATTGCACTACAGTCAACTGTAAGGGCAAAATGGTCATTTGACAGTCAAAAATTCAAATTTTTGGTCAACATATCATTTTGAAGCCACAAACATCATTTGATCAATGCTTGATCATGATTCTCAAAATTTGGTTCAGAAATTATCAAGATGCAAAAGTTTCCTTATTTGGACAGTTGAAAAAGTCAACTGAAATTGACCAGGGCATAACTTTCACATGGATTATCATAAAAATCCCATCCAAAGCTCATTTTGAAGAGAATGACATTTCCTACAACTCATATTCATACTTCAAGTCCAAGAAATGCTCTCACAAAAAGTTATCAATTTCAACATTATAGGTCATTTTCAAAAGTCAACAAAAAGGGACTTTAAGTCAAAGGCCATAACTTGAGATTGGTAAATCAAAATGACATGGGACCAAAGGCATTGGTTAGAGGACTCAAAGATATTTCCAAAATGTCCAAGAGCATGAGAAAAGCTTAAAAATTGAGCAAGTTATGCCTTGTGGAAGTTGGGCAATTTTTGGATATTTTGAAAAGTCAACATTACTTCAAATGACCTAAAATTGCTAATGGGCCCATTTTTCTTCCATGATTCATCATTCTAAGCATATGCACGACCACTTGGCACAAAGGGAAGTATTTTCTCATTTTTTATTTATTTATTTGAATTTTTATTTATATTAATTCATTTAAATCACTTAAATATATGAAAAATATTTAATTCACCCTAACCAATCTTTTTATACATGTTTTATGCTCAATATTTCGTGCCTAGCCAAATAAGGAAAGAATTGGAGCAATTGGATATGATTTGAATCAAATGCACATGGAAAAAGATATGAAAAGATCCTTAGAAAATCAATTATCAAAAATAATGAATGCCATGGATTTGATTGGTTTTTCTTGACCTAATAGACTCAGTACAAATGCTAGAACACAACCCTAATGCAAATAGACAAAAAGCTGCGCAAGAGAGCTCTCCTAAAACTTGAAATTTTTCTCCATAAACTCAATTCTGAAAACAAGGTTAGAGGGCGATTAAAGACCTAATTTTCATTCCAATAGCTTCCTCAAGGATTACTGATCGTATTCCAATCAAGCACAGCCATCAAAACCTCAAGAATTGGTATATTGAACCTAAACTGTACAGAAAAAAACTCATAATCGTACATCAAATTCCATGCATTCTTTGTGAAATTTAACTGTTGATTCTTATTCCTCATTTGATTGTGAAGCTAACCATTGCATTCAATTTGATTTTTATGATGTATATGAGATTTCACCATGCTTACGTTCTAGGGTTTGCAGGACCTCAAAATTGGGGGTTTTTGTTTTAAGAAAAATTAGCCTTCCAGACCCATGCCATTCAAACCAATGCACCTGGACGATCCTAAATATGCCCTCGCGCCTAATTTATGAGTGTCCTAGGCCTAATCGTTATTTTCTCAAAACTGGCCTAGGAGAACACTTGCAAAACCGTGGCCATTGTTTTTTATATTTTCAGGAACATGAAGACGATGACGTCGTGGCCATCAATGATTGGACGGTTTGAAGATTCGCGCGCGTTGGTGGACCATGGTCGTTACTTCTTTTATCATGTTTATTCGCTATTATATGTTAAATGTAATTGAGATGGCTCAGTGGTAGGTAAACGCCTTTGCAATGTCCATGACCTGGGTTCGAGCCCCAGGTCTGTATAATTTCCATACTATTTTTCATTAACAATTCCCATGCAGCGCCCAAGGTCAAGACGTACCATGCATCCTCAAGAATCAACAGCCACGCGTCCCATGGAATCAAACCAAAGGTTGAGATTGGGAGAGCACCATAAACCATGGTCAAAGTGCTAACACGCTACTCAAAAAAGGTCAATGGACCTGAAGCTTGTTGGGCCAAATTACTGGATCAAAAACCTCCTATTTGGGACTTCCACCCCCCCTGGTTTGCAATTCTCCATTTTTTTCATGTTTTATCTTAATTGTTATTTTATTTTCTTTATTTGTTTAAATTAATTAATTATTTCTACAAAATATAAAAAATGCCTAAAAATCAGAAAAGACAAAATATATAATAAATATTTTTTATTTTAATATTTTCTTGTAAACAAATGCATATAAATAAATTTAGTATAAATTAGGGTTTTAATCTTAATTCTTTTCATAAAAAATCTAAAAAGAAGTAGAATTAGGTTTAATTAATGTTTTTATCCCTTTTTAATTTTTCTTTCTCATAATAATATTTATTTATTTTATTTATTTTTATAGTCAAATTTGCATGTAAATTAACTTAGGTTTAAATTAGGTTAAAATTCAATATTTTTCTTAATAACTTAAAAATAATTAGAACTAGGTTTAACATTTCATTTTAATTTTAATTAATTCTCTCGTTTTTCTATTAAATCCCAAAATATTAAAAACCCCAAAAAAACAAATTCTTGCTTTCTTTTAATTTTAATTTTAATTCTTCATTAATTTTAATTTTTGCAAAAGGGTCCAATGCCCGTGTTCTTAATTTTTATTCTCGTTCGCACATTTATTTTATGTCGTTTAAATAATTATGTACCTATCCCAAAGCTTTGTAACATTTACTTTTCGCACTTTTAATTCTTTTAATTTCTTTATTTTCTGTCAAATCGGGTCCTGGTTAATTTTGGCGATGTGGACCCGCGCCATTTGTAATAGCTTTAGATTTACTTTTTCCTCGCAACTTTTAACTATTAAACAAAGCATGCAAGAATGAATGGACTTAAATAAAATCAAGCGTAGAACACCAATAACATGACAAGATAAATGCAAATGAAAACGACACACGAATCGCACACACCACCCCTAGGGTACGCCTCACTGTTGCCTTGCCTCGAAAGGTGATCGTCGAGTAGAGGACGTCTTAGTAAGTCCTCATGATCCGGGAACCTGGCATGAGGGTAGCTTCTAAGGTGTCTTCCTATTGCTCTGGTGATCACCATGTCCCGAACCTCGAATTGACCCGAACACCTCCAACGGTGGTGCTACCTACCTCTCAATGGTGGGATGGCACTACTTTAAAGGACATTTACACAGACGAATTCCTTAGGGTAGGTAGGTTCTCATAGATACTTGCTCTAAATTTCAAACAAAAATTCAAAAATACTTTTCACACCGACACCTTTTCAAAAAGCTTTCAAAACAAATTTTTCAAACACTCTTGAGGACAGATACAAGAGTCATTCAGAAATCTTTCAATGAAACTTTTTCAAACCCACTCACATTTTGAAAAGCAAACATTTTGAAAACATAAGAGCAAGTATCTAAGAGCTCATGGATAACCATGGATAGAAAGGGTGCTAACACCTTCCCTTTCTATAACCTACCTCCCGAACCGAGAGCAATCTCTATAAGGAATTTTTCTGTGCTTTTGTCCTTTCCATTTGGAGAAAATAAAAGACAGTGGCGACTCTTGCTTCCGCGACATTTCGCGAACCAGCGTTAAAACAGTCAGTTCCAGATCCACCGATCACAGAACTGGCGACTCTGCTGGGGATAATAATTTAAAGTGGGGTGTACCTTAGGATTAAGATCACTGTGTTTTCAATTGTCTTCTTTGCTTGCTTTATTATTGTGGGTTGCTTGGGAGTTCTATAGATCCTAACCCGGATCTGGGGGATACCTTTCTTAGAAAGTAGCAACAAGGCTGTGAGGGAACTGTGCGGGGTATACCGACATGGTTGAAACAGTCTGCTACGTTGATGTGGCACTTTGGTGTGTACCGGTAACCCTTGAGTTCAGTCAAGGAGAGTACGGGGCCTCCGTGTGGTGTCATGAAGCATCAACAGACCTTAGGAACCTTAATTGAACCATCTTGGCCTCTTTAGGGTAGTGAGATAACTGACTTTGGTGCAGTCCGAGGTTGGTTGATACTCGATACTACGCTCAATTGAGGGTTGCTTTCCTGGAATATTTCGGTCGCCAGTTCAGTGGCTAAATCGAAACGATGAACAATGAAAGCAATCCCGTGATATTGGGAACCTTAGAACCCGGTTACTTTGATTAGGACAGGTTGAACCCACCAACTTCAAGAGGGTACTACCCAGACCCCTGTTGGCCTTAAACCTCAAGGGCTTGTCTTGTGTGCCTTGCGTGCCTTACATGTTTGTCTTTGTAAATATCTGTGGTGTGTTTAATCATAGCATCATGACATTATCCAGCATCATATGCATTAACTAACCATTTCAGGGGTTCGAATTTTCATCTTTGTTCTTGTTTTGTAGGACATGGAAACCGTTCGTAGAAAGACAATTCAAATCAATCTTGTAAGGATCCCTCCTCAGCTTAAGGAGCTTATATCCAGGATTCCCGAGAACTCGTCATTCAGTGAAAGACATGGAAGCCTCATTAGCTTGGTCAACACCAACATTGAGGAAGATATGATCAAGGTTCTGTTCCAATTCTTTGACCCTCTGCATCACTGTTTTACCTTCTTGGACTATCAGTTGGTACCTACATTGGAGGAGTTCTCCCGGCTCCTGAAGATCCCTATCCTTGATCAGCTACCCTTCAACGGTACAGAAAAGGAGCCTAAGCTTGAAGAAATTGCTAAAGCCTTGCACCTACAGTCATCTGACCTCAAAGGACATTGGGAAGTCAGAAGTGGTATCAAAGGGTTCTTAGCCAGGTTTCTGTTTGAAAAAGCCCATGAATGTTGGAACTCCCTTGACTTGCAAGCTTTTGAAGAAGTGGTAGCCCTCCTTGTTTATGGTTTGGTGTTGTTCCCTAATCCAGATCAGCTTATTGATATCAGTGCTGTTCAGATCTTTATGTCCAGGAATCCTATACCTACGTTGTTGGGGGACATCCTTCACTCATGTTACACTCGAACCATGAGAAAAAGAGGTGTCCTTATGTGTTGCACTCCTCTCCTGGGAAGGTGGTTTATTTCGCACCTTCCACAATCAGTCTTGAAGAATGAGTGGGGTTTGAGATGGTCACAGCGGTTGATGACTCTTACGCATGCAGATATACATTGGTGCCCTAGGTCCAGAGAAGATGTCACTATCATTGATCATTGCGGGGAGTACCCTAATGTTCCTTTACTTGGAATCAGAGGAGGTATTACTTATATCCCATGCCTGGCTTGGAGACAGTTTGGTTATGCTCGGAGGGATGGTCCTCATGACATGTTAATCCCTGACATAGTTTTTGACTTTGACAACGATACTCAAGGACTTCGCCAGAGATTTATCAGAGCCTAGAGAATGCCAAGTAGGATAGACAGCAAGACACTGGGGCATAGGAACTCCATCCCGTTGGAACCTTATCTCAAGTGGGTACGAGCCCGCTCCCAGAAGTTAGTGATGCCTTATCCTCATATGCTCCCAGTAATCAAAGAACCAGTCTTGGAAGGGGAAGTGTCCTGCACCATTCAGCACCCTGATATGCCCACATCCTGGGAAGAGATGCAGAAGAGCTGGATCCAGCTTAAGGAAGAACGGAATTCTCTTGAGACCAGTCTACATGCCAGTGAAAAGAAGGTCTTGGAGCTCACCCGCCTGTTGCATGAGGAGAGGAATCTCAACACCTACATAGCTCCAAAGAGGATGCGCAGTGTATTTTGGGATTGATTTGATTTTTGTACTTTTGCCCATGAGGCCTTGATGTATTAAACAATGATTTCCTTAATGATAACGTGTGTTCCTTTTTGTCTACAACAAATTTGAACTTTCGAACCCTTGAATGCATTGCATAAACACATTTCATTCATCATGTGCATAGCAGGTTTTTCCTTTTTTCAGGTTGCTTACAGTTCTTCGCTGTTTATTTCAGCATCATGAATCACGAATCTTCATCAACTGAGACTTCCATCAAGGCTCTTCAGGTGCAGAATGCACAATTCCAGGAATTAATCAAGGGGTCTGGCTCAAGGCCAAGAAGAACTGAAGGCTATGCTCCTGAAGAAGGAGAAGAAGAAGAAAAGAAGAACTGTTCTGTTCAACTCAGGCCGAAGGTTTAACAATACTCTGCAACAGGAAGAGGCTGGTTCTTCTGTTGACAAAAATTCTCCTCAGGCAGAAGCAAGGGTTCCCAGTCCGGTAGTCTCCGACAACGAGACAGATTTTGATGAAGAGCAGTACCCTCCTGCAGACGACAAGTACAAGCAACTGGAGGATAGGTTGAAGGCTATGGAGATTCAACAGGTACCGGGGCTGGATTTCGGAGATCTGGGTTTGTCAACTGGTGTGATTATCCCTCACAAGTTCAAAGCACCATCCTTCTCTAAGTATGACGGGGCGTCTTGTCCCAAGCTGCATCTGAGGTCCTATGTTCGGAAAATTCAGCCGTACTCCGCGGATAAGAATTTATGGATCCACTTCTTCCAGGAGAGTCTTTCAGGGACTCATCTCGAATGGTTCTATCAGCTGGATGGGACCAAAGTTCGTAACTGGGAGGAGTTGGCTACTGCTTTCTACAAGCAGTATCAGTATAATGCCGACCTTGCCCCTACACGTACCCAACTCCAGGGTATGTCGTTAGGTGCAAGTGAAGGTTTTAAGGAGTACGCTCAGAAGTGGAGAGACCTGGCTGGTAGGGTGCAGCCTCCGTTGACTGATCGGGAGTTGGTAGACATGTTCTTGGGGACCCTATTTGGGCCATTTTTCAACCATTTGATCGGGAATTCTTCTGCTGGGTTCACTGATTTGATTCTAACTGGAGAGAGAATTGAAGCTGGGTTAAAGTCTGGAAAGATTACGAAGGGTGCATCGTCTAGTTCGGAAAAGAAACCATTCAAAAAGGAGTCTAGTGCCGTGTATGGTTCCAGGAAATCAGAGAGACCTGAGCGCCGCCAATTTGTCGGTGCAGTAATGATTGCTAAGCCTGCTGCCGCTCCTCGGCCGAACAATCCTCAAAGGGCTGAAAGACCCCGGAGGGAGTTTACCCGGTTAAACATGACCCTATCGCAGATCCTGCCACAGTTGCTATCCACCAATTTGGTGACTGTCCGGGAGGCTCCGAAGTTCCCCAATACTACATCTCCTAAGTACAACCCGAATGCTCGTTGTACTTACCATTCAGATGGCCCGGGGCACTCTACCGATGACTGCTGGGCGTTAAAGAATAAGGTGCAAGACCTTATCGACGCGAAGGAGATACAGTTCAAAGCGCCTGAGAGGCCGAATGTAGTTACTGCCCCTATGCCTCAACATGGGGTGAATGCTATTGACGAAGATGTTTATGCTGTTTCTGTGGATGATCTAGCCACCCCTCTAAAGATTGTCAAGAAGAACCTACTGCAGGCCGGTTTATTTCCGGGTTGTAGTGAGGGTTGCCTGTTCTGTGCTGTGTCCCCATCTGGTTGTCCCTTGCTGAGGTTAGGCATCCAAAGCCTAATGGATAGCAGGGAGATTCTGTTTAAGAAGTCTGCTGTTCGGTTGGTTCCAGTGGAAGAAGTCTCTGTGGTGACTATCTTCAATAATCCGATCCCGACTCTCCCGAGGAAGCCCGTTCAGATCATGACCGTTGCACCTGTTATTATCACTGTTCCAGGGCCCTTGCCCTATGTATCTGATAAAGCTGTCCCCTGGCATTATGGGGCAGATGTATATGTAAACGGGATCAAACAAGAGTTCAACGCTGGCGCCAGCATTTGTGACATCACTGGCCCAGCCAAGGTCACCCGCAGTGGCAGGCTCTTCTCGCCTGACATTGCACCGCCTGCGGCCCGAAGACCACTTCTCATAACCCCTGCAAGTGTACCTGTTCCTGCTGCTGATCCAATTGTTTCTCCTGCTGCCGAGTCATCCAATGCCCGGGGCAAAGGAGTTGAAGTTGAGCCTGCCCAGATGGAGGCACCTGTACCGATAACTGCTGAGGCCTTCCAACAAGAGATGGAGGAGATTCTAAAAATTATAAAGAAGAGCGATTTTAATGTTGTGGAACAGCTGGGGCACACACCCTCCAAGATCTCCATGCTCTCTTTATTGCTGTGCTCCGAGGCCCATGCTAAGGCCCTAATCTCATTCCTCAAGACGGCCCATGTGCCACATGAAACCTCTGCAGTCCAGTTCACTGATTGCGTAGCAAATCTGACGGCAGACAATGGCTTGGGTTTCTCAGACGCTGACTTGACCGCAAAGGGAAGAGACCATAATGATGCTCTGCATGTCTCAATTGAATGCAGGGGCACCACCTTGGCACATGTGTTGGTTGATACTGGTTCATCTTTGAATGTGTTACCCAAGAAGGCTTTGGACCGTCTAGATTGTGAAGGCCTGGAATTAAAACCCAGCAATATCATCGTCAGGGCCTTTGATGGTTCAAAGAGGATGGTTCATGGAGAGGTTGACATTCCGATTCGTGTAGGCTCTCAGGTGTTCGACTCCACTTTTATGTGATGGATATCCGTCCATCTTACTCTTGTCTATTGGGTCGACCTTGGATACATAAGGCTGGGGCAGTGACCTCTACCTTGCATCAGAAGCTGAAGTACCCCGTCAGAGGGAAGATCGTCACCGTGCAGGGAGAGGAGGAATATATGGCGAGCCACCTAAACTCCTTCAGGTATATTGAGATGGATGGGGAGTTTATTGAAACCCCCTTTCAGCATTTCGAGGAGGTGTTTCCAATTGCAGCAACAGCAACAGAAGAAGGTGTTCCTTTGAAGATGGCTTCCCTAAAGGACGCCCGGGCTGTGGTTCAGAAGGGTGAATGTGCCGACTGGGGCAGGCTCCCAGACTTCACACAGAAGACGGATAAACTTGGGCTGGGTTTTACCACAGAAGGTCAGAGAGCTATGAGGAAAGCGAAGATCGGGAGACCTCCGGTATTTATTAAAAGTTCAGGAGTGAATGCTGTTGGGGAAGATAATGGAGTGGATGAGGCTGAATTCAATAGCTGGATCTATCCAACGGCTGAAGGCGGGTTGAACAATTGGATTGCTAAGGACCATACTCCTGTTACCTTTGTGACGCAGTAATAAATTTCTTTGTTTCGTTATTTTTGTAATAAACAATAATAAACTCTATGGCCCGGTGTCTTACCCGAGGCACCTTGGTTCTATTTGTGAGGGCATACAAATTGTCATTTTATACATCATGAATGAAAATCTTGGACGTACTTTCGCATTACAAATATTGTGATCCTTTTCTGTCTTTCTTTTCCTTTACATAATTTCCAAAACAGCTGTATTTACACACACACTCACTCATACAGGTTCCAATCCACTCTGGATCTCAATGATAACAACTCTGCTACTGCCAATTATGACTTCGAAAATCCGATCAACTTAGCCGAAGACGAAGGTGAAGATGATTGCGAAGTGCCTGGCGAGCTTGCAAGACTGTTGCTTCAGGAAGAGAGGGCAATTCAACCCCACGAAGAGCCAGTGGAAACAATCAACTTGGGTACTGAAGCAGACAGAAGAGAGGTAAAGATTGGTGCCAACCTAGAGCTCAGCGTGAAGCAACGGTTAACCAAGATGCTGCATGATTATATGGAGATATTTGCCTGGTCCTACGAAGACATGCCCGGGTTGGATACCGATATTGTGGTCCATCACTTGCCAACTAGGGTAGACTGCCCTCCAGTTAAGCAAAAGGTCCGTCGGATGCGTCCAGAGATGTCTGAGAAGATTAAAGCCGAGGTCATGAAACAGTTTGATGCTGGGTTCCTTGCAGTGACTTCTTACCCTCAGTGGGTTGCTAATGTGGTGCCGGTACCTAAGAAGGACGGTAAGGTCAGAATGTGTGTCGACTACAGGGATCTGAACAGAGCCAGCCCCAAGGATGACTTCCCTTTACCTCACATTGATGTCCTTGTTGATAATACAGCTCAGCATAAGGTGTTCTCTTTCATGGATGGTTTCTCAGGTTACAATCAGATCAAAATGGCGCCTGAAGACATGGAAAAGACTACATTTGTTACTCAGTGGGGCACCTTCTGCTATAAGGTCATGCCATTCGGGTTAAAGAACGCTGGGGCAACCTACCAACGTGCCATGGTTGCTTTATTTCATGATATGATCCATCATGAGATAGAAGTGTATGTGGACGACATGATCGCTAGGTCCCAGACTGAGGAAGAGCACCTAGATCATCTGCAGAAGTTGTTTGACCGGTTGAAACTGTACAAGCTGAGATTGAACCCGAACAAGTGCACCTTCGGGGTAAGATCTGGAAAGTTACTAGGCTTCGTGGTCAGTGATAAAGGTATTCAAGTGGACCCTGCCAAGTTCAAAGCTATTCAAGAGATGCCAGTCCCTAAGACAGAGAAAGAGGTCAGAGGCTTTTTAGGACGCCTGAATTACATTGCTCGGTTCATCTCGCACCTGACTGCTACCTGTGAGCCAATCTTCAAGCTGCTGAAGAAAGATCAGGTAGTACATTGGAACGATGAATGTCAGGCTGCTTTTGATAGAATCAAGGAGTATCTCCAAGAACCACCTATCCTTATGCCACCGGTTGAAGGGAGACCTCTGATACTATACCTGACAGTGCTTGACAACTCAATGGGGTGTGTGCTGGGGCAGCATGACGAGTCTGGCCGAAAAGAGCATGCCATTTATTACCTTAGCAAAAAGTTTACCGACTGTGAGACCCGATACTCATTGCTTGAGAAAACTTGCTGCGCTCTGGTATGGGCTGCTCGCCGGCTGAGACAGTATATGCTGACTCACACTACCTTGTTAATCTCAAAAATGGATCCTATAAAATACATATTCGAAAAGCCTGCTCTGTCTGGGAGAATAGCAAGATGGCAAATGATCTTGACGGAATACGACATTCAGTACACGACCCAAAAAGCCATCAAGGGAAGTGTATTGGCAGACCACCTGGCACATCAAGCTGTAGATGACTATCAATCAATGAATTTCGAGTTTCCAGATGAAAGCATTATGATTGTGACTGATTGTGAAGTACCTGGACCGGATGAAGGACCTGAACCAGGATCCCGATGGTCTATGCACTTTGACGGAGCCTCCAATGCTTTGGGAAATGGTATCGGCGCCATCATCATATCTCCTCAAGGTACTCATACTCCACTCACTGCCCGGCTATGTTTCAACTGTACCAACAACATGGCGGAGTATGAGGTGTGTATCATGGGTCTGCAAGCTGCGATCGACCTAAGGATCAAACTTCTAAGTGTTTTCGGAGATTCCGCTCTTGTGATCAATCAGATCAAAGGAGAGTGGGATACGAAACATCCAAACTTGATTCCTTACAGAGAATGTGTGTTGACCCTGATCCCCCACTTCACAGAGATAACCTTTGAGCACTTTCCAAGAGAAGAGAATCAGTTAGCGGACGCGTTAGCTACAATGTCTTCTATGTTCAAGGTCAAATGGGATAATGAGGCTCGCCGGATAATCATCTGGAAACTGGACGAACCGGCATACTGTTGTGATCTCGAAATTGAATTGGTGACTGAAAAGCCTTGGTACCATGAAGTGAAAAGATATCTGGAAGCTCAGGAATACCCTGAAGGTGCATCTGTCAATGATAAGAAGTTCCTGAGAAGGTTCGCAGCAAAATTCTTCCTTAGCAATGGCATCTTGTACAAGCGAAACCATGATTCAACCTTACTGCGTTGTGTGGATAAGACTGAAGCAGAAAGAATCATGGAAGAGCTACATGAAGGGACCTTTGGTACACATTCCAGTGGACACACTATGGCTAAGAAAATCCTACGGGCAGGATATTATTGGTCCATAATGGAAGCTGACTGCTACCAACACTCCAGGACATGCCACAAGTGCCAGATCTATGCAGATAAGGTGCATGTTCCTCTGGTTCCCCTGAATGTTCTGACTGCGCCTTGGCCATTTGCAATGTGGGGCATAGACATGATCGGCGAGATTAAACCTACGGCATCCAATGGACATCGCTTCATCCTAGTGGCGATTGATTATTTCACGAAGTGGGTCGAGGCAGCATCCTATGCTACGGTAACCAAGACTGTTGTGGCACGGTTCATTCGGCATAACCTGATCTGTCGATATGGCGTCCCTGAGCGAATTATTACAGACAACGGTACCAATCTAAACAATAAGATGATCGCTGAGCTCTGCGAACAGTTCAAAATACAGCACCACAATTCTTCTCCTTACAGACCGAAGATGAATGGGGCTGTAGAAGCAGCAAATAAGAACATCAAGAAAATCGTGCAGAAGATGACAGTAACTTATAAAGATTGGCACGAGATGTTACCGTTCGCTCTGCATGGGTACCGTACCTCAGCTAGGACGTCAACCGGGGCAACTCCTTTCTCTCTGGTTTATGGTATGGAGGCAGTCTTACCGATCGAAGTACAAATACCCTCTCTCCGGATAATGAAGGACGCAAATCTGAACGAAGATGATTGGATCCAGACACGACTTGATCAGCTCAACCTCATTGACGAAAAGAGACTTGCTGCTATCTGCCATGGTCAGGCGTATCAGAAACGGATGATCAGGGCATTTAACAAAAAGGTCAGACCACAGGAATATCAAGTTGGGGATCTGGTAATCAAGAGAATCATCCTTCCTCAGAGTGATCCAAGGGGCAAATGGACCCCTACGTACGAAGGGCCATTTGTGGTTAAACATGTGTTCTCAGGAGGAGCAATGATATTAACCAACATGGATGGTGACGACCTTCCTCACCCCGCCAATGCAGACATAGTTAAAAAATACTACGCATGAAAAAAGACCCGCTAGGCTGACATGCCTAGGCAAAAATTAGGGCTTCCCGACGAACCAAAAGGGTTCGGGCAAAATGAAGGGATGAAAATGAAAAAATCTGTACACCCGGCAAGTCGAAAACCTGAAAAGGCGGCTTGGGCAAAAATGGGTATCCCGGTGGACCGAAAACCCAAAAGGGCGGTCCAGGCAAAAATTAGGGATGAAGCGTAATACTATGTCTCATTGATCACTTTGCATCCAGAATCCGGTATCTACATCAAGTTCAGACGGCATCGATCAGTCAGCTTCACCTTCAACCAAGATCATCAAGTGATGAGACGCTCGGAGTTATAAAGGCAATAGGAGAGTTGAAACCCAGCGGATCATTCATATTTCACACAGCTGTTTTATTTTCTTTTTGTACAAAATCTGTATAAACTCTCTTGTTCGGCGGCGTTCTCTTACTAGGACGTCAGCCTCTTGTATACAAAACGCCTATTCACAGGCCATTCAAAATCAATACAAATATATTTTCAGTTAAACGTGCCAAGTGTTTTTTTCCTTTTTGTTTTGTTTTGCGAAGAACGTCCAAGGTTCAATTTGTGATATATGCATTGACAATAATTTGCTAACTCATAAATATTTGCATACGAAACAAAGGAATTAATTGCAGGTGACACTAGAAACAGGGGCAATAAAAGAGTTGTCTAAGCAGTCTAATTGTTCTATCCTCCAAGGTACCAAGGTAGGTTCAGCTAAAGAACATGACCAGTACACCATAATTCCCCAGAGAGTAAGCAAGTCAGTGCACTCTCTCCAAGCAGAATCATCAAATCTTAAGGAAATTGGGTATCCTCCAGTAGATCTCAATACTTCCCCAGCAGCATATATTCATAACAAGCATCCCCGGCGGTCTTGGTCTAAAGATTGTTCCCCGGCGGCATACCAGCATTCAAAGGAATCACTTCCCCGCAGTTCAAAACTTCCCCAGAGAGTCCAATCCAGCTCCCCCAGGAAAGTTGGAATTCATATCCCCAGGCAGTAAGCTTATCCCCAGTAGATTCTGGAAGCTTATCCCCTCGCAGAGCACGAACGCGTCGTCCGGCTTTATTCAAAGAGTCATTTCCTTAACAGGATATAACTGGGTTATCCTCAGCCAAAAGCCACGGAAAGAGCGTCGTCGACGAAGTCTTCTTACCCCAGCGAAGTCCATCAACACTTCCAGCACAACAAGGATATCCTCAGCAAGTTATCAACAATTCAGCAAAGCATGTATATCCCCACAGAGTATTGCTTCCCAGCATGGTTGCTAGAATATCTTGTTTCCCCGCAGAATCTTCCATTTGCCAAGTTCATTCCGCAACTGAGTCATCTTCTCCTATCGGTATTCTTGCAACTATCATCCCCAGCGGAAGCAAAAAGCTTATTCTTCAACATCAGCCCAGGATATGACTTCCAGGCACCCGTCAAG
Source organism: Vicia faba (assembly GCA_948472305.1). Taxonomy (NCBI): domain Eukaryota; kingdom Viridiplantae; phylum Streptophyta; class Magnoliopsida; order Fabales; family Fabaceae; genus Vicia; species Vicia faba. The sequence goes on along the minus strand of OX451737.1, from coordinate 1,550,948,214 downwards.
GATTTACTTTCCTAGACGAAAACATACATTCATAAAACATTACATACATCATTATAGCATGCATAGACGTATTATGTCATACAAATCTCATTTATGTTGAGAACATCATTGCTTGATCCATATCATGCATTGCATATGACTGACCTCTACCTTTCAGGAAAGATGCAGTTAAAATTCTCAAACATATTTCAAGGCCTTCTCTAGTCCAGCTAAATCGACTCCTAACAGATTTTTCTGATGAAGACTCAGTAGAAGTTATCCTTATGTTTCCCTCTCCGACGGTGAGTGTGAGGTGATAGTCTCTTATGGTCCCCTCTCCGACGGCGAGTGAGGTGGTAATTCCTTTTTCAGATGTTTCCCTCTCCGACGATGAGTGTGAGGTGATAGTCTCTTATGGTCCCCTCTCCGACGGCGAGTGAGGTGGTAATTCCTTTTTCAGATATTTCCCTCTCCGACGGTGAGTGTGAGGTGATAGTCTCTTATGGTCCCCTCTCCGACGGCGAGTGAGGTGGTAATTCCTTTTTCAGATGTTTCCCTCTCCGACGGTGAGTGTGAGGTGATAGTCTCCTATGGTCCCCTCTCCGACGGTGAGTGAGGCGGTAATTCCTTTTTCAGATGTTTCCCTCTTCGATGGTGAGTGTGAGGTGATAGTCTCTTATGGTCCCCTCTCCGACGGTGAGTGAGGTGGTGATTCCTTTTTCAGATGTTTCCCTCTCCGAAGGTGAGTGTGAGGTGATAGTCTCCTATGGTCCCCTCTCCGACGGCGAGTGAGGTGGTAATTCCTTTTTCAGATGTTTCCCTCTCCGATGGTGAGTGAGGTGGTAATTCCTTTCCAGATAGTTCCCTCTCCGACGGTGAGTGAGGTGATAATTCCTTTCCTATAGTTCCCTCTCCGACGGTGAGTGAGGTGATTCCCTTCCAGATTATAATTGCCTATGGTTCTCTTCCCGATACTGCAAAGATGGTAATTCCCGCTAAGATTTTTTCTCAACGAGCGTTGTTGAAGTTAAAGTCGCCCAAGGTTCTCTTACCATTCATACTAAGGCAGTAACCATCCCTGGTTCATTCATCATCTTGTGAAGCTCCAGACTCAGCTCCTGTAACCAGTCAGGACACATCTATACCAAGCATCTGAAAACCAGTCCTTGCAACGTGTCAGGTACTCATTTTTCTTTTGCAGGTACGCAAGTTCTCGCTAAGGAATCTCTTACGCGATCAACATCCAGATGGCCTCTATAAGCCCATCATCCTATTCATCAACCTCTAAATGGCATCTATAAGCCCATTCCATCATCACACTGCTACTATGTGAGCGCAAATTTCTGGGCACTCTAGTGTTCAATCATCTTCTACCCTCGGATTACGAAAGGCACGTCCGCCAATCTGCATCCTCAGGTCTAAGAAGATTGAACAGGGGCAACTGTTGTACCCCAAAATTTGCCCTCCCATATTCTCCAAGATTTGCCAAGTCAAAGCTGCAAAATTCCCCAAGGGTTGCACAGTCAAAAGGTCTCCTATACAGTCAAAACTAGGGTTTGTGTTCTGATCAAGAAAATGAAGTTTTCAAAGGCCCAATCAAGTCTCATATGCTTACAAATATGGTCAAGCATCCTCATATCAAGTTTCAAGGCATTCAGCTCAAAATTGCACAGTCAAAACCCTAATTGCACTACAGTCAACTGTAAGGGCAAAATGGTCATTTGACAGTCAAAAATTCAAATTTTTGGTCAACATATCATTTTGAAGCCACAAACATCATTTGATCAATGCTTGATCATGATTCTTAAAATTTGGCTCAGAAATTATCAAGATGCAAAAGTTTCCTTATTTGGACAGCTGAAAAAGTCAACTGAAATTGACCAGGGCATAACTTTCACATGGATTATCAGAAAAATCCCATCCAAAGCTCATTTTGAAGAGAAAGACATTTCCTACAACTCATCTTCATACTTCAAGTCCAAGAAATGCTCTCACAAAAAGTTATCAATTTCAACATTATAGGTCATTTTCAAAAGTCAACAAAAAGGGACTTTAAGTCAAAGGCCATAACTTGAGATTGGTAAATCAAAATGACATGGGACCAAAGGCATTGGTTAGAGGACTCAAAGATCTTTCCAAAATGTCCAAGAGCATGAGAAAAGCTTAAAAATTGAGCAAGTTATGCCTTGTGGAAGTTGGGAAATTTTTGGATATTTTGAAAAGTCAACATTACTTCAAATGACCTAAAATTGCTAATGGGCCCATTTTTCTTCCATGATTCATCATTCTAAGCATATGCACGACCACTTGGCCCAAAGGGAAGTATTTTCTCATTTTTTATTTATTTATTTGAATTTTTATTTATATTAATTAATTTAAATCACTTAAATATATGAAAAATATTTAATTCACCCTAACCAATCTTTTTATACATGTTTTATGCTCAATATTTCGTGCCTAGCCAAATAAGGAAAGAATTGGAGCAATTGGATATGATTTGAATCAAATGCACATGGAAAAAGATATGAAAAGATCCTTAGAAAATCAATTATCAAAAACAATGAATGCCATGGATTTGATTGGTTTTTCTTGACCTAATAGACTCAGTACAAATGCTAGAACACAACCCTAATGCAAATAGACAAAACGCTGCGCAAGAGAGCTCTCCTAAAACTTGAAATTTTTCTCCATAAACTCAATTCTGAAAACAAGGTTAGAGGGCGATTAAAGACCTAATTTTCATTCCAATAGCTTCCTCAAGGATTACTGATTGTATTCCAATCAAGCACAGCCATCAAAACCTCAAGAATTGGTATATTGAACCTAAACTGTACAGAAAAAAACTCATAATCGTACATCAAGTTCCATGCATTCTTTGTGAAATTTAATTGTTGATTCTTATTCCTCATTTGATTGTGAAGCTAACCATTGCATTCAATTTGATTTTTATGCTGTATATGAGATTTCACCATGCTTACGTTCTAGGGTTTGCATGACCTCAAAATTGGGGGTTTTTGTTTTAAGAAAAATTAGCCTTCCAGACCCATGCCATTCAAACCAATGCACCTGGACGATCCTAAATATGCCCTCGCGCCTAATTTATGAGTGTCCTAGGCCTAATCGTTATTTTCTCAAAACTGGCCTAGGAGAACACTTGCAAAACCGTGGCCATTGTTTTTTATATTTTCAGGAACATGAAGACGATGACGTCGTGGCCATCAATGATTGGACGGTTTGAAGATTCGCGCGCGTTGGTGGACCATGGTCGTTACTTCTTTTATCATGTTTATTCGCTATTATATGTTAAATGTAATTGAGATGGCTCAGTGGTAGGTAAACGCCTTTGCAATGTCCATGACCTGGGTTCGAGCCCCAGGTCTGTATAATTTCCATACTATTTTTCATTAACAATTCCCATGCAGCGCCCAAGGTCAAGACGTACCATGCATCCTCAAGAATCAACAGCCACGCGTCCCATGGAATCAAACCAAAGGTTGAGATTGGGAGAGCACCATAAACCATGGTCAAAGTGCTAACACGCTACTCAAAAAAGGTCAATGGACCTGAAGCTTGTTGGGCCAAATTACTGGATCAAAAACCTCCTATTTGGGACTTCCACCCCCCCTGGTTTGCAATTCTCCATTTTTTTCATGTTTTATCTTAATTGTTATTTTATTTTCTTTATTTGTTTAAATTAATTAATTATTTCTACAAAATATAAAAAATGCCTAAAAATCAGAAAAGACAAAATATATAATAAATATTTTTTATTTTAATATTTTCTTGTAAACAAATGCATATAAATAAATTTAGTATAAATTAGGGTTTTAATCTTAATTCTTTTCATAAAAAATCTAAAAAGAAGTAGAATTAGGTTTAATTAATGTTTTTATCCCTTTTTAATTTTTCTTTCTCATAATAATATTTATTTATTTTATTTATTTTTATAGTCAAATTTGCATGTAAATTAACTTAGGTTTAAATTAGGTTAAAATTCAATATTTTTCTTAATAACTTAAAAATAATTAGAACTAGGTTTAACATTTCATTTTAATTTTAATTAATTCTCTCGTTTTTCTATTAAATCCCAAAATATTAAAAACCCCAAAAAAACAAATTCTTGCTTTCTTTTAATTTTAATTTTAATTCTTCATTAATTTTAATTTTTGCAAAAGGGTCCAACGCCCGTGTTCTTAATTTTTATTCTCGTTCGCACATTTATTTTATGTCGTTTAAATAATTATGTACCTCTCCCAAAGCTTTGTAACATTTACTTTTCGCACTTTTAATTCTTTTAATTTCTTTATTTTCTGTCAAATCGTGTCCTGGTTAATTTTGGCGATGTGGACCCGCGCCATTTGTAATAGCTTTAGATTTACTTTTTCCTCGCAACTTTTAACTATTAAACAAAGCATGCAAGAATGAATGGACTTAAATAAAATCAAGCGTAGAACACCAATAACATGACAAGATAAATGCAAATGAAAACGACACACGAATCACACACACCACCCCTAGGGTACGCCTCACTGTTGCCTTGCCTCGAAAGGTGATCGTCGAGTAGAGGACGTCTTAGTAAGTCCTCATGATCCGGGAACCTGGCATGAGGGTAGCTTCTAAGGTGTCTTCCTATTGCTCTGGTGATCACCATGTCCCGAACCTCGAATTGACCCGAACACCTCCAACGGTGGTGCTACCTACCTCTCAATGGTGGGATGGCACTACTTTAAAGGACATTTACACAGACGAATTCCTTAGGGTAGGTAGGTTCTCATAGATACTTGCTCTAAATTTCAAACAAAAATTCAAAAATACTTTTCACACCGACACCTTTTCAAAAAGCTTTCAAAACAAATTTTTCAAACACTCTTGAGGACAGATACAAGAGTCATTCAGAAATCTTTCAATGAAACTTTTTCAAACCCACTCACATTTTGAAAAGCAAACATTTTGAAAACATAAGAGCAAGTATCTAAGAGCCCATGGATAACCATGGATAGAAAGGGTGCTAACACCTTCCCTTTCTATAACCTACCTCCCGAACCGAGAGCAATCTCTATAAGGAATTTTTCTGTGCTTTTGTCCTTTCCATTTGGAGAAAATAAAAGACGGTGGCGACTCTTGCTTCCGCGACATTTCGCGAACCAGCGTTAAAACAGTCAGTTCCAGATCCACCGATCACAGGGACCACGTGTGGGTCCCCACTACGCACGTAGAACCTGGCAGTTCCTCCATTGGGTCAAACCTGCCCGGCCCAATGAAGGAACCTTGGCCCAGCGCTGGGGGCTATAAATATCCTCTGCTTCCAGAGGGTCGGGTATTCATCATTCTAACCTTAAACTTGCTATTATCTACTCGTACTCCTATTTACTTCAGCATCGGAGTGCCTTGCAGGTACCCCCACCTCGTTCAAAAAAGCTTTCTGCTCGGAGCCAGCCGTGACGGTCCATTTCTGATCAGGTCAGATCATTATCATATTACTATTAAATGCATACAAAATACATAAAATAATAATATCATGTTTCTTGTCATATTATCATATGTGTATCAAATATTATCAAATCATTTCCTTTAAAATTTATTAAAACTTTTCCTAAAATAATGTTTTGTTCTCATATTATGGTTCATTCGTTAGATTATTTCCCCCATTTTATTTTTAGATAGTTTTGATCTCTTTTTTAATTTCACTTCACGTTATTTTGAAAGAATTTATTTCTCTACTTATAAATTGAGATGTTCTACGCTCCTTTAGATTATCAAAACTAAATTAAAATATATATTAACAAAGAAAAACTTGATTTTACATAAAGAATAGGTATGGTAAAGTTTGAGATGAAAAAAAATATGTCAATTATTTTTATGTTATTATTAGTTGTGGCACAAGCTGACGATTCTTTTCCAACTACATCACCTTCAAAAAAATTCAATTCTTAAAGGTCTTTGCATGGCGAAGTGTTCTTTTAAATGTAAACGCTTCCTGAGGAAACCCCTCTTATATGCAAGTTATATTGCTGCGTGTACACTATTGAAATGTCATAAGATATCATCAAAAATTGCTTATGAATGTGCAACTAAGTGCTCTATTTCAAACTCTAGAAAAGCTAATACAGGTAATTAACCTTTACTTTTATATTAGTTTTTAATAAAAACTTTTAAATTTTATATTAAATTATATTATCAATCTAATCTTATTTATGATTGTGATAAACGTTTCTTTCAGTAATTGACTCCTTACAGGTATTTGGGGTGTTAATGTCATCGTGAATTCATGCTTGAACGTTTGCAAGAATAAATAACTTATCACATTGACCCATCTAAGTTTGAGGAAAGATTAAGATGTTTAAAACTTGATAATTACTTCAAGTGTAATAAGACAGTGTTTACATGGAGGATAAATAACATTTCATTATTATTTTTCCATTACATGGAAAATAATATTTAATATTCAAAATTTATGTTTTTAGTATTTTTTTAACTTTTTAATAAAAAATAATATTATATATAATAATTTTCTTATTGAAAATTAAATAGGATAATCATACAATTATCATCCAATAATTATAAAGTGATAAGTGAAAGAGTTCCCACAAATATTTAAAATATTTTTAAAAATGAAAAATATAATCATACATAGGTGTTTGATAAAGGAACATCTTCAATATTTATAGTTTTGTGATTTTATTGAGAATTGATTATCTATCTTTAATATCTTATAATGGCTTATTAAAACTATGCAAGTCAAAGGTAGTCAGTCCTTCCCGGACATTAAAACACCAATATAACTTTCTTTTCTTATGAATTTTGACTTTTTATTTTCATTTTGTTATAGTAAATAATATTAATTACTTCAATTTTTCATTTTATTTTTTTCTTCTTTATTAATATTATTATTATTATTATTATTATTAATATTTTATCATAATAATAATAATAATAATAAAAAATAATAGTAATAATATATGTTCAAGCTCCAGGTTGCAGAAAATATTAGATCACTCCTTTTTTATGTGCGACAAACTTGCAATTGTTTTTCTCTTTTTACTTGTGTTCTCCCTGAAACATTGCATAGAACCACAAATAGCATAAAACACATAAATAAAATCTAAACTCACATTATTGCTTCTTGTTTGACAAGATCGAAACGAGATAGATGATAATGAAAATATAGGTAAACAAGCTAAGAAACATATACATCAAATAAGAAGAATACATAGACACACATGATACAATAGATGCGGACTATAATAACAATAATACAACAATTTTTTAATAAAAAATATTACTATTAGTATTAATAATACTAATAATAATAATAAAAAGAATAGTTTTGACACTACTTATAAAAAAAATATACCACAACAGTTGGAAAAAGAAATATCACATTGAATGACCAACCATTGCAAGGTGAGGTAAGGTAATGGGTGATTATATGTATGGTGCTTTCCATCACAGTCGCGAGACTATGATTATCAACCATTGTTATATATATTTTGGTACTAGGTTCGAAAACCTGCAACTACAAAGAACATTTCATCACAATTATAGTAGATCATTATTCTAGAAAGTATCTAGATATTATTATATAATATTCTTGAAAAACAAGTTAAATTGTTTTTAAAATTACATGCATGTCACAACTCATATCTTTTAGAACATGGTTCAATGGCCTAAGTCCTTTATGGCATTGATTACTTTTCTTCGAGTTTTATTTTAATAACATCAATTTATTGGTCAAGCCTATCTCATCACCGTCACTTATCATGATGATTGTGACGTTGACTATCATCATAACAATCACGATGATAAGTGACAATAATGAGATAGACATAGTCAATAAAATTATGTTATACAAATCAAACTATAAGAGAAGATGCCGATGCCATGAAAAACTTAGGTCATTGAACCACATTCTATATGTTAAAGAGCGTAAGATTAATTACGAGACGGGTGTATTTTGTAAAATGTTGATTGATATACGTTGGTTTTCAAATACAACTTAATTTTTAGATTATAAGTTCCTATGTCAATTAAAATGAATGAATTTTCAGTGAATGGTTAGTGAAACAAACAATCTAAATACTATATAATAAACTCAATTTTATCTTTTTTCAATCTGCATAAGAATCTAAAGAATAAAACATTTCTAAGTCACAAGAATTCTTTTTTTCTTGTGACTTAGCAATGTTTTGTTCTTGTTATGATAACATTATTTAACAACAACAACAAAAAAAAAACAGCAATAACATACAACAATATAAAAAAAACATATCTTCTATTAAATAAAAACACTGACAACTCACAACAACACAAGATATAATAAAAAATTCAAGAACACGCCTTTTATTGAAAACAATCATTGAACCGGAATCATGATGAAGTTTATCTAGTTTATGTTGCTATGAAAAAGAAATACAAAGTGGATTAAATTTATACAATAAATTCATAGAAACACAAATCATATGTAGCATAGCCAAAGTATGCGCTTTATTAAAGTGTTTTTCTTTATTCACTTCCTTGTAAGTAAAAAAAACACCAAGACATCAATAGCATTACATGGAATATTCACCAAATGAAAAAACGAGAAACCATATTTAACAAGAAACGTAAACAAAATCGGAACATAAGTTTAATGAGTAAACCTGAAGGTAGCCATTCGTGAAGATGAATCTAAAGGTTACAGCATGTGTGACGACTGACATGGATGTTAGGATTATTTTTCGAGAGAAAAAAGTAAAATATGTTAGGTTTTTTTTATAGAGAAACAATTGTTATGTACACAGAGAGATAGTTTCACTTATATATTTAAAATTATCATTTTTTATCATAGTTGACAAGAAAAAACATGATGAAGTGATTTGAATTTATAATACATTTGACTAAAATAACAGTAGTGATATACAAGGACATTCCATTTTTGTGACAATAAAATGGAATATTGAAAGAGCTGGGATTCGAACCTCGTAACTCTTGGTACATCTCACTACAGATTTAAACATTCATCGTAGTGAAATATCTTTTACTAAAAACAAAAAGAAAATACGTGGAAAAATGATATTTCACTACGGTTAATGAAAGACCGTTGTAATACTGTTTGGCAAAAGGTATTTTCTATAATAATATGAGGAACATAAACTGTTTAGAATTTTATTTTAATTTTTAGGATTATAATCAATATGACAAATGTATTTTTTTTATATTCATACCATTTCATAAGACTATTGCAGTATATTTTAAAAATAAGTTTTTTAAAATAAAAATTATTTATTTATTTATAGATAGAATAACCTTGAAAAAGTTATCTTCTTATAAAAATATTAGTATACTTAAAACGTAGATAGATAAATTACGGGGTTGCTTAACTTTTAGAAACAACATTTATTTGTATTTTTTAATAATTTATTGTTGTAAACAAGTTGTTGTACATATAAATCAACAAATATACTAATGCGAATAGATATGGAAGGATGGATATGGACTATGGATATGTGGATGGATGATAAATTGATAAATTTATATCTGGAAAATCATAGGAATCAGAAGTCGTTTTCTATAGACAGCGTCACAATTCCGTTGCGGAATTAGAAATTGTGAAAATTGCGGAAACTACGGTAGAATGGAGCTTCCGGTACACTACATCAATGTAACATCGTAGATTGAATGTTGAGATCAAGGTGCTTTTCGAAAAAGAGGAATCAATGTTGATGCAATGTTGTTAACCAGTGCTGCTATCTCTGATGCAGTGGACTTATGGGAGATACATATATGGTTAGCACTCAAACGCACATGTTAGTTTCGGATTTAAGATAGATGGGAGTGAAAATAGAGATTAGTGATTGTGTATCTTAGAATCCTTTGTGAAGATAATTATATATTAGGCCGAATGGAGTAGCATTGGATCTCAGATCTTTGACTAGCGCTGAACAGTGAGTCATGCGTCTTTGGTTGACACAAAAAATAATTACTTCAAGTGTAATAAGACAGTGTTTACATGGACGATAAATAACATTTCATTATTATTTTTCCATTACATGGAAAATAATATTTATGTTTTTAGTATTTTTTTAACTTTTTAATAAAAAATAATAGTATATATAATAATTTTCTTATTGAAAATTAAATAGGATAATCATACAATTATCATCCAATAATTATAAAAGTGATAAGTGAAACAGTTCCCACAAACATTTAAAATATTTTTAAAAATGAAAAATATAATCATACATAGGTGTTTTGATAAAGGAACATCTTCAATATTTATAGTTTTGTGATTTTATGGAGAATTGATTATCTATTTTTAATATCTTATAATGGCTTATTAAAACTATGCAAGTCAAAGGTAGTCAGTCCTTCCCAGACATTAAAACACCAATATAACTTTCTTTTCTTATGAATTTAGACTTTTTATTTTCATTTTGTTATAGTAAATAATATTAATTACTTCAATTTTTCATTTTATTTTTTTCTTCTTTATTAATATTATTATTATTATTATTATTATTATTATTATTATTATTATTATTATTATTATTATTAATAATATTTTATCATAATAATAATAATAATAATAATAAAAAAAATAATAGTAATAATATATGTTCAAGCTCCAGGTTTCAGAAAACATTAGGTCACTCCTTTTTTATGTGCGACAAACTTGTAATTGCTTTTCTCTTTTTGCTTGTGTTCTCCCTGAAACATTGCATAGAACCACAAATAGCATAAAACACATAAATAAAATCTAAACTCACATTATTGCTTCTCATTTGAAAACATCGAAACGAGATAGATAATAGAGAAAATATAGGTAAATAAGCTAAGAAACATATACATCAAATAAGAAGAATACATAGACACACATGATACAATAGATGCGGACTATAATAACAATAATACAACAATTTTTTAATAAAAATATTACTATTAGTATTAATAATACTAATGATAATAATAATAAAAAGAATGGTTTTGACACTACTTATAAAAAAAATATACCACAACAGTTGGAAAAAGAAATATCGCATTGAATGACCAACCATTGTAAGGTGAGGTAAGATAATGGGTGATTGTATATATGGTGTTTTCCATCACAGTCGCGAGACTATGATTATCAACCGTTGTTATATATATTTTGGTACTAGGTTCTGCAGCTACAAAGAACATTTCATCACAATTATAGTAGAACATTATTCTAGAAAGTATCTAGATATGATTATATAATATTCTTAAAAAACAAGTTAAATTGTTTTTAAAATTACATGCATGTCACAACTGATATCTTTTAGAACATGGTTCAATGGCCTAAGTCCTTTGTGGCATTGATTGCTTTGCTTCGAGTTTTATTTTAATAACATCAATTTATTGGTCAAGCCTACCTCATTACTGTCACTTATCATGATGATTGTGACGTTGACTATCATCATAACAATCACGATGATAAGTGACAATAATGAGATAGACATAGTCAATAAAATTATGTTATACAAATCAAACTATAAGAGAAGATGTCGATGCCATGAAGAACTTAGGTCATTGAACCACATTCTATATGTTAAATAGCGTGAGATTATTTACGATACGAGGGTGTGTTTTGTAAAATGTTGATTGATATACGCTAGTTTTCAAATACAACTTAATTTTTAGATTATAAGTTTCTATGTCCATTAAAATGAGTGAATTTTCAGTGAAGGTTAGAGAAACAAACAATCTAAATACAATATAATAAACTCAATTTTATCTTTTTTCAATCTGCATAAGAATCTAAAGAATAAAACATTGCTAAGTCACAAGAAGCCTTTTTTTCTTGTGACTTAGCAATGTTTTATTCTTGTTATGAGAATATTATTCAACAACAACAACAAAACAACAATAACATACAACAATATAAAAAACATATCTTCTATTAACAAACACTAACAATATACAATAACACAAGATATAGTAAAATGTTTCAAGAACACGCCTTTTATTGAAAACAATCATTGAATTGGAATTATGATGAAGTTCATCTAGTTTATATTGCTCTAAAAAGAAATACAAGGTGGAAGAAATTTACACAAAACTTTATAGAAACAAAAATCATATGTAGCATAGCCAAAGTATGCGCTTTATTAAAGTGTTTTTCTTAATTCACTTTCTTGTAAGTAAATAAAACACCAAGACATAAATAGCATTACATGGAATATTCACCAAATGGAAAAACGAGAAACCATATTTAACAAGAAATGTAAACAAAATCGAAACATAAGTTTAATGAATAAACCTGAAGGTAGCCATTCGTGAAGATGAATCTAAAGGTTGCAGTATGTGTGATGATTGACATGGATGTTAGGAATATTGGAGGGAGATACTAGGATCATTGATATATAGTGTAGGACTAGGCACCTTCGTGAGAGACACACCACTTATCCACCTAAAATCTTAAGGTGATAGGTGAGTGGGTTCTCCCACTTATATATGCTTAAGTCTCCACATTCCTATCTAATAAGGAACTATTTTCCAACTTACTCACACTTGTTATATTATTCCAACACTCCCCCTCAAGTGTGAGTCCATAATGCTCCGTCACTTGTACCTCCAATGACATCTTGCAACGGAACTCCATTCCTGGATGCATTTCGATATAAGTCTCTTCTGATCTCTTTCTCGAACCAAAGGCTCTGATACCATGTTGGAGGGAGATACTAGGAGCATTGATGTATAGTGTAGGAACAACCACCTTTTTATGAGAGACACACCACTTCTCCATCTAAAACCTTAAGGCAATAGGTGAGTGGGTTCACCCACTTATATATGCTAAAGTCTCCATATTTCTATCCAATATGGGACTATTTCCCCACTTACTCACACTTGCTATATTATTCCAACACTCCCCCTCAAGTGTGAGTCCACAATGCTCCCCCACTCTTTCAGACCCTTTCTCGAACCAATGGCTCGGATACCATGTTTGGGGGAGATATTAGGAGCATTGATACATAGTGTATGAATAATCACTTTTGTGAGAGACACACCACTTATCCACCTAAAACTTTAAAGTGTTAGGTTAGTGGATTCTCCCACTTATATATGCTTAAGTATCCACATTCCTATCCAATGTGGGACTATTTCCCTACTCACTCACACTTGCTATATTATTCCAATACTATTCCTCAAGTGTGAGTCCACAATGCTCCTCCACTTGTATCGCCATTGACATCTTGAAACGGAACACCACTTCTTGGGTGCATCTCGATACAAGTCTCTTTTGATCCCTTTATCGAACCAAAGGCTCTGATACCATGTTGGGGGGAGATACTAGGAGCATTGATTCATAGTGTTGGAACAAGCACACTTTTGTGAGAGACACACCACTTCTCCACCTAAAACCTTAAGGTGATAGGTGAGTGGATTCTCCCACTTATATATGTTTAAGTCTCCACATTCCTATCCAATGTGGGACTATTTCCCCACTTACTCACACTTGCTATATTATTCCAACACTCCCCCTCTAGTGTGAGTCTATAATGCTCCCCCACTCTTCCGGTCCCTTTCTCAAACCATAGGCTCTAATACCATGTTGGGGGGAGATACTAGGAGCATTGATACCATGTCAGATGGTTTCAAGTGCAAAGCTACGGAAAAATTTTCAGAAGCTGGGTCTTGTTCTAAACTAGTGAAAGGTACTCTCTTCAATATAGGTAAACCAAGTAACTTAGAGAATTCTTCCAGTGTAGGCACCAGTTGATAATCGGGGAATGTGAAGCAATGGTGCTTAGGGTCGAAGAACTGGAATAAGACACTCATCAAACCTTCGTTAAACCCGGTGGTAACCAAACTGAGCAAGTGACCATGTCTTTTGTGGAATGATAAGTCCTTGGGGACTTTCAAGACTAATTCCTTGAGCTTAGGAGGAACTTCTGTGAAGTGAATTCGGATGGTTTTTCTGTGACCTGAATTCATATCCTACAAAATAGCCAAGAGGTAAATCCAACAGGTCCTTGAAATGATTAGTATGTATGAATGTCATGATGTTTATGATGTCATGATTATGCTAATTATCACAGATAAACACAAGCAAATCACATAATATACCTTAGGTTCAAAGGTTTGCATGAGTTTTTAAGGTATGTACCCTCTTGAATATACAGTTGGCTCAACCTGTCCTATTAATAGTAATATGGTTCTAAGGAGCCTCAATATCACTGACCTTCCCTTCAGAAATTGTTTCATCCTGCACCGAAGTATTGCGGCCAAATAAATCCTGAAAGTCCAGCCTCAATGAGTGTAGTATCGAGTATCAACCAATCTTCGGTCGGAACCAAAGTCGGTTATCTCACTACTTCCTAAGGGCTAGGATGAGTCAATTAAAGGTTATAAAGGTCATTTAGCCTTTAGTGACACTATGAGGAAGCCTAATGTTATCTTTAACTTGCTCAAGGAACATTAGTACAATCTAAAGTATCGCGCTAACGTAGCCACCACTTTGTCTTTATCGGTCTATGTCGTACAACCTCAATGATTTATTGCTACTTACCTAAAAAGTGTCCCCAGATCAGGGTATAGGATCTTTACAAGAATACCCCAATAAACCCTCAAAGATAAATCAGTCAAAGAAAACAGAGAAACCAATTTAAAATGATCTAGACCCTAAGGTAAACCCCACTTCATAATTGTCCCCAGCAGAGTCTCCAGTTCTGTGATACGGTGGGAGAACTGACTGTTAGAACTGGTTTGTGTTTTTTGTTCGCAAATGTCGCGGTAAGCAAGAGTCGCCATCGACTTTTCTTTTATCCAACAATAGGAAAGGGTTAAAAGAACAGAAAAATACCTTTTTTCGAGATTTTTGAGTAAGGAGAATAGATTATGGGAAGGGAAGGTGTTAGAACCCTTTCCATCTGTAGTCTTCTACGGGCTCTTAGGTACTTGCTCATTTTTTTAAATTGCTTTCGTGTTTGTGTGAAAAAAAGTTTTGAAAATGCCTTAGTGCGGCGATTCACTTTATGGTAACTCTTGTATCAGTCCTCAAGAGTGTGAGAAAGCGTTTTGAAAAGTGTTTGAAAGTGTGGTGTGAAAATTTGTTTGAGCAAGTACCTAACAGTTATCTACCTACTCGAAAAAGACTGTTCTTTTCCTCCTATCCTTTAGACCATGTTATCCTACTATTAGTGATTACGTAACCCTAATCGTTGGATGTTGAGGGACTATCGAAAGGGACGTAATGGTCATTGAAGGCAACATGTAAGGATACCTTAGCATTTCGATGGGACTATCATTATAAGATCATTTCTCGTAGGCAACTCGAGGGACATTTAGGGACTATGATCTTTATGATGATTTTAAACTGAGGGTCTTTGCTAATAGTATCCCTACGTTCGAGGGACAAGACCATTGTTTCTGAGGCAACCAAGTGGGAAATACCCTAGGGGTGCAAGTGTGTAATAGTGTGCTATTTCAGATATTTTATCTTGCAGTTTAGTGATATAAGATTGATTGATTAAGCATGCATGCCTAGGTTGCTAACAATTATATACAAGTATATACAGAATATAAAAGCGATAAAATGGAGAGTCATACGCTATTACAGGGATTTGGTGTTGTCACTACTTGCAGATTTTTGCATACATTAACAACTATTTTGATACTATAACATAATTAGAAAAATATAAATCAATAATATTGGTAGAAAAATTCGAAAGAAAAAATAGTTAAAATATAAACATTTCATTGCCAGATATTCAAGAATCATATGTAAATGAATAAAGCTTGAAGTTTTATCAT
Source organism: Vicia faba (assembly GCA_948472305.1). Taxonomy (NCBI): domain Eukaryota; kingdom Viridiplantae; phylum Streptophyta; class Magnoliopsida; order Fabales; family Fabaceae; genus Vicia; species Vicia faba. The sequence goes on along the minus strand of OX451737.1, from coordinate 1,550,932,485 downwards.
GAGTTTCTTGTTTCAAACAGTGAACAAAATTGACATTTCAAGGTTACCATGAGACCTTATTTCAAGGCTAATGTCCTAGCCATGTTAACTGCATCTTCACTGCTAACCTACAACATCGTAAGTTTGTGACAGTTAGAAAAAACACAAAGCTTTCAAGCTAAATTTCTATGTAGAAGAAGGTAATCACATGTACTTACTTCAAGAACTTTGTCCATTACATCCATGTCCAATATGTCTGGTTTGAATCCAACACCATTTCCAGTTATATGATGAGGACCTGTATATATGGACCACATCAGAATTTGCGATAACTATTTTCATTATTTTCTACAATTATTTTAACCATCTTTTACATCTATATTTCTATAAATCACTTCACAGATACCAAAAATGACTAAGAAATGAACTATGATATTTACCTGGTTTACCACCATTGAGCACATTACTTTCAGATGGCTCTACTCCGTATATCTGATAAGATTGAAAACATTTCAAAGGATTCATTAAGAGTATCTAACAGAACAATGTTTAGTTTGTAATTTTAATTGTGATATGAAGAAAATCACCTTAACGTTGGGGTTTCGGGATTTAAGATATTGTCCAACCCCAGAAACTAGGGGTGGACAGCTTTTGATAAAACCGTGAATATCCAACCGACCCACCATAACCGTTTACATGCGGTCGGTTTTAAAATGGGTGTCGGATTAACATGTTGATTTAAACCGGTTTCTAATGGTTTATACCGGTTCGGTTCGGTTGAGACAATCTAACCCAAAATTAACCGAATCCGATCGCTATAATATATGGACTGGTTTGAACTTTTTGTAAAGCCCATTAAACATACCCTTCATGTACTATATCTAAACAGTATATAAATTAAAAACTCTAGCCGTCTGGTACCCTTCATTGTTTACTTCATCTTCTCCACAGTTTATCCTTCTTCTCTATTTCAAATACCTTTCATTGGTAATTTCATCTTCTCCACCATTTATCCTTCTTCTCTATTTCAAATAGAACATAATGATTTTGGAAATCTTTGTACCCATGGATGCTGACTTAATATCCATTATTTCAAAGAACACCACCACTATATTTAGCTTACATATTCTCTTCTTTACCTCACCTCAAACTTACTGTGTTTGATTTGTTGTTTACCCAATTTATTTGACAAAACATTTCTCAAATCTTTGCAAAGCAGATAATGTAAAAATTTCCATATTTTTTTCCAAATCTCCTTGCAATTTTGTAGCAGTGAAAATAATTTTGCGATAATTCCCAAATGTTTTCCCGGATCTATCTTTAAAAACTCTAATAAAACATTGGTAGCTTATGTTTTAAAAAACATTTAATTTTTAATTTTTAATCGCAGCTTTTTAAATAGATTATCGATTAAACCGAACCGACAACTGTTCAATCCGACAAACCGTAAACCGACGAAACCGAAGATTTAAATGGTCGAAATTGGATGTTCATTATAGATCCGCGGTTTAGGTCGGATTGGATTTTTGGACCCGAATTCAATCCAATCCGACCGTTGTCCAACCCTACCAGAAACTGTGCAACCGCTACCTATTCCCATAACAAAAATGCCCACTTGTCTGTTTGTATCCTCCCATATCTCCGGACCTGTTGTTTCAAAATGCACCTGTTTTCCAATTTTATAGTAAATTAGATATAAACTCGCCAAAATATCAAAGATTTCATAACTGTATTGCCAACTGCAGATTGCAAAAAATAGCTATTGGTTTGAACTCTGATACATAACAGTGCCATAGAGGCGCTATAACCACTATATGACAAAACTTGTACTGAAGGAATATCGCAGAACAATAGTGATTTGAAACAAGACTGTTTTGAACCGAAATAGTAATTTAAGTTCTGTTAACCTTATACCTGAGTATTGGCTGGATTGGAAAATTGTTGCAGCATGAAAGCATCTGGTGTGGATTCTAAAAGATCGTAAGCCTTTTTAACTGTTCCACCGACAACTCAACCACGACACAAAACCCAGACCTCTGGGACTCGATCTCTCATCTGCGACACCATCTCCAAGCGCCATTGATACCGAACCCACCGCGAAGCCCCATCTATTCATCACATAGCCACACCCAAGGCCACCAGAATCTGGATAGGAGGACAACATCGTCGCCGAATCGGGTTTTGATCTAGGGTTCATTATGTTGTTGTTGTTTTAGGTGTGAGGTAAGAGAGACAGAAGATGAGGGAGAGAACACGAAGAAAAAATGTGGAAGGGAATAATGGACGGTGTGGCTTTTATATTTTTTGTTATTCAATTTTCGTTCTAGGCTTTACATCACCACAAACCCGCCCCACTCATCTTGTTCATTTACTCTTTTTTTTTCTTCCTGCTGGTAATATGTTTGGGCCAGGCCCAATTGCTATCTGCGTACCCTTTTTAATAAGACGTGGCAATAATTGAGAGGACTAGTAATGAAAAATATTTTAAATTCCTGTGTTAGAAAATTTTTTATTTTCTGTTTACTGAAATTTTTTTTAATATATATATATATATAATTTTAGAGAAATATTAATAATGTGTTAGAAAAATTCCTGTTTAATTGAAATATATATAAGTTTTAGAGAAAAATATTTGTTTTTTAGTGTATAAGTTTTGGAGGGAAGATTGCCACCAAAAATTTGATAATTCTAAAAAAATTTATACAACATTTCAGAAATGTAGCCTTTTATTAGAACTAATGTAACAATCTAAAAATTTCCCCAAAAATATTTTAGGGGACAATTGTCAAACATTACTAAAGAAATAATATTTTAACGCTCTAAAATCGTCCCCAAAAGCAGTTAAGGGCACAATTAACAACCATTGGCAAAAAAATAAAAGAGTATCGCTCCATAAACGTCCCCAAAAGTATTTTAGGCGACGATTATCAAGGGTTACAAACATATTTTTGACAACAATCGTAAACCGTTGCCTATATGAATTTAAGGCAACAATTTCTACATGTTACCTAAAAAAGTGTTGCCAGAGACAACAAATGTTGTAGTGAGCTATCGGTACCGACCAAACTGACGCATCAACGTAGCCTTCACTTCAACCGTGTCGGTATACCCCGCATAATTTCCACGTTCTATTGCTACTTATCTAAAAGGTTTTCCCAGATCCTGGTGTAGGATCTATAGTACCCAAACAATACCCTTAAAAGTAAAACAATCAAACAGACAGAGAAGCAAGTTAAACTTGATCTAGACCCTAAGGTAAACCCCACCTTATTATTTTTCTCCAGCAGAGTCGCCAGTTCTGTGATACGGTGGCAGAACCGACTGTTATACTGGTTTTGTATTTGTATTCGCAAATGTTGTGGTAAGCAAGAGTCGTCACTGACTTTTCTTTTATCCAACAAAAAAAGGATGAAAAGAACAGAAAAAGACTTTTTTCGAGATTTTCTGAGTAAGGGGGTAGATTATGGAAATGGAAGGTGTTAACATCCTTTCCATCTGTGGTTTTCCACGGGCTCTTAGGTACTTGCTCATTTTTAAAAATTGTTTGTGTTTGTGTACTTTGAAAGTTTTTGTTTGCTTTATGATAACTCTTGTATCAGTCTTCAAGAGTGTGATAAAGTGTTTTTAAAAAGATTTTTAAAAGTGTGTAAGTGTGAAAATTTCAGGTTTGAGGAAGTACTTAAGAGTCATCTACCTACTCGAAAAAGGGTGTTCTTTTCATCCCATCCTTTAGATAGTGCTATCCTACTATTAGTGAGTAGGTATCCCTATCGTTGGATGTTGATGGGCTATCGAAAGGGACGATATGGTCATTGAATGCAACATGTAAGGATATCTTAGCATTCGAAGGGACTGCCATCATATAGGCAACATCGAGGGACAAGATCATTTCTCGTAGGCAACTCGAGTGACGTTAGGGACCATGATCTTTTTGATAACTTTAGAATTGAGGGTCTTTGCTAAGATATCCCTACGTTCTAGGGACATGACCATTATTTTCTGAGGCAACCAAATGAGGTATACCCTAAGGGTGCAAGTGTGCAACAATGTATTTTTTCAGTTATGTTTATCTTGCAATTACTGTTCTACTGAATAATTGATTCTTGTCATGCACGCCTAAGTTAATAACAATTATATACAAGCATGTAAAGAAAAAGCGAGAAATAAAGTCCTATGCTATTACAGGGCTTTTATATAGATACATGAGTAATGAACGAAAAGTAAAAATGCGGAAATAAAACCCCTACGTTAGCTATTACAAACCGGGTGCAGTTACATAAGTGGTAAAAAAATCATCGTATGGAAAAAATAATAGCGCGCAAAATTTAGACGGGAAAAAGTTTTAAACCCTAAAAAAACTCAATTGCTCATTAAAAATATTTTTTTGTATTTTATGAAAAATGTGTGATTTAAGCTAATTCTCTAATTAATTTTAATTAATGAAATAAGTCCAAATAATTAAGTCAAATTATTTTATTTATCAAAAATTAAATTTAATATAGAAAAACTAAGTTTATTATTTTTTTGGTGATTTTCTGATTTTATGAAGAAAAAAAATGAATTGACTAAATAATATAAAACTAAATAAAAAAAATAGAAATAAATAAATTGAGAAATGGGCCTGAAATAGGGGGTGTGAAACCCAAACTGGAGGAGGTGTTGTTGAATTGGTCTAAGCCCAAGTCTAGTTGGCCCACAACCTTGCGCCTGATCCCATGTTGTTATGGTATGGACGTCATGGTGTGCCTGCATGCTAGAGGCACTGGATCCAGAACCATGCAGATTTGATGGCTGGATCTGATGGTGCATGATGCGCGCCTGGGGGTGAGACCTATTGGATCTGCAAGAAACAAGTTAGAAAACATAAAATGTTGGACCTGGGACTCGAATCCAGTTCCTCTCCTTCCAGTGCGCTTCTTTCACCATCTAAGCCAAGTGGTCATTCACTTATACAAACAAACGCAAAATAATATAATCAAAATAAAATGGCCAGAAATCCTTTTTATAAAAAACGCGCGCTATTTCAAATGACCCAACCAAGTTATGCCACGCCTTCATCTTCTTCAGTTGTCTGTCGTTTTAGCTCATGAACTTTTACCTACAGACTATATCTGTCATTAAAAATCTGCAAATCTCCAAAATTCACAACAGAAAATATAAATTTAATTTAAAGATATGAATCAATTTAGTTTGATCCCTTGAGCATGATGGTATTCTTTATGTAATAAATAATCTCTAGTAATAGTTTGATAAAAAATATATGTTTCATCTTAAGAATAATGATAAAAGAATAAACTATTTTTTATAAATTTTCTATTATAAAATAATTTACATGTGGTGTTTGTTATTCCATCATTAAGATATAAATATTAATTTTCAGTCAATAAAAAGAGCAGCGATTAATTATTTAAAATCGTTAATATATTTACCTATTAATCCAAAAACTATTTTTATAGGTTTTAATTTATGTATTAATTTATATCTTTATAAAATAACTATAGATAATTGGTTATTATTTTAAAAATATTTATAAAAAAAAAACCTATCAGTACAAATATTTAAATTTAAAAAAAATCTAAAAAAACTATTTAGTTCGTTATCTTAATTTTTAAAATTCAAAAAATATACTTTCCTTAAATATAATGTGAATTAAAATTTTGCATGTACTACTTAAGGTATCATAAAATAGGATTATTGATAGAGAAGTTTATATAATTCTTTAATTTCAATAGATCAAAAGTTTGGTTATTATTAATTATTAATGGTTATGAGAAATTATTCTTATTTCTCACCATAAAAATTTTATTTATTCATATTACTTATTGCAAGAGTTATTATTTTTTTAAATATTATTATTGTTTTTTCTTTAATATATCAAAATTTATGTAATTACCGAGATTTTAAAATATTTCTTTTCATATATATATATATATATATATATATATATATATATATATATATATATATATATATATATATATATATATATATATATATATATATATATATATATATATATATATATATATATATATATATATATATATATATATATATATATATATATATATATATATATATATATATATATATATATATATATATATATATATATATATATATATATATATATATATATAACATTATACCAAAAAGTTTATTTAATCAACTTATTTTTTAAGTTATAATTTATTTTGAATAGTATCATTAATTATTTAAATTTAATATATCTAATTTTACTTACTTACTTTGAGATTTTGAATTTTTTTTCTTTAAATGAGACTTGGTAATTTTCATTTTTATAATATATGTTATCATATTACTATTAAATGCATATAAAATATATTTGTTTATTGTCATATTATCATATGTGTATCAAACATGTACATAATAGAAAAAATAAATTTTATTATAATATCATATCCTTTAAAATTTATTAAAACTTTTCCTAAAATAAAGTTTTGTTCTTATATTAGTGTTCTTTCGTGAAATTATTCCCCCCATTTTATTTTTAGATAGTTTTGATCTCTTTTTTAATTTATCTTCACGTTATTTTTAAAGTATTCATTTCTCTACTTATAAATTGAGATGTTTTACGCTGCTTTAGATTATCAAAACTAAATTAACATAGAGAAGAGGTATGGCAAAGTTTGAGATGAAAAAAATTATGTCAATTATATTTATGTTACTATTAGTTGTGGCACAAGCTGACGATTTTTCTCCAACTCCATCACCTTCAAAAAACCCCCCTTATATGCAGGTTGTATTGCTGTGTGTACACTATTGAAATGTCATAAGATATCATCAAAAATTGCTTATGAATGTGCAACTAAGTGCTCTATTTCAAACTCTAGAAAAGCTAATACAGGTAATAACTTTTACTTTTATATTATTTTTTGATAAGAACTTTTAAATTTTACATTAAATTGTATTATCAAACTAATCCTATTTATAATTGTGATAATTAATGACGTTTGTTTCCATAATTGACTATGTTTCAATAATTGACTCCTTGCAGGTATTCGAGGTGTTAATGTCATTGTGAATTCATGCTTGAAAGCTTGCAAATATAAATAATTTATCACATGGTCCCCTCCAAGTTTGAAGAAAGATTAAGGTGTTTAAAACTAGATAATTACTTTAAGTGTAATAAGAGGGTGTTTACATGTACGATAAATAACATCTTATTATTATTTTTCTATTATATGGAAACTAATATTTAATATTGAAATTTTTTATTTTGGTATTTTTTTACTTTTTAATAAAAAATAATACTATATAAAATAATTTTCTTTTTGTAAATAAAATAGGACAATAATACAATTATCATACAATAATAATTAAAGTGATAAGTGAAACAGTCTTTACAGACATTTAAAATATTTAAAAAACTTAAAATTTGATCAATCATACAAATTATTCATAGTTTTGTGACGTCACGAAGAATTGGTTGTTTATCTTTAATGTCTCATAACAGCTTATTAAAGGTATGCAAGCAAAAGGTAGTTACTCTTCCCAGATATTAAGACACCACCATAACTTTCTTTTCTTATGAATTTTTACTTTGATTTTTATTTTGTTATTATAAATAATATTAATTACTTCAATTTTTATTTTATTTACTTTTTCTTCTTTATTATTATTATTATTATTATTTTATAATAATAATAATAATAATAATAATAATAATAATAATAATAATAATAATAATAATAATAATAATAATAATATACGTCCAAGCTCCAAGATTCAGAAAACTTTAGGTCCAAGTTTGCAATTGCTTTCTTCTTTTTGTTTGCGTTCTTCCCGAAACATTTCACAATATCAAAAATAAACTCACATTATTGTTTCTCCTTTGACAAGATCGAAACGAGATAGATGATATAGAAAATATAGATAAACAAGCTAAGAGGGATGTGCACCAAATAAAAAGAATATATAGATACACATTATACAATAGATGTTGACTATAATAATAATAATACAACAATTTTTTAATAAAAAATATTAATATTAATAATGATAATACTAATGATAATAATAATAAAAATGAATGATTTTGACATTACTTATAAAAAAACCATACCACAACGGTTGAAAAAAGAAATATCACAATGAATTACCAACTACTATGAGGTAAGGTAAAGGGTGGTTGTATGTCTCGTGCTTTCCATCACAGTCGCCAGACTACGGTTAACAACTGTTGTTATATATATTTTGGTATTGGGTTCGAAAACCAGCAGCTACAAAGTACATTTCATCACAGTTACAGTAGATAAATATTCTAGAAAGTATCTAGATATTATTATATAATATTCTTGAAAAATAACTTAAATTGTTTTTTAAATTACATGCACGTCACAACTCATATCTTGCTTTTTAACATTTAGAATATAGTTCAGTGTCATATGTCCTTCATGACATCGATTGTTTCACTTTTAGTTTCATTTGAATAACATCAATTTATTGGTCAAGTCTACCTCTTCACTATCACTTATGATGATAATTGTGACGTAGACTTATCATCATAACAATCATGATGGTAAGTGACAATAATGAGGTAGACATAGCCAATAAATTGTTGTTATTCAAATCAAACTATTAGAGATGATGTCGATGTTATAAGGACTTAGGTCATTGAACTATATTCTATATGGTAAAGAGCGTGAGATTAATTATGAGACCGGTGCATTTTGTAAAATGTTGATTGATATAAGTTGGTTTTCTAATACAATTTAATTTTTAATTTATAAGTTTCTATGTCAATTAAAATGAATGAGTTTTCAAGGAAGGGTTAGTGAAACAAATAATATGCATACTATATAATAACTCAAGTTTATCTTTTATCAATCTGCATAAGAATTTAAAGAATAAAATATTGCTAAGTCACAAGAAGCCTTTTTTTTCTTATGACTTAGCTATATTTTGTTCTTGTTATGAGAATATTAACCAACAAGAACAACAAAACAACAACAACGTACAACAACATAAAAAACATATCTTCTATTAACTAAATACTAACAACATACAACAACACAAGATATTATAAAATATTTCAAGAACACGCCTTTTATTGAAAACAATCATTAAATTGGAGTCATGATGAAGTTCATATAGTTTATGTTGCTATAAAAAAGAAATACAAGGTGGATCAAATTTACACAATAACTTCATAGAAACACAAATCATATGTAGCATAGCCAAAGTATGTGCTTTATTAGGGTTTTTTTCTTTATTCACTTTCTTGTAAGTAAAAAAAAAACACCAAGGCATTAATAACATTACATGGAATATTCACCAAATGAAAAAACGAGAAATCATATTTAACAAGAAAGGCAAATGAAACCGAAACATAAGTTTAATGAACGAAACTCAAGGTAGCCATTGGTGAAGATGAATCTAAAGGTTACAGTATGTGTGACAAGTGACATGGATGTTAGGGTTATGTTTCGGGAGAGAAAAGTAAAATATGTTAGAGTTTTTATATAGAAACGACTTTCATATACTGAGCGAGATAGTTTCTCTTATATATTAAAAATTATCATTTTTTTATCACGGTTGACAAGAAGAACCGTGATGAAATGATTGGAATTACACCACACTCGACTAAAATAATAGTGATAATTTACACCCTCTAACTCTTGGTATATCTCACTACATATTTAAACATTCATCGTAGCGAAATATTTTTTACTAAATACAAAAAAAATACGCCCAAAAATTAGATTCCACCATGATTAAAGAAAGACCGTTGTAATACTTTTTGACGAAAGGTATTTTATGTAATAATGTGAGAAATATAAACTGTTTAAAATTTTATTTAATTTTTAGGAATATGATCAAAATCATAAATGTAATTTTTTTTATATATTCACACCATTTCATAAGATTATTGTAGTATATATTAAAAATAGTTTTTTAAAATAAAAAATGTTTATTTATTAATAGATAGAATAACCTTGAAAATGTTATCTTTTTATAAAAATATTAATATATTTAGAAAATAGACAAATTATGGGGTTGCTCAACTCTTAGAAACAACATTTGTTTGTATTTTCTCATAATTTATTATTGTAAACAAGTTGTTATACATATTGTCATACCTCAAATTTGTCTGCCTTAGTGCTACCGTCAAATTTATTTTCGAACTTGGGTTTTATATGGTGAAAGATTCTTTTGATTTAATTACATTAATATTTTGCGGCTTTTAATAAATATTCGCTTTTAAGTCTATTTAAAAATATAATAATTATTTGTATTTCTAAAAATAGCAAATAATTGTTCACCTTCATATACTTTCAATTGACTTTTTATTTTAATTAAGTAACATAGTAGAGTTGGTAAGAGATAAAGACTTGCAAGTAGAAAGTCATGTGTTTGAATCTCACTTCCTGAAAAAAAAATCTAACTTTTTTTTACTATTTTCGTATTTGTTCATCAAATTATGGACCAAATATTCAACCAATTTTCAATCTTCAAAATTATGACAAAAATAGATCAATCTCAATTAGTGCACTTTGGATAGTTTTTGTTACTTGCTATTTTCTAATTATTTTCAAAATCACAAAAATCATGTTTTTTTATTATTTAAATATTATTTTCGTATTTTTAATTATGGCATTTTAAAAAAAATAATTATTCATTTGATTTTATGCTGTTTTCATCAAAATTGAGTGGAAAAATCATAATAAATACCAAAAATATTTACTTTTCGAGATAATTGTTTCTTATTGGTTAATCTGCGTCAATTTGTGTCATAATCAACTTTTGATTGGTCAACTTGTTGACCAAGAAAGATCTGATTTATATTATTCCTTTTTTCCCTTTAACCTGATTTTGAAAGTCTATAAATAGGGTCATATTTTCACACTTCTAGGACATCCATAAATATTCACAATTTCCACAGTATTGACAATTTCCAACACTATCCTAACTTGCTTTTACAATTCTTTTTAGTTTATCCGAGGATTGTTGACTATATCAGACAACAGCCTAAGAACAATACACTTTTTCCTCCTTCACAATTTTCTGCACATTTACAAACAACGACTTTTTTTGGATCGATGAATTCATATGAGGCCCCCTAATTTTATTTTCGACTTTAGCTTTCCTGTTCTTTTTTTATACCACATGATGATTATTGATGGTTTTTATTTTCAAAATTATATTATTTACTAACTTTTTTCGGAAGCCAATTTTTAGATTGTATACATTTTTACGATCCAGAATCATCAACAATTTCACCAATAATTAACAAATCAACAACTCACTAGAGTTCTTCTAAAATTGTTGTTCTTCACATCGAAGAACAAAAACAAAGAAACATGAAGTCTCCATCAACCTAAAAAAAGTCTCTGCACTAAAGGAAAGAAGAAAGGAGATTGGAGGAAGCAACTTATATTTGGTCACGACACTTCAGGTTTGTTTCTCTTTTACCATGTTATTTAAACTTGTGCATGATTGCTTGTTGTTGGGTTAATTGTTTGATAAATTTCTTTGGTTGATGTATGAATCCAAAATTCAACTTGTTCTTTGTCTATGACTATTTTGTACATAATTCTTATTTTAAAATATATTTAGTTTTACTAATCGTATGTAGTTGTTATCGTTAACAATTATTACCATAATGTTATAAAGAAAACTACAAAAAAAACTTGTCTTTCACCATTGTTATATTTGTATATTAATTTGTGTATTTTATTTTTAAATATTAATTAAATCTGGTTACAAATCTAATTTTGACTGAAATTAATGTTAATGAAAAGAAATAAAATACAAATCTTTTTAGTCTTATTAAGCTAATAATTAAATATAACAAGTAAATATTTTCTTTTCTATAAATTCTTTATTCGTTAATTTTTTGTTGTCATTAATTAAGGGATTTTGGGATATCTTTTAGGAGTAGTAAGTAGGTTAATTTAGAATTAAATTAATGATTCTTTAAGCTATTTTTTTATAGAAATTAGTTTTCTTTTTTTCATAAAAAACCACAAAACATGTTTCTCTTTAGCGTAGTTAAATATTAACCATATTTTCTATATCTATCAAATTTTTTTTCAAATTATATATATATATATATATATATATATATATATATATATATATATATATATATATATATATATGACAAAAAAATGTCTTAGTATTTAGACTAATAATCGACTTGGTACATAATTTCAAATATCTTTTTATATCTAAATAATTTTAAACATTCTATAATTAATAGAAAATCCATCTTCCAATAATTATTCAAAATCAAACTTTTTAATTAAAATTCTACTTAATCTAAACACCCCCATGATTTAATTCAATTATTAGTTTTTTATTCTTATATTTTTTCATCTATTTTATATATTACATTTTGTTATTCTATTCTTATTATTATTACTATTATTATTTATAATAATAAAAATAATTATTTTGTTTTTATATTATCATATTTTATTATTTATTTTTTTGAATCAAAGGAATATGTATTAATTCAAAAAACTATTAAGTACAAAGTGCGATCAAAAGATCCAGCAAGCAAAAAAGACTAGTATCTACAGCATAAGCACAGCTATATGCTTTCTTAGTTTTTTACTATACCATCCCCTATATATAATATTCTCAATAATCTCCTCCTCTATTTTCTTTGTAACCAAGGTATTAAAAGTAATAAAATTCCTATGACCCCAAATACCATAGAGGGTTTCCGTAAAACCAAGTTTGAGTAAAGCCCCTTTCCACCTTTTCCTGTTCGTTTGAGTAATGACCCAATTAATCTCATCCTGCCAGGCAAGGGGGCTATGTTGCACCTCCATCCATTTTAGAATATCTTTCCATATCCTACCAGTGTTCCTGCATTGAAAAAACACATGCTCAATGGTTTCAACATACTCCAAACAAAGACTACAAATATCCTTCTGAATAAAACCAAATTTGCAAAGTCTTTCTTTGGTAGGCAGTTTACCATGGCATGCCTGCCATAAAGTCAGAATAGAATGGGGTCTAGCAGCATTCTTTATGATTAAATTCCTCCATGTGACACGAGTACCATCATCCATGAGCCGTCTATACACCTTTCCCATATGGAATCTTTCTTTTTGCAGGTAGTCAATCCAGGGAGCTGAGAGTTGAGGTGTAAGGATTCTGCCCTGCATAATGTTCTTCATGACCCAAGACCAGTTTGCATTGATAGCCATATCCATAATATTACCACCTTTTATATAGTAACTATGGATCCATTTGACCCACAAAGTATCAGTCTTACGGCATAAATTCCACAAACATTTAAGCATGCATACCTGATTCCAAACTGCCATATTGATCACGTTCAAGCCACCTTGAGAACTAGGCCTACAGACTTTCTTCCATGCCACAGGGCTTTTACGACTAATCTCATGAGAACTATTCCAAATAAATAATCTGCATAAGGCATTTATTTTCTTTGTTACAAATACCGGGAGAGGAAGACATTGGAGCCAGTACTGCGCTGTAGCAAACAAAATACTCTTCACAAGTTGGACTCTCCCCGCGTAGCTCAATAACTTTGCAGTCCAGTGTCAAATTCTGCATGTTATTTTATCAATTAGAGGGAGGTAATGGTTTATGGTAATTCTCCTGCTAGTGAGGGGAATGCCCAAATAACGCACAAGCAGCCTACCCTCCTCAAACCTGGTTAAGCCCAAAAGATCCTGCTTTATGTCATTAATCCTGCCTCCAAAGAAGATCTTGCATTTCATAGGATTAATTACCAAACCTGTAGATGCTGAGAAAGTTGACATAGCCTGCATTAGCAACCTCACAGAATTACAATCTCCCTTACTGAACAGTAGAACATCATCTGCAAACATAAGGTTAGTGAGGCCAATTTTTTCACATCTTGCATGGAATTTGAAATTAGGATCATGCTGCATTTTGAGCAATAGTCTACTCAAATATTCCATGATAGCTACAAATAATAAGGGGGAGGGTGGATCCCCTTGTCTCACACCCCTACAAGCTTGCATAGGCTTGGTCAATACACCATTCACATTAAACTCATATGAAACAGTAGTAACTGTAAGCATAATCCACTGAATGAATTTTGGTGGAATGCCTAACTCCCTCAGAATAACCTCAAGCGCTCCCCAATCCACCATATCATATGCCTTTTGGAGATCAATCTGCAACATGCATCGAGGGGCTTCAGTCTGCCTAGTATAACCTTTGATGATTTCATAAGCCAACATAATATGGTTATGGATATCCTGCCCAGGAATGAAAGCAGTCTGACTATGATTCAATACCCCTTGAAAGACAGTCCCTAATCTGGCTGAGATAATTCTAGAGATAATTTTGTAGAATGTAGTGCAGCCTGCAATTGGTCTATAATACTTATTCCTTTGGCTTGATCATTCTTTGGAATCAAGGTCACCACAGTCTTATTGAAAGGTATAAACATTTTGTTCTGATCAAAAAACTCCATGACTGCTGACACCACATCTGCTTTAATAAACTTCCAACAGGTTTTGAAAAAATTTGCTCCATACCCATCAACACCTGGGGATTTAAGATCACCAATTCCTTTGAGGGCATTTTCAATCTCATTCTCAGTGACTTTGCCCACCAAAAAGTTTCTCTGCAGCAGACTGAGTTGTTTTCCCCTCCTCATAGCATCAATGTCTACATGGATCAAGGTTTTATCCTGCATTCCCATAAGCCTAGCATAAAAATCCCTAACCTCCTGCAAGATATCCTGCTGACTATGCAGAATGGAGCCATCATCTTTTTGTAGGATATTCATATTTTTCTGACTGTGCTTAGCTTTCAAGTAGGCATGGAAAAAGGCAGTATTCCCATCACCCACCTTAAGCCAGTCAATTTTTGCCCTCTGCAGAAGATGCTTTTCCTCCATTTGATTCCAGTATATTATATCATCAGTCATCTTCTTTATCTCCTCAATTTTATGTCTATCAAACCTGCTATTCTGAAGTTCATTTTGTGTTGTCATAAGAGTTTGCCTAGCCTTAAGAATGTTCCTTCTTATAGCATTGGGGTGGTAATTAAGCTGTTTAAGAACAGGTTTCAACCTATGTAACTTGTGCCATAAAATCTGCAGAGGTGTCCCTCTAATAGGCTTAATCCAATTAGCTTTGATAGAATTCTCAAAATCTTCCAAATCTACTAGGTAATTATTGAACATAAACCTCCCATAGATTTTCTTTGGGCAATTATCAGAAAGCAGCAATAATGCATGATCAGAAATACCAGGGGGGAGGATATGCAGAGTCATATGCCCAAATTATTGAAACCAGTCAACATTGCCTAGCAACCTATCAATGCGCGAGTAAATAGTTCCTGTGCTTTGTTTATTGGACCAAGTAAAGAAATCACCAGTGGTATCCATCTCACTAAGACCAGTTTTTGTCAACATACCTTGGAAATCCTTGAACTCAGATTCTGTGACTATGTTGCCTCCAATTCTGTCTTGTGCAGTGGCGACATTATTATAGTCCCCTATCAAACACCAAGGCCCCTGAGAGTTTTTACAGATATTCTCTATAGTCTTCCACAGAAGTTTCCTATCCTCCAAACGATTTAAGGCGTATACTGCAGTTAGCCAGAACTTGAGCCCACAACATCATACACTCCACAATGCATGGCTTGGCTAGTTTTTAGAAGGCACCTAATGTTCAATTTGGAATTATCCCAATAAATCCAAAGTCTACCATTAGTATGTTCAGTATAATTATCAATGTACTCACCTATAAGACCAAGTTTCCCCCTGATACCAGGAGCTTTATTGCTTTTAACACGTGTTTCAATCAAAATAACAATAGCAGGATGTAACTCATGGAGACGGGAACTAATCTCCTTAATCTTGCCACTTTTATTTAGTCCCCTCACATTCCATGCCACCATCATGGACCCCTATCCAGGGTGGTCAGGGGATCGAGCAACACCTCCAGAACACCAAAGCCATTGGTACAGGGCAGGGTTGAGGGGTTACCTGCAATCGGGTTTTGTCTACCTTTTGTCCTCCTAGCCAAAGTCCAATCCTCAGCAACTCCATCTAAGGCATCCCTAGGGTTAGTAACCTTTGGAGTGAGAACATTCTGAGATCCATTCCCTACATCCAAATTCGCCTTAGGTTTCCAGATCTTCATCTTTGGCTCCTCAGTACATTGATGTCCCACCTGTTGGCATTTTCCAAAGAACTTTGGTTTCCATTCATACAGCACATGCTGCTTAAGCTTAACACCTCCCTTGTCTTTGATAACAATCTCCTCTACCAGCTTCTTTGTAATGTCAACCTCAACAAGAATTCTGGCATAAGATATTCGAAGTTTGTGAGTTGTACACTCATCAGTGACAAGGGGCACACCTAGGGAACTGCCAATCTTATTAAGGCTTTTTTCTCCCCACAGGTGAATGGGAAGTCTTGGCAATTTCACCCAAATTGGAACTGTGCGCAACATATCCTCCTTCATATTAAAATCTAAGGTCCACTCTCTTATAATCATGGGCAATCCCCTTATGGAGTAGGGACCTTTCATCAGTACTGTGTCCATATCTTCCGCTTGCTTGAATCGAAGTATGAAGTAGCCATCTTCATGATAATACATATCCGGAAGGGTAACAAAATTCCATACCTTCTCCATAAACCTCTTCAATGAATGCATACTCAGGTCTGCACCAAGGACATAGAGAATAAGGGAATTTTCCCAAAATGACAGTTCAACCGCAACATCGTCTTCTTCAATTTCAATCTCAACCTCACCATTAACAATGGCAGGTGCAACGTACGCCATCGTCCTTCCTTTTTTAGGGTTACGGTTATCAGTGAGGACCTCCACCCAAAGCTTCCGAGTTTCCATTGATTCATTCTGGACCGGTGAGTTCACTGAAGAATTCGTCTTGTCCCTGCTAGACTCCTCTTCAGCATATACAGAAGGTACCGGAGACTGTGCCGGTTCCGGTGTAGGACTCTGAGGCGGGGGGGGGGGGGGGGGTGGCACCGCAGTTTTCGGACGTCCCCTCCCCTTCTTCGCCATTGTATATATTTTATTATTTATTTATCATGTGAATAAATTATTTTTATTTAAAAACTCATGAATATATTTTCTACGTTGCATTAAAATATTTTTAGACATGAATTAATTAATACTTTTGCAATTATATGATTAAAAAATATCAACAAATCTCAAACCTATTTTTCGCAACAAATTAAGCTAAACAACATTCTTTTTTGCAAAAGGGTTCCAAACGGATTTTGACTAATCGCGCATATATTCAAAATCTCCGCAATCACTACTCCTGGTCAAATGCAAGGCGATTCAAAATACATTTGCAACCCTTAAAAAACAGTAACCCCATACGAACTACGAATTGGGACTCTGATTCCTCATAAGAGGATATGTATGCATACGATCAAAAATCGTAGCGAGTTCCCCAATAAAAATTTAAATCCTTTCCCCTAATAAAATTTAAATCATGTTTCCCCAACTCAAACCTAAAACCTAGTATCCTTGTGAACAAGATAGATGAAAGGTGCCTAACACCTTCCTTTCTTCTGAAGAAGTCTGAAACCTAGAATCTTTATTTGCGAATCACGATTTTCTGTTAGATTCTCTTCCCTAGGATAAAAACTAATATTGGCGACTCTTGATTAAAAAACCAGTTGCGACACATATAAATCAACAAATATACTTATGCGAAGATATATGGAAGGATGGATATGAACTATGAATATGTGGTTGGATGATGAATTGATAAATCTATATCAAAAAAATCATAGGAATCAAAAGTCGATTTTTATAGACGGCGTCACTATTCCGTTGCAGATGGAGTAGTAAAAATGGAGATTAGTGATTGTGTATCTTATAATTCTTTATGAAATTAATTATACATAGGATAGATGGATTAGGCTAGATAATAGACCCCTTGTTATTGAATCTACATCAATAGAGAGAAGTGGGTCCCATATCTTTGACTAATGTTGAGCAGTGAGTCTCGGGTCTTTGGTTAACACATAACATATTCAATCAGCAAAAACATTAAAAGAAAAAATCATGCCGAGTAAAAAAAAAGACAAAATCATGTAATATATCCTCTTAAAAAATAACAACCTTGTAATTCATGATTTTTTTGAAGTTTTCAGATTCATCTTAAAAAATAACAACGTTGTAATTCATAATTATTTATTTATTTATTTTTAAAAAATTAAGATTACTTTATAGCTACTAATTATATATTTTTTAATAAATAAGTAATTTATTAGTTTAGATGAAGTAGATAGAAGTGTGAGTTTGACAAAAGAAGTAGCATTATTATAATGAAAAAACAAGAAAATTGAAATAGTTTAATAATAAATATCATATGATTCTATCTTTAAACGGCTTTTGTAATAGAATATATTATATAATTATGTATATAATGACTTAGAAAAATTTAATATCATCTATTGATTTTTATTAATTAGAGAATTTGACGTCAGTAATTATTTGCCCTCATATTTTCACTATAACACCCCACACATATATTGCTAGGATATATATGTTTGACATTAATATAATAAGTAAATTATATATATATATATATATATATATATATATATATATATATATATATATATATATATATATATATATATATATATATATATATATATATATATATATATATATATATATATATATATATATATATATATATGCAGCGCAGTAAGGATAAATATTAGTACAACTTAAAAATTACGGAAATTGTCATGGCCAAAAAGATATAAGTTCGAAGATATTAATACATAATCCATAGTACATGAAGTGAACAAGCAAAAGAAATTGAACATCGCCAAGAAGCATCGCCGACAAGCTAAGCCATCTTACTTTTGTCACCATCCTGCTTCGAAGAACATGAAAAAGATAATAATTAGAATGGGGTGATATTACTAAGTCTCAGTGAACCTCTCTATCTTAAGGGTTCTCTCACTCTACCGGGTGCATGCATCAAAATGGATTCACAGCGAATCCGGATTTTCTCACGGCTAGGTACAAGTACACAAATGGGAAAAATCTCTGCCGATAATCCCTTGACATCCCAAAGAGATTAAACAACACATAGCCACAAACATACAAGGATGCAGACCCATACCCCACTACGCCAAAAACAAGTTTTAGCAGCGCCTCTACTAAAGCGCTTATTGAAAAAGCGCTGCCATAGCCTTCACAAAAAACAAAATTAAAAAAAAGGGAAACCTACGAAGGCGCTTTTTTAAAAGCGCTGGCATAGGGTTACCTACGAAAGCGCTTTTCAGAAAGCGCTTTCATAGGTATTTGAAATATCTAACCTACGAAAGCGCTTTTGAAAAGCGCTCTTATAGGGAACCCTATGCCAGCGCTTTTGAAAAGCGCTTTGATAGGGGGACCTACGAAAGCGCTTTTTACCTCAGAAGCGCTCTTATAGGGTACCCTATGCCAGCGCTTTTTAAAAGCGCTTTCGTAGGTTGTTTTTATATTAAAATTAAAAATCCCTAAATCTGTTCTTTAGTCTTCCTCATTTCTTTTGTTCAGAGCTTCCTCATTGCCGTCGCCGCCGTTCGTCTTAAGCTTTTCAGCCTCCGTTGGTCACCCCCACCGTCTACACCCTTTCCAACCACAATTCCGCTCCATCAACTCCTTCCAGTACACCTACAACGAGCTTCCCCTGTCTTCCTCTAGCTATGCCACCATTTCCGGTATCTTAGAAGTGAAAAGCTTTGCGTCAATCTCAGTTATCATCATCAGGTATCATCAATTCTTCACTACCCAGATGCTAATTCCTCTTTACTTGTTGAATGCTGAATATTCCTAATCATGACATGTTTATTCTGTGCAAATGTTTCTTTAATGAAAATGATCTTTACAGTGTTCTTCACTACCCATTTCAATTGTTTTCAACAACAAACAAGCTAAAGCTCTCAAGATTTAAGGTATCACTATCTTTTGATGCTTCACTAAGTAAGTCATTTGTGATGGATGTCAAGGAAACTTGTGTATTTTTATACTCTTCATTCAACAGTTTCTTCAAACTAATGTCAAAGAAACTAATGTCATTGTTCTTGTTTACCCTAACCAATTGATATTTTCGCATTCCAGGAGAACAATTTCTTTCTCTCGTTCAATTGCTTAAGTAATCTCTCTCATTCAAGTAATCTCAATCCTCCAGAGGCCTTCACGAACTGGTTTTTAGAAGTCCATCTTCTTCATCTAACTTGCTTCCTTCCTCTTAAATCTTAAGTAAGATTTAACATTGTTTTTAAAAATTAATCTTGAAGTAATCTTGTGTTGTTGTAGGTTGGTGTTTTAGTTTGAAGTATAATATTGTGATAATGTGATAATGTGTTTTTGGTTTGTTTTATTAAGTTGATGTTCTGGTTTGAAGTATTGTGTTTGTATTGTGATAATGTGATAATTTTTTTTAGTTTGGTGTCTTAGAAGTTGAAATTTTGTAAACTTTAATTATTAGTTACATAAGACATTAATAGAAAAATGGTAGTGTTTATTTTTTAATTTGTTAGGAGTAGAAGGAATTTGTTTATATTAGAGGTGGTTATATTTTTAATGCGCTATAATGTAGTGGAATTGGAATTTAGAGAATTGGTACTTACTAATATGTGTAAGATTGGAACTTAGATAATTTTGAGATTTTGTTGTGTTGTGTTAATTTATTTAATTGATTATGCATCACAAAAGTGATAATGAAGAGTAGAAAAAATGATTCTTTTTTCAATAGGAAAGAAATAGATGAATTTGAAAACTTATGGTTCAAGGATTATGAATTTGAAAACACTCCAAAGAAAGATTATATACTTCTAGCATGAAATGAAACAGTCGTGACAAACTTCTTGAAGATTATTTATGATCCAATTGCTAATTGAAGTGATGATATTTTAGGTGTTACTTAAGTGAATCTTCAAATGTTACTTCAGTTTCTATTAGAGTGTTGCTTGAAGATTTTACCTCTTGGTTTTAATGTGAAAGTGAGACAAATATGATCGATCACATGGATAATACAAAGCATGTAATAGTTTTGAAAATGACATGATATATTTTAATAATCTGATAGTAAGATGTAATAGTTTTGAAAATGTGATGCACCCTGATGCCTAATGTCAAATTGGAGCAATATTGTATTTAAAATTCTAGTGTAATGTTTAATGTTTTGCTTTTCGGTGTCAAGGTGAGTCAAGGTGTAGCAGATTTGTGTTGAAAGTTTTTGTGCATTTTTTGAAAAATGGTGATAAATGTTGATGATATATTTGGTCTTATTTAAGTGAATCTTTAAATGTTACTTCAATTATTATAAGAGTGTTGAAACTCTTTTCTGTTGTTCTGGTGTATATGTTGAAATATAATTTTTGTATTACTAATAGAAATATCAAGTAAAATATATGTGTAGTTCTGAAGTTTTAATTTTTACATAAGTGAAATTAAAAAGACCCGGGAATTTATTATGTATATAAAAATTGAAAGCTCCATTGTCACTCTCATTTATCCTGCATTTATGATTTGTTTTTCTTCTCTCTCTGAACCTTAGTATGAATTTTGATTGAATCACAGGGAGAAAGAATTAGCTGCTGTTAAGATAAATGCAGCAGATGTTGATATAATTGCAAACGAACTAGAGGTAACTTCTTCAACATGTACAGAAATCTATCTAGTAAGCTTACATTCCAATTAATTAACATACTTTTCTTATACAACAGTTGGACAAAAAGGTGGCTGAAAGAACCTTGCGTTGCTGCCATTCGTCATTTGCTTACTAGTATGGTGGAAACAAATAAGGGAATGTGATCTGTATTGTCAATGAAAATGTTTTGTTTTTAGTTACTCCTAAGTTTAACATGTTGTTTACATTCAAATCATGCAGCGGATAGTTCAACGATTTAATATCGATTGTGGTAGGAAAAAGCTGTGAAACTTTCTCCGATTGAAGAAATTTGAACTGTCCTTGATCGTAGTGTACGCGGGACGCTCTCAACATTTTCAAAGGTTTCTATCCTATTCTTGAACTGACTTGAATAACTGATTGTTTTTACTTTTATTTTCCGGCTCAGTGTGAATTTCTAATGATTATAGTTGAGTGGAATTCATGAGCTGCGGTTGTGTTTTTGTTTATATCCGACTTCACTAGTTAGTAATTAGTTATGAGTTGTTTATCACATGCTTGAACTGACTTTGATTACCTGATATGTTGAATTTGAATCACTAATTACATCCTAACCCCCCAAAAACTTTCTATCATTGTTATTTTTACTTTATATTTTTTTATGTTCAAAACATTTTTCAAACAAAGCTCTTGTTTGCTTAGAATAGTAATTATTACATATAAATTGTATTATCATCTTTCCTCGTGGACTCATAATTTTAGTCATTGTATTTTGATATTTGTTGACACATCTACTACACATACAATAAAAATTTTAAACAAGACTATCAAAAATTAAGTTCAAACTTAAAACATCTTTTTATTTAAAAGAGATTTCTTACAATTTTAATTTCATATATTCATGATGTCAATTTCGTTTATCGTTAAGTGAGGTACTTACTAACTTTGTGAATTGAATTCGCCATAGGGGTTACTTGTGAAGAGTGAAAGTTTGACCGTTTTTGTTTAGCTTAATTAAGACATGGATAAGACATGGATGAATTCAAACCGATTGTCGAAAGAGTACGAGAAAGGGGTATGGGAATTTGTTGAGTTTGCGGTTGCGCACTCCAAAGACCCGCTTCGAATGCCGTGTCCTTGCTTGGGTTGCTGTTATGCCGGGGGTAAGGTTGACGGGAATCAGTTGGGATCTCATTTACTACGGTTTGGAATTGATAGAAGTTATACATGTTGGACAATGCATGGTGAGAAAAGTACCGGGAATGCTGAGTCGAGTTGTAATAGGAAGTATGCTTCAAACGACGATTGCACAGACACATACGATTGTGATCGAGTCGAAGAGATTGCAGAAGCGCTTGAAGAAGATCTTGCGGATTGTCCCAAAATGTTTGAGAGGTTGGTAAGCGATGCAGAGAAACCGTTGTATGTTGGTTGTTCAAAATTCACAAGATTGTCTGCGGTGTTAAAGTTGTACAACTTAAAGGCGGACAATGGATGGTCGGATAAAAGTTTCACAGAGTTATTAGCCCTTATGAAAGATATGCTACCAGAGGATAATGTTCTTCCCAATCGAACGTATGAAGCCAAAAAGATGTTGTCTTCTATTGGAATGAGCTATGATAAGATACATGCATGTCCAAACGATTGCGTTTTGTTTCGAAACGAGTATGCAGCGTTGAATGAGTGTCCTAAATGTGGTGCCCCTCGATATAAGAAAAAGTTGTCTCCTGCTAAAGTCTTATGGTATTTTCCTATAATTCCGAGATTTAGACGCATGTATCGTAGTGAGACCGATTCAAGACACTTGACTTGGCATGCAGATGAAAGAATTATTGATGGAAAGTTGCGACATCCGGCAGACTCACCACAATGGAGTAAAGTTGATACTGAATATCCTGAATTTGGAAAAGAAGCAAGAAACCTTCGGTTGTCATTGTCTACTGATGGAATGAACCCGCATGGTATTCAAAGTATCTCGCATAGCACATGGCCTGTGATTCTTATGATTTATAACTTACCTCCGTGGCTATGTATGAAGCGTAAGTACATGATGTTATCTATGCTAATTTCTGGGCCTAAACAACCAGGGAATGACATAGACGTATACTTGGCACCCTTAATCGAAGATTTAAAGTTTTTGTGGGAGAGAGGTGTGGAGGTTTACGATGGGTATAGGAAAGAAAGTTTCAACTTGAGGGCGATGTTGTTTGGAACAATTAATGATTTTCCAGCATACGGAAATCTATCCGGGTACAGCAACAAGGGTCAAAAGGTGTGTCCTGTTTGTGAAGATGAAACCGATACGACACGATTGGCGCTTTGTCAGAAGAATGTCTTTCTCGGCCATCGTAGATTCTTAAATTCTAATCATCACTACCGTGGGTGGAGAAAAGCATTCAATGGAGAGGCCGAACATCGTACAGCCCCGCCTTTTTTGTCAGGTGATCAAATTTTTGAAAAGGTGAAAGATGTGAGCACTCAGTTTGGCAAGCCTTTTGCACATTCAATTGTCAAGGGTGGGTGGAAGAAGAAGTCAATTTTCTTTGAACTTCCATATTGGAAGTCGTTGTACGTAAGACATTTCCTGGATGTTATGCATATTGAAAAAAATGTATTTGACAGCGTTATAGGTACGCTACTCAATATACAAGGAAAGTCTAAGGATGGCGTTAACATAAGGAATGACATGGTAAACATGGGGATGAGAACTGAATTGGGGCCCGTGACGAAAGGAAGACGAACATATCTGCCACCTGCTGTTTACACTCTATCTAGAAAGGAGAAGAAAACATTGTGTAAGTTCCTCAGTGAAGTAAAAGTTCCAGAAGGCTACTCTTCAGATATTAGAAGACTTGTGTCCATGAAAGACCTCAAGTTAAAGAGTTTGAAGACGCATGATTGCCATGTTATAATGGAACATTTTTTACCAATAGGTATACGTTCTATTCTGCCAGAAAAAGTAAGAAGCGCAATAACTAAGCTGTGTTTCTTCTTCAGGTCTATTTGCAGTAAGGTGGTCGATCCCGCGATCTTACCAACATTGCAAAATGAGATAGTTGTTACTTTATGTGATCTTGAAATGTATTTTCCTCCCTCGTTTTTTGACATAATGGTTCATCTAGTCGTTCATCTTGTGAAAGAGACACAACTGTGCGGACCAGCTTATA
This sequence comes from Vicia faba, assembly GCA_948472305.1. Lineage (NCBI taxonomy): Eukaryota > Viridiplantae > Streptophyta > Magnoliopsida > Fabales > Fabaceae > Vicia > Vicia faba. Next base: position 1,550,907,730 of record OX451737.1, on the reverse strand, counting down.
TGAGATGGATGTACCCTGTTGAACGTTATATGAAAATATTAAAAGGGTACGTGAAAAACAGAAGTCGACCAGAGGGTTGTATTGCCGAGCGATACGTTGCTGAAGAAGCGGTTGAGTTTTGTACTGAATATCTGTCAAATGTTCAATCAATTGGACTCCCCAAATCTCATATTGTCGGAAAAAAAGAAGGAAAAAGGCTAATTGGAAATAAAGTTGTGACAGTATCAATGGTCGAACGGGATCAAGTGCACTTGTATGTTCTGCACAATGAGATTGAGGTTGAGCCGTTTGTTGAAATGCACAAAGTTGTTCTCCGAGATTTAAATCCAAATAGAAATGAGAACTGGATAGTACGAGAGCACAATCGAAGTTTCATACCGTGGTTTAGAGATCATATTTATTCAAAGTATCGTTCAGATCCTGCTTCAGTAACAGAAAGGTTGAGATGTTTAGCCTATGGTCCATCTGTAATTGTGCTTTCTTATAGCGCATACGCAATTAATGGATACACATTTTATACCAAAGAACAGGATGATAAAAGTACTATGCAAAATAGTGGTGTTACCTTGGTAGCTGAAGCTATGCACATATCAAGTGCGAATGACTTAAATCCGAAATTTGCAAATTTGTCATATTTTGGGGTTATCGAGCGCATTTTGGTGTTTGATTACGCGAAGTTTCAGATTCCTGTATTTGGTTGCAAGTGGGTTGAAAATAATAGTGGCGTACGAATGGATAAGTCAGGATTTTTGCAAGTGGATCTCAATAGGGTAGGGTACAAAGATGAGCCTTTCATTCTAGCCTCTCAAGCTAAACAAGTGTTCTATGTCAATGATCCGACAAGTACGAAATGGTCTATAGTGCTTTTATCTAACAAAATAGTTGATGAAAAAATTGAAGATCAAGGTGATATTGGTGTTGGCATTGAATCTTGTACAAGAAACGATCAAAATGAGAATGAATCTTGTATTAGAAATGATCATAATGAGGGTATTTGGATCAATCCAACCGTCCGCATTGTTAAGAGACGCGTAGTACACAATCCTACCAAGAAAAGAAAGAGACGTTAGTGATAAAGTTAGTGTTAATAGTGTACTAATGTTACTTCAGTTTCTATTAGAGTGTTGCTTGAAGATTTTACCTCTTGGTTTTAATGTGAAAGTGAGACAAATATGATCGATCACATGGATAATACAAAGCATGTAATAGTTTTGAAAATGACATGATATATTTTAATAATCTGATAGTAAGATGTAATAGTTTTGAAAATGTGATGCACCCTGATGCCTAATGTCAAATTGGAGCAATATTGTATTTAAAATTCTAGTGTAATGTTTAATGTTTTGCTTTTCGGTGTCAAGGTGAGTCAAGGTGTAGCAGATTTGTGTTGAAAGTTTTTGTGCATTTTTTGAAAAATGGTGATAAATGTTGATGATATATTTGGTCTTATTTAAGTGAATCTTTAAATGTTACTTCAATTATTATAAGAGTGTTGAAACTCTTTTCTGTTGTTCTGGTGTATATGTTGAAATATAATTTTTGTATTACTAATAGAAATATCAAGTAAAATATATGTGTAGTTCTGAAGTTTTAATTTTTACATAAGTGAAATTAAAAAGACCCGGGAATTTATTATGTATATAAAAATTGAAAGCTCCATTGTCACTCTCATTTAGTGTTAATAGTGTACTAATGTGCTTTAGTTTGTTTGATACAGGTTCAATGGCTCCAGATAGAGATGCTCCACCTGAAAACCCACCTGAAAACTCACAAGAAAACTCACAAGAAAGAGTTGCTTCAGATACAAATGCTCCACCTGATACTGAAGCAAAAGAGGTTGCACGAGGCATCACTATTATGAAGGGAATCATTCGACATAGAGACCAAGGATTAGTATACCGATTGGAATGGAATTCTGATAAACAACCAATTGGTCCTAATTCTGCAAAGTTGACAAGTTATATTGGTACACTTGTCCGTATGCATATTCCGGTCTCCGTAGCTACCTGGAAATCGAAAACGAAAAATTTAGAATTGGAGGAGAAAAAACAAGCGATTTGGGAAGAGCTTCAGGTATATATCATATATGGTTAATTGTTGTTATTATCTTGACGATAAATTGTTTAAATTACTTATACTAACACACTATGTGTACGTTTTTTTGCAGAGGACTTTTGAGATACCAGATGAACGTAAAAGCTACATACTTAGTTTGGCCGGCAAAAGATATAGAGGGTGGAAAAGTTTTTTGACAAACACCTATCTTAAGGATAAAGATGGAAAATTTCTTGAAGAGGCACCGGGACGGCCAACAAAGTATGCGACCTTCATTGATGAAGCAGATTGGGCTGAGTTTGTAAAGCAAAGAGATGAAGCTTTTCAGAAAAAGAGTGCCACGAATAGTGAGAGAGCATCCAAACCTGCGTATCCATACAAAAAAGGGCGTTTGGGATATGCACGCTTAGAGGATAAAATTGTAAGTAAATAGAAATGCGTTTTAATTAATTGTCTACATGTGCATGTTTTAATTGACGATTTTATCGTTTGTGTCAATGCATAGTTAGAGGAGACTAAAAGTGAGGAAGCTTCACTTCCTGTACATGTGTTGTGGAAGGAAGCTCGTGTGGGCAAGAATCAAGCTGTCGATCCCGATGTTCAGAGAGTTTATACTGAATGTGTAAGTATAATACTGTGTCTTTAATTAAATCAAATGTTTTTTAATATATAAATGATTTTTTATCTCCACTAATAATTATTTAAATGTAAATGAATTACAGGAGACCTTGTCGCAATCGGCATCCACCGGTGAGGAGAGCGTACTTAGTAGAGTACTAGATGCTCCCGAGTATCCCGGTCGGGTGAGGGGTAAGGGTCATGGTGTGACTCCAACCTCTTTTTATAAGAGTTCTAGGAGAAGATCAAATCTTACCAATGAAGAAGTGTTGCAAAAGTTGCAGGAATTGCAAGCACAGGTCTCTGAATTGCAAAGAGATAAAGATATGTATATGAGAGAAAATTGAAACACTTCATCGGTGAGAGAAACTAGTGATAAGGCTAGTATCAACTATCAAAAGAAATTTCCCGAGGTAATTATAAGTTTTTTTCCTTACAAACTGTTCTATTTTATTAATGATAATGACTTTATATTTTCTATTTGTTTAGGGCATTTCATCTTGCCAACTATACTTATCGTCACCGAATTATCGACTAGTTGGCAAGGGAAAAGTGCACAACACTTCGGGAGATTTACTTCACCACAGACCGCTCCCGGATGGACACCTGAAAGTATCGGTGGATGTTGTATTAGATCGTGATGCGATTCTACCGGTACCTAACATGGTCTCAGAGACGACATTGCTGCGAGATGCAATAGGATCATTTGTTGCATGGCCCTCGGAGCTCATTACCATTAGTGATGAGGTATACTGAAAACGATTATGAATCATTTAGTTTTCGAATGTCAATTCTAAACCGTTTATTAATTATTTTTTACATTTTAATTTTAGACTGCTCCTATAAAACCCGCAATTAAGGGTAAAGGGATTTTACAGGAGGAGGAGTCTGTTGCATCACTAAAAGAGGTACATTTAAAGTGTTAATATATAGTCTGAATCTAAATCTGCATGATTTTATATTTTACCTAACTTATATGATTTTTAGGCATCCGCTCGGGAGTCACAACAAGTGACGCAGCAGGTTCGTAGCGTACCACTCACTGGTCCTCCGAAGCAAGCGGCAAAAAAAGGCGGTGCTTTTGTGCCTCGATACCGTTCGACACTCGCAACAATGGTTGATATGTCTGATTTGAAGGATGGTGGTTTACGTGAAATCAACATGGATGAAAGTGTCTTCGGTATTGAATTCCCGTCACATATTACAATTGATGACTTGGAAGAGATTTTTAGGCATGATCAACTAGGCGTCAGTAATATGCACTCATACATCCGGTAATATTCACTCATCCGATATATTATTTAATTAGTCCCACAATATAATTTATTTACACATTTCAATGAAAATAATCTAATGTTTATTATGTTTTTATTTAAGGTTGTTGTATGACAGAGTGTTGCGCGGGACTGCATTGTCTAACAGATTCCGTTTCGTGTCTTCCGCCCATTGCAGCGGAATGACAATTGCTTCGGAACCGGAATCAGTTAGACATCGCTTAGTAGATAGATTCATGTCCACCGGCAATACAGAAAGTCTGCATCTTTGGGCGTATAATACCCGACCAGTAGGGTTAGTTTCTCATTCTTGGTTCATCTAATCTCTGTTTCTTTTGTGTATAGCAAAATTTTCATATAACCTATTGTTTTAATTTATAGAGCACACTGGTTGCTGCTTGCTATCAACCCGATAAGAGAAGTCGTGTATTATCTGAATTCGGTAAATGGTGAATGGACCAATTATCCGGCTATGAAGGAAATCGTTGATTTGTAAGTGGGATCGTTCTAAATATATATTCGTGTATATTTATATATTTTCTTATTTGTGGGATTGATCTAAACATATGATTTTATATATTTAATAATTAGATCAATACAAGTGTTCCGTAGTCAACGGGACGCACAGGTATCCCGGACTAAATCAAACAACATCACTTGGATCCAAGTGCAGGTACATTACTTTTCACAATTTTGCTTATAATATTTATGCTACTTGGTAAAACAAGACAACTATAGAATCTTATTTGTTTTATTATGTAGTGTCCGCAACAGCGAAACAGTCATGATTGCGGATACTTTGTTTTGAGGTTCATGAAAGAAATCCTTCAGGCGAATCAATTAGAGATTCCGCTCACGGTATGAATTTATAACTTAAGATAATTTCATATAATTTATTACATTTAACTAAATATATCATTTATATTATGTTTTTGTTTTGTAGTACCTTGACGAATTCCGTGCTGCTGGGTACCCGAAGCTTAAGTTGGAAGAAATTAAAGAAGATTTGTGTCAATATTATATTAAGCAATTTTTCATGTAGGATTTGTGTCGATTTGAACTATAATATTATTGATGTAATGATGTATATATATAATTTTGGATATTATAATGGTATTATATTAGTATATATATTGTCTTACTGATGGCTGAAATAATAGCGTCGAAAATATATTACAGGTCAAAAATATATTACAGGTCGAAAATATTACAGGTCGAAAACATTACAGGTCGACTGGGAGGATTAAATTATAGGCTGCACATAAAAATACCTCATTTAGAAACGACAGCGCTTTTAAAAAGCGCTCTTAAAGGTCCACCTACTAAAGCGCTTCTTAGTAAAAGCGCTGCCAAAGACCAGTAAAAAAGCATAAAAAATTTAAAAAAAAACGCAGCATACAAAAGCGCTTTTGGAAAAGCGCTCTTATAGGGGGGCCTATCAGAGCGCTTTTTCCAGAAAAAGCGCTCTCATAGGGGGGCCTACCAGAGCGCTTTTCCAAAAGCGCTTTTGTATGCTGCGTTTTTTTTAAATTTTTTATGCTTTTTTACTGGTCTTTGGCAGCGCTTTCTGGGAAAAGCGCTCTTAAAGGGGGGTCTACCAGAGCGCTTTTTCCAGGAAAGCGCTCTTATAGGGGGTCCTACCAGAGCGCTTTTTCCAGGAAAGCGCTCTTAAAGGGGGGGTCTACCATAGCGCTTTTAGAAGCGCTTTTGTTACCTACGCCAGCGCCAGCTATTAAAGCGCTTTTAAGCGCTTTTAAAGGCCAAAATAAGCGCTTTAAAAGCCCTTTTCCGTAGTAGTGCCCATATACGAGGAATCCAGGAGTACGTTCAATGGCCCTACTCAAGTTACACTATCACACTCTCGATGGGTTACACTCGTGCATCGCATGAAGAGACTTGCACCAGTCACAACACGATGAATCATATCATTCCTAAATGGAATTCCATCTGTGACGAGCTAACATGATGACATTCTATATGGTGTCACGGCCCCGTCAATCATCCAAATGTATGTGATTAGTAACGCCGTTAAAAAACACTATCTTGACAACAGGAACCCCCAGGAGAAATCCTAATGGTTTTGCCTACGTGGCACCATTAAAGGTGAGTTAGAAATCCACTAAGTGATATTTCCTACGTGGCATCATAATCCCACCAAACCAAAGACGTGATGTTATTTACTACTGTTGGAAACACCTCTCATGGACCCGCACAAGCGCGCCACATCAGTAGCTCAGGTGTTTATGACATTCCAAGAACACATATGTTATTAACTGCTGGTAGAAACGCCCTGTCACTTATGGCCAACACAGCGCATCGCAATGGCACGAACTAGAGATCGTATAACACTAGTCGTGGTCATAAATGATTTACCACCTAGTATTCAGGCCTACTCCGATTCAAGCATACATTCACTGAGTTCACACAACATGGTGTCAACAATCACACAGTGCATTAAGCCACACGAAAAATACAACTGAATTTCCTACTGGAACAATGGGCAACCATAATTATTCATACAATATCCTTTATCACATAATACATTTTTATCACATACATGTGTTAAGCTTACAAAATCAACATTTGAACAAATAATTGGCATAAATATCATCATACATATTCCCTAATTCATGGAAAGTTACGGAGGTGTCTGCTTCACATATAGAACGGAGTCGCGTTCAAGGGAATTGATCATTTCATAAGTTCTCAACATAACACTCATAATTAGTGTTAGAAAAAGTGGTTTCCATAATGCTTGTTTTGCCTCATATCATGTTCATAGGAGTCATAGGAGACTAAGAATATGTCCGATATCGTTACAGGAAGGTACGTCATTCCATGAGTGAGTTCAAAATCTTCGGGCAATAGTTTTCACGTTAAGCACGGGCAGGCTCGCGCTAAGCGTGGCTTGGAGATTTTTTTAATTATTGGAGAAGCGCGCTAAGCATGACCACACGCGCTAAGCATGGTATGCAAATTTCATATGAACCAGAACACAACATTTCTTTCTTGGGGTTACAAAACCCTATTTCCTCTCTTTAACCTATATATCCACAATGTTATAAGATCAGAATCAAACAGTATATATATTATTCATAACATAGAACATATATGCGTCAAGATTTAGTCACTCAAACCCTAAATCCCAAAGCATGTCATATTCACAAATATTCCCAAATATCTATCTATGAGACTCATCTTAGGTTAGAAGTAGAAAAAGTTGTCCAAAATAGATTTGATGATGAGACATCAGATGGTGATGATGGTTCTTGAAGCATGCAAGAGAAATCCTTTTTTTCCTCTTCTTTCTCTCTTCTACACTTCTTTCTTCTCTCTTTCACAACAATTTTAATTTTTGTTTCCAATAATGATAATAAGCCTTGACCAAAAAATCCCAAATTCTAACTTAAGTGGGCTAAGGACCATAATACTCCAACTTACTTAGTTTCTTCGCTTAATTCCACTTATATTACTAAATCAAGTGTTTAATATAATTGTCTTTCAATAATTTTTCACAAAAATATTTAATTATATAAATACAATATGAATGTGCAACTAAGTGCTCTATTTCAAACTCTTGAAAAGCAAATACAGGTAATTAACTTTTACTTTTATATTATTTTTTGATCAGAACTTTTAAATTTTACATTAAATTGTATTATCAAACTAATCATATTTATGATTATGATAATTATTAACGTTTCTTTCAATAATTGACTCCTTACATGTATTCTCGGTGTTAATGTTATCGTGAATTCATGCTTGAAAGCTTGCAAGAATAAATAATTTATCACATTGATCCATCTAAGTTTGAGAAAAGATTAAGGTGTTTAAAACTTGATAATTACTTCAAGTGTAATAAGAGGGTGTTTACATGTAGGATAAATAACATCTTATTATTATTTCTCCATTTTATGGAAACTAATATTTAATAATGGAAATAAGTTTTTAATATTTTTTAACTTTTTAATAAAAAAATAATACTATATATAATTATTTTCTTACATGAAACTAATTTGGACAACCATACAATTATCATACAATAATAATAAAAATGATAAGTGAAATAGTCTCCATGGGCATTTAAAAAATTTAAAAACTTAAAAATACATAGGTGTTTTGCAAAGGAACATCTTCAATATTCATGGTTTTGTGACCTCATTGAAAATTAATTGTCTATCTTTAATGTCTTATAACTTCTTATTAAAGGTATGCAAGCGAAAGGTATTCACTCCTTCCCGAATGTTTAGACACTATCATAAGTTTCTTTCTTATGATTTTTCATTTTTTTTAATTTTATTTTGTTATTATAAATAATATTAATTACTTCAATTTTTCCTTTTATTTATTTATTATTATTATTATTATAATCATTACTATTATTATTATTATTATCATTATAATAATTATTACTATTATTATTATTATTATTATTATTATTATTATTATTATTATTATTATTATTATTATTATTATTATTATTATTATTATAAAAATAGTAATAATATGAGTCCAAGCTTTGGGATTGAGAAAACTTTAGGTCTCTCCTTTTTTAATGTGCTGGAATCTTGCAATTTCTTTTTTATTTATTTGTGCTCTCCCTGAAATATTGCACAATAACACAAATAGCATAAAAGTCGTAAATAAAATCTCGACTCACATTACTGCTTTTCCTTTGACAAGATCGAAACGAGATAGTTAATAGAATAAATATAGGTAAATAAGTTAAGAAGGATATACATCAGATAAGAAGAATATATAGACACACATGATATAATAGATGCTGACTATAATAAAAATAATACAATAATTTTAAAAAATATATTAATTTTAATATTAATAATACTAATGATAATAATAATAATAAAAATAAATGATTTTAACACTACTTATAAAAAAGCCATACTATAACAGTTGGAAATAGAAATATAACATCGAATGACAAATCATTGTAAGGTAAGAAAACGAGGGATTGTATGTTTGGTGCTTTCTATCACGGTCGCGAGACTACGATTATTAACCCTTGATTGATATATATATATATATATATATATATATATATATATATATATATATATATATATATATATATATATATATATATATATATATATATATATATATATATATATATATATATATATATATATATATATATATATATATTTTGGTACTGGGTTCGATAACCAGCAACTACAAAGAGTAGTTACAATAGATAAGTATTTTGGAAAGTATCTCGATATTATTATATAATATTCTTGAAAAATAACTTAAATAGTTTTTCAAATTGCATGCATTTCACAACTCATATCTTACTTTTTAACATTTAGAATATGGTTTAATGTCCTAAGTCTTTCATGACATCAATTGCTCCACTTCTAGTTTTATTTGAATAATATTAATTTATTAGTAAAGTCTACTTCATCACCGTAACTTATCATGAAGATTGTGACTTTGACTTATCATCATAACAATCATGATGATCAATGATATTAATGAGGTAGACATGACCAATAAATTGATGTTACTCAAATCAAACTATAAGAGAAGATATTGATGCCTTGAATGACTTATGTCATTGAATCACATTCTACATGTTAAAGAGCGTGAGATTAATTATGATACGGGTGCATTTTGAAAAATATGGATTGATATAAGTTGGTTTTCAATACAACTTAATTTTTAGGTTATACGTTTCTATGTCAATTAAAATGAATGAATTTTCAGTGAAGAGTTAGTGAAACAAATAATCTACATACAATATAATAAATTCAACTTGATCTTTTATCAATCTGCATAAGAATTTAAAGAATTAAACATTGCTAAGTCACAAGAAGCCTTTTTTTCTTGTGACTTAGCAATGTTTTGTTCTTAAACATATCTTCTATTAATAAAATACTAACAACATACAACAACACAAGATATAATAAAATGTTTCAAGAATGCGCTTTTTATTGAAAACAATCATTGAACTGGAATCATGATGAAGTTTATCTAGTTTATGTTGCTATGAAAAGGAAATACAAGGTGGATGAAATTTGCACAATAACTTCATAATTTTTGTATTGTTTTTCACAGAAACACAAAACATATGTAGCATAGCCAAAGTATGCGCTTTGTGAAGGTGTTTTTCCTCATTCACTCCCCTGTATGTAAAAAAACAAAACACCAAGACATTAATAGCATTACATGGAATATTCACCAAATGAAAAAAATGAGAAACCATATTTAAAAAAGGACATAAACAAAATCGGAACATATGTTTAATGAACAAACCTGAAGGTTGTCATTGGTGAAGATGAATCTAAAACTTGCAGTATGTGTCACGAGTGACATGGATGTTAAGGTTGTGTTTTGAGTGAGAAAAGTAAAATATGTTAGGATTTTTTTATAGAGATATGGTTGTTATGTACTGAGCGAAATGGTTTCGGTTAGATATTAAAAAATTATCATTTTTATCACGGTTGTCAAGAAGAATCGTGATGAAATGATTGAAATTTACATCACAGTTGACTAAAATAATAGTGGCGATATACAAAGATATTCCCTTTTTGTGATGATAAAATGAAATATGGATAGAGCTGGGATTTGAACCACATAACTATCTCACTACAGATTTAAACATTCATCGTAGTGAAATATCTTTTACTAAAAACAAAAAGAAAATACGTCAAAAAATGAGATTTCACCACAGTTAACGAAACATCTTTGTAATACTTTTTGATGAAAGATATTTTTTGTAATAATGTGAGAAACATAAACTATTTAAAATTTTATTTTAATTTTCAAGATTATGATCAAAATGATAAATGTAATTTATTTTATATATTCACACCAGTTAATAAGATTATTGTAGTATATTTCAAAAATAGTTTTTTAAAATAAAAATTGTTTATTTATTAATAGATAGAATAACCTTAAAAAAATAATCTTTTTATAAAATATTAATAAATTTAGAAAATAGATAAATTGTGGGGTTGCTCAACTCTTAGAAACAACATTTCTTTGTATTTTCTCATAATTTATTGTTGTAAACAAATTGTTATACATATAAATCAACAAATATACTTATGCGAATAGATATGGAAGAATGAATATGGACTATGAATATGTGGTTGGATGAAAAACTGATAAATCTATATCTGAAAAATCATAGGAATCAGAAATCGTTTCTTATAGACGATGTCACAAATCCGTTGTGAAATCAAAAATGGTGAAAATTGGAGAAACTACGGTGAAATTGAGCTTCTAGTGCACTACATCAATGCAACATCATAGATTGAATTTTGAGATCAAGGTGCTTTTTGAACAAGAGGAATCAATATTGATGCAATATTGTTAACCAGTACTGCTATCTCTGATGCAGTGGACTTATGGAGGATACATACATAGTTAGCATTCAAATGCACGTATTAATTTAAGATTCAAGATAGATAAGAATGAAAATAGAGATTAGTGATGGTGTGTCTTAGAATCCTTTGTGAAAATAATTATATATTAGGCCGAATTGAGTAGCATTAGGTCTCAGATCTTTGACTAAGTGAATCACAAATTTTTGGTTGACACAAAACATATTCAATTAACAAAAGTAGTAAAAGACAAAATCATGCCGAGTAAAAAAAAGACAAAATCATATAATATATCCTCTTAAAATTAGCAACGTTGTAATTCATGATTTTTTTAAGTTTTCAAACTCATCTTAAAAATAGCAACCTTGTAATTCATGATTTTTAATTTATTTAATTTTGAAAATTTAAGATTACATTTTAGCTACGAATTATTTATTTATTTAATAAATAAATGATTTATTGGTTTAGATGAGGTAGATAGAGGTATGAGTTTGACAAAAGAAGTAGCAATATTATAATTCAAAATCAAGAAATTTGAAATATTTTAATAATACATATCATATTATTTTATCTTTATATACTTTTGGTAATAGAATATATTATATAATTATGTGTATAATCTTATTTAAGAAAAAGTTAATATCATACATTGGCTTTTATTAATTAGTATTTGACGTAAGTAATTATATGCTCTCATATTTTTAGTGTTTTCATATAATGTGCGACTCAAATGAAAACACTTACTTATCATAAAAAAAATGAGAAAATTAATCATAACAATTACTTTTTTATTTATTGAAATCAGTAAACTAAAATAAATTATATTTCTATAATTCTCTTTGGTTCACATTATATTTTAAGAATACATATATTTTATTGGATTTTAAGGATTACGATAACCAATTATATTACTTCTATATATTTTATAAAAATATTTGAATACATGAATTAAAACCTTTAAATATAATTATATATTAATTTAAAAATGGTTGATATATATATTATCGTTGTATTTAAAAAATGAAAAGTTAATAAATCAGAATAACTGCACATTAATGAAAATTATTAATATAACAATATAATAATAATATATATATAGTAATATTATACTTTTTTATTATTAAATAGTTTTACCCATATTTTGATCATTATATATTTATATTAATGATTTTGATTAACATACAGATTATAATTTTTATTTTTGGAATACAACGATTTATAGTAGTGGCAAATATTTTTTAAAATTAATATAGAGCTATATTAATGGTTTTAAACAATGTGAATTAAATTTTGGCATATACGTATCATGAAATAGGATTATTGAAAGAGAAATTTATATTATTCATTAATTTTAATAGATAAAAAGTTAATGGTTATTATATATATATATATATATATATATATATATATATATATATATATATATATATATATATATATATATATATATCAAACACTATATAAAAAAAAATTTAATTACCTTTTTTTTTAACTTATAATTTGTTTTAAATAGTATCATTAATTATTTACATTTAATATATCTATTTTTACTTAATTAATTTGAGATTTTGAAATTTTTTTCATCCAATGAGACTTTGTAATTTTCATTTTTTATAATATATGTTATCATATTACTATTAAATGCATAGAAAATACATAAAATAATAATATCATGTTTCTTGTCATATTATCATATGTGTATCAAATATTATCAAATCATTTCCTTTAAAATTTATTAAAACTTTTCCTAAAATAATGTTTTGTTCTCATATTATGGTTCATTCGTTAGATTATTTCCCCCATTTTATTTTTAGATAGTTTTGATCTCTTTTTTAATTTCACTTCACGTTATTTTGAAAGTATTTATTTCTCTACTTATAAATTGAGATGTTCTACGCTCCTTTAGATTATCAAAACTAAATTAAAATATATATTAACAAAGAAAAACTTGATTTTACATAAAGAATAGGTATGGTAAAGTTTGAGATGAAAAAAAATATGTCAATTATTTTTATGTTATTATTAGTTGTGGCACAAGCTGACGATTCTTTTCCAACTACATCACCTTCAAAAAAATTCAATTCTTAAAGGTCTTTGCATGGCGAAGTGTTCTTTTAAATGTAAACGCTTCCTGAGAAACCCCTCTTATATGCAAGTTATATTGCTGCGTGTACACTATTGAAATGTCATAAGATATCATCAAAAATTGCTTATGAATGTGCAACTAAGTGCTCTATTTCAAACTCTAGAAAAGCTAATACAGGTAATTAACCTTTACTTTTATATTAGTTTTTGATAAAAACTTTTAAATTTTATATTAAATTATATTATCAATCTAATCTTATTTATGATTGTGATAAACGTTTCTTTCAGTAATTGACTCCTTACAGGTATTTGGGGTGTTAATGTCATCGTGAATTCATGCTTGAACGTTTGCAAGAATAAATAATTTATCACATTGACCCATCTAAGTTTGAGGAAAGATTAAGATGTTTAAAACTTGATAATTACTTCAAGTGTAATAAGACAGTGTTTACATGGAGGATAAATAACATTTCATAATTATTTTTCCATTACATGGAAAATAATATTTAATATTCAAAATTTATGTTTTTAGTATTTTTTTAACTTTTTAATAAAAAATAATATTATATATAATAATTTTCTTATTGAAAATTAAATAGGATAATCATACAATTATCATCCAATAATTATAAAGTGATAAGTGAAAGAGTTCCCACAAACATTTAAAATATTTTTAAAAATGAAAAATATAATCATACATAGGTGTTTGATAAAGGAACATCTTCAATATTTATAGTTTTGTGATTTTATTGAGAATTGATTATCTATCTTTAATATCTTATAATGGCTTATTAAAACTATGCAAGTCAAAGGTAGTCAGTCCTTCCCGGACATTAAAACACCAATATAACTTTCTTTTCTTATGAATTTTGACTTTTTATTTTCATTTTGTTATAGTAAATAATATTAATTACTTCAATTTTTCATTTTATTTTTTTCTTCTTTATTAATATTATTATTATTATTATTATTATTATTATTATTAATAATATTTTATCATAATAATAATAATAATAAAAATAATAGTAATAATATATGTTCAAGCTTCAGGTTGCAGAAAATATTAAATCACTCCTTTTTTATGTGCGACAAACTTGCAATTGTTTTTCTCTTTTTACTTGTGTTCTCCCTGAAACATTGCATAGAACCACAAATAGCATAAAACACATAAATAAAATCTAAACTCACATTATTGCTTCTTGTTTGACAAGATCGAAACGAGATAGATGATAATGAAAATATAGGTAAACAAGCTAAGAAACATATACATCAAATAAGAAGAATACATAGACACACATGATACAATAGATGCGGACTATAATAACAATAATACAACAATTTTTTAATAAAAAATATTACTATTAGTATTAATAATACTAATGATAATAATAATAAAAAGAATAGTTTTGACACTACTTATAAAAAAAATATACCACAACAGTTGGAAAAAGAAATATCACATTGAATGACCAACCATTGCAAGGTGAGGTAAGGTAATGGGTGATTATATGTATGGTGCTTTCCATCACAGTCGCGAGACTATGATTATCAACCGTTGTTATATATATTTTGGTACTAGGTTCGAAAACCTGCAGCTACAAAGAACATTTCATCACAATTATAGTAGATCATTATTCTAGAAAGTATCTAGATATTATTATATAATATTCTTGAAAAACAAGTTAAATTGTTTTTAAAATTACATGCATGTCACAACTCATATCTTTTAGAACATGGTTCAATGGCCTAAGTCCTTTATGGCATTGATTGCTTTTCTTCGAGTTTTATTTTAATAACATCAATTTATTGGTCAAGCCTATCTCATCACCGTCACTTATCATGATGATTGTGACGTTGACTATCATCATAACAATCACGATGATAAGTGACAATAATGAGATAGACATAGTCAATAAAATTATGTTATACAAATCAAACTATAAGAGAAGATGCCGATGCCATGAAAAACTTAGGTCATTGAACCACATTCTATATGTTAAAGAGCGTAAGATTAATTACGAGACGGGTGTATTTTGTAAAATGTTGATTGATATACGTTGGTTTTCAAATACAACTTAATTTTTAGATTATAAGTTCCTATGTCAATTAAAATGAATGAATTTTCAGTGAATGGTTAGTGAAACAAACAATCTAAATACTATATAATAAACTCAATTTTATCTTTTTTCAATCTGCATAAGAATCTAAAGAATAAAACATTTCTAAGTCACAAGAATTCTTTTTTTCTTGTGACTTAGCAATGTTTTGTTCTTGTTATGATAACATTATTTAACAACAACAACAACAAAAAAACAGCAATAACATACAACAATATAAAAAAACATATCTTCTATTAAATAAAAACACTGACAACTCACAACAACACAAGATATAATAAAAAATTCAAGAACACGCCTTTTATTGAAAACAATCATTGAACCGGAATCATGATGAAGTTTATCTAGTTTATGTTGCTATGAAAAAGAAATACAAAGTGGATTAAATTTATACAATAAATTCATAGAAACACAAATCATATGTAGCATAGCCAAAGTATGCGCTTTATTAAAGTGTTTTTCTTTATTCACTTCCTTGTAAGTAAAAAAAACACCAAGACATCAATAGCATTACATGGAATATTCACCAAATGAAAAAACGAGAAACCATATTTAACAAGAAACGTAAACAAAATCGGAACATAAGTTTAATGAGTAAACCTGAAGGTAGCCATTCGTGAAGATGAATCTAAAGGTTACAGCATGTGTGACGACTGACATGGATGTTAGGATTATTTTTCGAGAGAAAAAAGTAAAATATGTTAGGTTTTTTTTATAGAGAAACAATTGTTATGTACACAGAGAGATAGTTTCACTTATATATTTAAAATTATCATTTTTTATCATAGTTGACAAGAAAAAACATGATGAAGTGATTTGAATTTATAATACATTTGACTAAAATAACAGTAGTGATATACAAGGACATTCCATTTTTGTGACAATAAAATGGGATATTGAAAGAGCTGGGATTCGAACCTCGTAACTCTTGGTACATCTCACTACAGATTTAAACATTCATCGTAGTGAAATATCTTTTACTAAAAACAAAAAGAAAATACGTCGAAAAATGATATTTCACTACGGTTAATGAAAGACCGTTGTAATACTGTTTGGCAAAAGATATTTTCTATAATAATATGAGGAACATAAACTGTTTAGAATTTTATTTTAATTTTTAGGATTATAATCAATATGACAAATGTAATTTTTTTTATATTCATACCATTTCATAAGACTATTGCAGTATATTTTAAAAATAAGTTTTTTAAAATAAAAATTGTTTATTTATTTATAGATAGAATAACCTTGAAAAAGTTATCTTCTTATAAAAATATTAGTATACTTAAAACGTAGATAGATAAATTACGGGGTTGCTTAACTTTTAGAAACAACATTTATTTGTATTTTTTAATAATTTATTGTTGTAAACAAGTTGTTGTACATATAAATCAACAAATATACTAATGCGAATAGATATGGAAGGATGGATATGGACTATGGATATGTGGATGGATGATAAATTGATAAATTTATATCTGGAAAATCATAGGAATCAGAAGTCGTTTTCTATAGACAGCGTCACAATTCCGTTGCGGAATTAGAAATTGTGAAAATTGCGGAAACTACGGTAGAATGGAGCTTCCGGTACACTACATCAATGTAAAATCGTAGATTGAATGTTGAGATCAAGGTGCTTTTCGAAAAAGAGGAATCAATGTTGATGCAATGTTGTTAACCAGTGCTGCTATCTCTGATGCAGTGGACTTATGGGAGATACATACATGGTTAGCACTCAAACGCACATGTTAGTTTCGGATTTAAGATAGATGGGAGTGAAAATAGAGATTAGTGATTGTGTATCTTAGAATCCTTTGTGAAGATAATTATATATTAGGCCAAATGGAGTAGCATTGGATCTCAGATCTTTGACTAGCGCTGAACAGTGAGTCATGCGTCTTTGGTTGACACAAAAAATAATTACTTCAAGTGTAATAAGACAGTGTTTACATGGACGATAAATAACATTTCATTATTATTTTTCCATTACATGGAAAATAATATTTAATAATCAATATTTATGTTTTTAGTATTTTTTTAACTTTTTAATAAAAAATAATAGTATATATAATAATTTTCTTATTGAAAATTAAATAGGATAATCATACAATTATCATCCAATAATTATAAAAGTGATAAGTGAAACAGTTCCCACAAACATTTAAAATATTTTTAAAAATGAAAAATATAATCATACATAGGTGTTTGATAAAGGAACATCTTCAATATTTATAGTTTTGTGATTTTATGGAGAATTGATTATCTATTTTTAATATCTTATAATGGCTTATTAAAACTATGCAAGTCAAAGGTAGTCAGTCCTTCCCAGACATTAAAACACCAATATAACTTTCTTTTCTTATGTATTTAGACTTTTTATATTCATTTTGTTATAGTAAATAATATTAATTACTTCAATTTTTCATTTTATTTTTTTCTTCTTTATTAATATTATTATTATTATTATTATTATTATTATTATTATTATTATTAATAATATTTTATCATAATAATAATAATAAAAAAAATAATAGTAATAATATATGTTTAAGCTCCAGGTTTCAGAAAACATTAGGTCACTCCTTTTTTATGTGCGACAAACTTGTAATTGTTTTTCTCTTTTTGCTTGTGTTCTCCCTGAAACATTGCATAGAACCACAAATAGCATAAAACACATAAATAAAATCTAAACTCACATTATTGCTTCTCCTTTGACAACATCGAAACGAGATAGATAATAGAGAAAATATAGGTAAGTAAGCTAAGAAACATATACATCAAATAAGAAGAATACATAGACACACATGATACAATAGATGCGGACTATAATAACAATAATACAACAATTTTTTAATAAAAATATTACTATTAGTATTAATAATACTAATGATAATAATAATAAAAAGAATGGTTTTGACACTACTTATAAAAAAAATATACCACAACAGTTGGAAAAAGAAATATCGCATTGAATGACCAACCATTGTAAGGTGAGGTAAGATAATGGGTGATTGTATATATGGTGTTTTCCATCACAGTCGCGAGACTATGATTATCAACCGTTGTTATATATATTTTGGTACTAGGTTCTGCAGCTACAAAGAACATTTCATCACAATTATAGTAGAACATTATTCTAGAAAGTATCTAGATATTATTATATAATATTCTTAAAAAACAAGTTAAATTGTTTTTAAAATTACATGCATGTCACAACTCATATCTTTTAGAACATGGTTCAATGGCCTAAGTCCTTTGTGGCATTGATTGCTTTGCTTCGAGTTTTATTTTAATAACATCAATTTATTGGTCAAGCCTACCTCATTACTGTCACTTATCATGATGATTGTGACGTTGACTATCATCATAACAATCACGATGATAAGTGACAATAATGAGATAGACATAGTCAATAAAATTATGTTATACAAATCAAACTATAAGAGAAGATGTCGATGCCATGAAGAACTTAGGTCATTGAACCACATTCTATATGTTAAATAGCGTGAGATTATTTACGATACGAGGGTGTATTTTGTAAAATGTTGATTGATATACGCTAGTTTTCAAATACAACTTAATTTTTAGATTATAAGTTTCTATGTCCATTAAAATGAATGAATTTTCAGTGAAGGTTAGAGAAACAAACAATCTAAATACAATATAATAAACTCAATTTTATCTTTTTTCAATCTGCATAAGAATCTAAAGAATAAAACATTGCTAAGTCACAAGAAGCCTTTTTTTCTTGTGACTTAGCAATGTTTTATTCTTGTTATGAGAATATTATTCAACAACAACAACAAAACAACAATAACATACAACAATATAAAAAACATATCTTCTATTAACAAACACTAACAATATACAATAACACAAGATATAGTAAAATGTTTCAAGAACACGCCTTTTATTGAAAACAATCATTGAATTGGAATTATGATGAAGTTCATCTAGTTTATATTGCTCTAAAAAGAAATACAAGGTGGAAGAAATTTACACAAACCTTTATAGAAACAAAAATCATACGTAGCATAGCCAAAGTATGCGCTTTATTAAAGTGTTTTTCTTCATTCACTTTCTTGTAAGTAAATAAAACACCAAGACATAAATAGCATTACATGGAATATTCACCAAATGGAAAAACGAGAAACCATATTTAACAAGAAATGTAAACAAAATCGAAACATAAGTTTAATGAATAAACCTGAAGGTAGCCATTCGTGAAGATGAATCTAAAGGTTGCAGTATGTGTGATGATTGACATGGATGTTAGGAATATTGGAGGGAGATACTAAGATCATTAATATATAGTGTAAGACTAGGCACCTTCGTGAGAGACACACCACTTATCCACCTAAAATCTTAAGGTGATAGGTGAGTGGGTTCTCCCACTTATATATGCTTAAGTCTCCACATTCCTATCTAATAAGGAACTATTTTCCAACTTACTCACACTTGTTATATTATTCCAACACTCCCCCTTAAGTGTGAGTCCATAATGCTCCGTCACTTGTACCTTAAATGACATCTTGCAACGGAACTCCATTCCTGGATGCATTTCGATATAAGTCTCTTCTGATCTCTTTCTCGAACCAAAGGCTCTGATACCATGTTGGAGGGAGATACTAGGAGCATTGATGCATAGTGTAGGAACAACCACCTTTTTATGAGAGACACACCACTTCTCCATCTAAAACCTTAAAGTAATAGGTGAGTGGGTTCACCCACTTATATATGCTAAAGTCTCCACATCTCTATCCAATATGGGACTATTTCCCCACTTACTCACACTTGCTATATTATTCCAACACTCCCCCTCAAGTGTGAGTCCACAATGCTCCCCCACTCTTTCAGACCCTTTCTCGAACCAATGGCTCGGATACCATGTTTGGGGGAGATATTAGGAGCATTGATACATAGTGTATGAATAATCACTTTTATGAGAGACACACCACTTATCCACCTAAAACTTTAAAGTGTTAGGTTAGTGGATTCTCCCACTTATATATGCTTAAGTATCCACATTCCTATCCAATGTGGGACTATTTCCCTACTCACTCACACTTGCTATATTATTACAATACTCTTCCTCAAGTGTGAGTCCACAATGCTCCTCCACTTGTATCGCCATTGACATCTTGAAACGGAACACCACTTCTTGGGTGCATCTCGATACAAGTCTCTTTTGATCCCTTTATCGAACCAAAGGCTCTGATACCATGTTGGGGGGAGATACTAGGAGCATTGATTCATAGTGTTGGAACAAGCACACTTTTTTGAGAGACACACCACTTCTCCACCTAAAACCTTAAGGTGATAGGTGAGTGGATTCTCCCACTTATATATGTTTAAGTCTCCACATTCCTATCCAATGTGGGACTATTTCCCCACTTACTCACACTTGCTATATTATTCCAACACTCCCCCTCTAGTGTGAGTCTACAATGCTCCCCCACTCTTCCGGTCCCTTTCTCAAACCATAGGCTCTAATACCATGTTGGGGGGAGATACTAGGAGCATTGATACCATGTCAGATGGTTTCAAGTGCAAAACTACGGCAAAATTTTCAGAAGCTGGGTCTTGTTCTAATCCAGTGAAAGGTACTCTCTCCAATATAGGTAAACCAAGTAACTTAGAGAATTCTTCCAGTGTAGGCACCAGTTGATAATCGGGGAATGTGAAGCAATGGTGCTTAGGGTCGAAGAACTGGAATAAGACACTCATCAAACCTTCGTCAAACCCGGTGGTAACCAAACTGAGCAAGTGACCATGTCTTTTGTGGAATGATAAGTCCTTGGGGACTTTCAAGACTAATTCCTTGAGCTTAGGAGGAACTTCTGTGAAGTGAATCCGGATGGTTTTTCTGCGACCTGAATTCATATCCTACAAAATAGCCAAGAGGTAAATCCAACAGGTCCTTGAAATGATTAGTATGTATGAATGTCATGATGTTTATGATGTCATGATTATGCTAATTATCACAGATAAACACAAGCAAATCACACAATAGACCTTAGGTTCAAAGGTTTGCATGAGTTTTTAAGGTATGTACCCTCTTGAATATACAGTTGGCTCAACCTGTCCTATTAATAGTAATATGGTTCTAAGGAGCCTCAATATCACTGACCTTCCCTTCAGAAATTGTTTCATCCTGCACCGAAGTATTGCGGCCAAATAAATCCTGAAAGTCCAGCCTCAATGAGTGTAGTATCGAGTATCAACCAATCTTCGGTCGGAACCAAAGTCGGTTATCTCACTACTTCCTAAGGGCTAGGATGAGTCAATTAAAGGTTATAAAGTTCAGTTAGCCTTTAGTGACACTATGAGGAAGCCTAATGTTATCTTTAACTTGCTCAAGGAACATTAGTACAATCTAAAGTATCGCGCTAACGTAGCCACCACTTTGTCTTTATCGGTCTATGTCGTACAACCTCAATGATTTATTGCTACTTACCTAAAAAGTGTCCCCAGATCAGGGTATAGGATCTTTACAAGAATACCCCAATAAACCCTCAAAGATAAATCAGTCAAAGAAAACAGAGAAACCAATTTAAAATGATCTAGACCCTAAGGTAAACCCCACTTCATAATTGTCCCCAGCAGAGTCTCCAGTTCTGTGATACGGTGGGAGAACTGACTGTTATAACTGGTTTGCGTTTTTTGTTCGCAAATGTCGCGGTAAGCAAGAGTCGCCATCGACTTTTCTTTTATCCAACAATAGGAAAGGGTTAAAAGAACAGAAAAATACCTTTTTTCGAGATTTTTGAGTAAGGGGAATAGATTATCGGAAGGGAAGGTGTTAGCACCCTTTCCATCTGTAGTCTTCTACGGGCTCTTAGGTACTTGCTCATTTTTTGAAATTGCTTTCATGTTTGTATGAAAAAAAGTTTTGAAAATTCCTTAGTACGGCGATTCACTTTATGGTAACTCTTGTATCAGTCCTCAAGAGTGTGAGAAAGCGTTTTGAAAAGTGTTTGAAAGTGTGGTGTGAAAATTTGTTTGAGCAAATACCTAACAGTTATCTACCTACTCGAAAAAGACTGTTCTTTTCCTCCTATCCTTTAGACCATGTTATCCTACTATTAGTGATTACGTAACCCTAATCGTTGGATGTTGAGGGACTATCGAAAGGGACGTAATGGTCATTTAAGGCAACATGTAAGGATACCTTAGCATTTCGATGGGACTATCATTATAAGATCATTTCTCGTAGGCAACTCGAGGGACATTTAGGGACTATGATTTATGATCATTTTAAACTGAGGGTCTTTGCTAATAGTATCCCTACGTTCGAGGGACAAGACCATTGTTTCTGAGGCAACCAAGTGGGAAATACCCTAGGGGTGCAAGTGTGTAATAGTGTGCTATTTCAGATATTTTATCTTGCAGTTTAGTGATATAAGATTGATTGATTAAGCATGCACGCCTAGGTTGCTAACAATTATATACAAGTATATACAGAATATAAAAGCG
Source organism: Vicia faba (assembly GCA_948472305.1). NCBI lineage: Eukaryota > Viridiplantae > Streptophyta > Magnoliopsida > Fabales > Fabaceae > Vicia > Vicia faba. The sequence continues at coordinate 1,550,884,756 of OX451737.1, read as the reverse complement.
ATAAAATGGAGGGTCATACGCTATTACAGGGATTTGGTGTAGATACATAAAGAATGACTGAAAAAAATAAAGTGCGGAAATAAAAAACCTAATTATCTATTACAAGCCGGGTGCAGTTACATAATTGATAAAAATATTCTTACGACAAAATAATAACGCGCGAGAATTAACTGGAAAAAAGGTTTAAAACCCTAAAAATCTAATTTGATCATTGAAAAATATTTTTCGGATTTTATATAAAAAAAATTGATTTTGACCTAATTCTACTTGATTTTAATTAATGAAAAATATTAGAATTGATTAAAACAATTAACTTGCAAAAATTAATTTATTAAAGAAAACTAAATCCTATTTTTTGTGATTATTTTCTGACTAAAAAATGGTTTGAAATAAAAATCAATTAGACTAATTAAATAAAATAAATAGTAAAATCAAAGAGAAAAGAAATAGGCCTGAGGGGGTATGAACCCAAATTAGGGGTTGTGTTGCTGAAATTCTGTCCAAGCCCAATCCTGTTAGCCCAAGGCAACATGAGATCCAATGTGATTGTGCCAGGAGTGTCCACTATGGGGAGCTTCATTGGAAGCATTGGATCTAAGCGTTGATTGAACCAAGGGTGTTGATCTTGAGGCATACAGTGAGCCCGCTTGGAAAGGAAGCATTGGATCTGCAAAGAAATTGTGAGAAAAATAATATGTAGGAGGCAGGGGTCGATCCCCTGACCTCTTACCCACGCGCGCTTTGAAAGCCTTTCCCTTTTCCACTGAGCCAACTCTTCATTCTTTATTATAAACAAACAATATATATTATATGTAATGATGGTTAGTAGTTGTAATAAAATGCACAAAAATTAAAATGGGCCATTCAGGTTTGGACACGCAATCGTCTTCCTTGTTGGGACTGTCGTTTTAGACTAAGGCCTTTACCTACAGACATTGTTATAGCTAGAAACCTACAATTCTCAAAAATCACCACCAGGAAATATAAATTAAATCTAATTGTACAGATCAACTGGGTTTGGTCTCGTGAGTACAATGGTAACCTTCTTTGGCCCTGATTTCACCTGAAACAAAAAACCCTAAAACGAAGCTTCAAACCCTAGCAATGTTCCAAATACATCCACATACATCAAAACACACAACTAATTATGCAAACATGTTCCAAATGGTCACACAAACATAAATGCATACTTGAAATTCATTTATCATGCGTGTATAGAAAAAATCAAATTCAAGAATAAGAGTAAACCGTGATACCTGTATAGGTTGTTTATGGATGTGTTGACGAGGGAGGGTGGTCCAGATAGCTTCCAAATACGCCTAGGAGTGGATTGCAATCCTTGAAACGCCTTGAATCTCCCTCTAAAGCAAAATTCGATCACCACTTTTTTTGTTGAAATTTTGAGATTCTTGTGGGTGTTCTACACGGACAATTCTTCTTTTTTATGATCAGGGTTTGTTATGCATAAATAGTAGAAGCAATTAGGTCAATAAAATTGAATTAGATCTTTGCGAATTGGTGAGAAAAGATTTGATGTGTGCCGTGTATACTTTGTTTCTAAAATAGGCCAAATCATGATATTTTCCAATCCAATTAGACCTTGCACGAATTATATGATTTTCCAGCTGATCATGGATCCATATTGTGCTCATAAAATCAAATCTTGGATTTTATTTCATTATTCCACTATTTAAATTGATTTATGTTGATTTAAATGAATAAAAAATCAAAACAAATAATAAAAATAATAAAATAATAGGTGGATAAGCTCAGAGGTCGTGGGCCATCTTAGGAACAAGTTTCAAGAAGAGAACATGGCCCCCTTTGGAAAAAAATCAATTTTGATCAATGTTAACTTCATGCACATTTCCAAAAATATGTCAACATTAGAAATGCATATCTCTCTCATTTTTTACCCTAACAGGATGTTCTTGGACTTTTTAAAAAGCTTAGGATGTCCTCTAAACAACCCTTTAGTTTCATATCAATTGGATCTTCCATGTTCATGTAAGGAGCTTTGACCTAAAAGGTGTTTTTGTTGACATTTTGAATGGACCCATAATGTCTGAGCTTATATCTTTTGATTGAGGCATTTCTTGAACTTGAGGGCTGAAGAGGAGTTGCAGGGAATTGGATTCTCTTCAAAATGAGCATTGGTTGGAAAAATTTTGATAAAGTATGAGAAAGTTATGCTTGGTCAAAGTTTGGTTGACCTTTCCAATAGAAACCCTAAATTGTCATTTTTGACTTTTGATGAGTTAGGAGCATTTCTTGAGGAATTATGATTAACCCTTGATCAAATTATGGAGATTACTTCAAAATGTTGATGTTGACCAAAAATCTTGAATTTTGACTGTATTTGGGCCACAGTTGACTTTTGACCTAGTATAGTTAATTTCCAAGCATATTAGTCGTTGATTGAGCAAACTTGTTGTGTAAGGCATGAAACTTGACATGGATGATCTTGGGGACATATTAGCGCAATGGAGGATATTTGGGACCCTTGTGAATCAACCATATTTCTTGAAATTGAAACCCTAGTTTGAGGCTTATTGTCTTAAGAGGAGGATTTGTTTGGTCAATCCTTAGTCAACCTTGAGCAATTGAAGATCTTATGAGGCATATCTTGAGTGAAATGAGAAGTAATATTATGGGGTACAACACTTTGATTGTACACTTAAATAACCTCTTTCTTCCAAGAAAATGGATTCCTTACTGCACTGGAGGATGCATCCTTTTGGATCTTCCCACTTCTAATTCCAGCCTCCACTCTTTCCCCTGTCAAGATCAATTCAGTGAAGCCAACTGAGGAACTTCCAATCAGATGATTGAAAAATGAACTAGATAGGGTCCCTAGAAACATATCCACTAGCTCCCTATCAGATAGGGGAGGTTGGAATCTTCCTGCTAAGTCCCTCCACTTCTGAGTGTAGTCTTTAAAGCCCTCACTCGAACACATAGCCATACTTTGGAGTTGAGTACGGGTGGGAGAAAGGTCTGCGTTGTACTGATACTTCTTGAAGAAAGCAGTGGCCAGGTCTTCCCAATTATGGATGTTGGTCCATTCCAACTGGTATAACCATTCTAGTTGAGTTCCAGACATACTATCTTGAAAGAAGTTGACCCATAAGTCCTTGTCAGCAGTGTGAGGCTGAATCTTCCTCACATAGGATCAGAGGTGAATCTTGGGACATGAAACCCCATCATATTTAGCGATTACCGGTACCTTGAACTTTTGCAAGATGAAAACCCCAGAAACCAAACCCAGCTCTTCAAAATCCAGCCCAGACACCTTCTGGATTTCCATTGCACTCAGACGCTCTTCCAACTGTTTGTACTTTTCGTCGGCCAAAGGATACTGCTCTTCATTGTAATCAGTCTCATTATTAGATTCCCTTGGATTGGGGTCTTCCTCTCTTGTCTCCCCCTCTTGATTATCTCCTTCTTTTGATGAAGATGTCAACTCAACCACTTGCCTTAGCGGTCCTTTGAATCTCCTTCCTAGATTTACCACACCGGCTGTCTTCTGTGGCTTCTTAGTCTTCTCCTTAAAAATCAAGGCTTTCAGTTCCTCTTGCCCCTTGGCCATAGCCATGATCATCTGTTTAAACTGCGCATTTTGAGTCTGTAAATCCTTCAATGTTTGTTCTAGAGCCATTGTTAAAATACACAGCGAAGAGGATGAGAAATCTGTTATGAAACCTGCTTATGAAATGATATGTATGATATATGTATGCAATGTTTTCAAGGATCTCGCAGGATAAACAAGAAAATGTCAGAATTTACAACTTTGATTGAAGAACTTCGTATCATTGAGTGTCCTTCTACGAGAGTCAAGCTCACCATATCAAGTGGGTCATAGCCCTTGAACCAAGTTGTTGAGTATTGATCTTTTGACGGTATTGGCTAGAGGAAAATGAATCCCTTTTTCCCCTTGCTAGACGTTTGATTTACCATAACATGCATCACAAACCCTTGAGATCCTTGAAATGGTTAAGGAAATGTTGTGGCATAATGTTACGATGTGTATGATTATGCTAAGAAATCACATATATAGCAAGCACAAGAAAATCACACCAAGACCTTAGGTTTAAGGCTTGCATGGGTCTTAAGGTCATACCCTCTTGAAGTTGGATTGGTTAAACCTGTCCTATAAATAGTAATCAGGTTCTAAGGAATCTCAATATCACTGACCTTTCCCACAAGCTTCATTCGATAGGCGGCTGACTCGCAACCAAACAAAACTCAGGAGTCAAGTCTCAATGAGTGTAGCATCGAGTATCTTACGAATTTGGGAATACACCAAAGATGGCCATCTCACTACGTCCTAATGGACATGTTGTTCAATTAAAGGTTCTAAGGTCAGTTGATGCTTCATGACACCATGCAGCGGCCCCGTATTCTCCTTGATTAACTCATAGGCTACCGGTACCAACCAAAGTGTCATATCAACGTAGCCATCGCTTCAACCATGTCGGTATACCCCACACAATTTCCACGATCTATTGCTACTTACCTAAAAGGTTTCCCCAGATCCGAGTGTAGGATCTATAGTACCCAAACAATACCATTAAAAGTAAAGCAATCAAACAGACAGAGAAGCAAGTTAAACATGATCTAGACCCTAAGGTAAACCCCACTTTATTATTTTTCTCCAGCAGAGTCGCCAGTTCTGTGATACGATGGCAGAACCGACTGTTATACTGGTTTTGCATTTGTATTCGCAAATGTTGCGGTAAGCAAGAGTCACCACCGACTTTTCTTTTATCCAACAAAGGAAAGAGTGAAAAGAACAGAAAAAGACTTTTTCGAGATTTTCTGAGTAAGGGGGTAGATTATGGAAAGGGAAGGTATTAGCACCCTTTCCATCCGTGGTTTTCCACGGGCTCTTAGGTACTTGCTCATTTTTTAAAACTGTTTGTGTTTGTGTATTTTGAAAGTTTTTGTTTGCTTTATGATAACTCTTGTATCAGTCCTCAAGAGTGTGATAAAGCGATTTTGAAAAGATTTTTGAAAGTGTGTAAGTGTGAAAATTCCAGGCTTGAGCAAGTACCTAAGAGTCATCTACCTACTCGAAAAAGGGTGTTCTTTTCCTCCTATCCTTTAGATAGTGCTATCCAACTATTATTGAGTAGGTAGCCCTATCGTTGGATGTTGAGGGGCTATCGAAAGGGACGCTATGGTCATTGAAGGCAACATGTAAGGATATCTTAGCATTCAAAGGGACTGTCATCATATAGGCAACATCGAGGGACAAGATCATTTATCGTAGGCAACTCAAGTGACGTTAGGGACCATGATCTTTTTGATGACTTTAGAATTGAGGGTCTTTGCTAAGATATCCCTACGTTCGAGGGACATGACCATTATTTTCCGAGGCAACCAAGTGAGGTATACCCTAAGGGTGTAAGTGTGCAACAGTGTGTTTTTTCAGTTATGTTTATCTTACAATTAGTGTTCTGCTGAATAATTGATTCTTGTCATGCACGTCTAAGTTACTAACAATTATATACAAGCATGTAAAGAAAAAGCGAGAAATAAAGTCATACGCTATTACAGGGCTTTGGTGTAGATACATGAGTAATAAACGAAAAGTAAAAATGCGGAAATAAAAACCTTAAGTTAGCTATTACAAACCGGGCGCAGTTACATAAGTGGTAAAAAAATCATCGTATGGAAAAAATAATAGCGCGCAAAATTTAGACGGGAAAAAGTTTTAAACCCTAAAAAAACCTAATTGCTCATTAAAAATATTTTTTTGTATTTTATGAAAAATGTGTGATTTAACCTAATTCTCTAATTAATTTCAAAATGAAATAAGTCCAAATAATTAAGTTAAATTAATTTATTTATCAAAAATTTAATATAGAAAAACTAAGTCTATTATTTTTTTGGTGATTTTCTGATTTTACGAAGAAAAAAAAATGAATAAACTAAATAACATAAAACTAAATAAAAAAAGAATAGAAATAAATAAATTGAGAAATGGGCCTGAAACGGGAGGTGTGAAACCCAAACTGGAGGGGGTGTTGTTGAATTGGTCTAGGCCCAAGTCTGGTTGGCCCACAACCTTGCGCCTAATCCCATGTTGTCGTGGTATGGACGTCCATGGTGTGCCTGCATGCTATAGGCGCTAGATCCAGAACCATGCAGATTTGATGGCTGGATCTCAGGGTGCATGATGTGCGCCTGGGGGTGAGACCTATTAGATCTGCAAGAAACAAGTTAGAAAACATAAAATGTTAGACCTGGGACTTGAACCCAGGTCCTCTCCCTTCTAGCGCGCTTCTTTCACCATCTGAGCCAAGTGGTCATTCGCTTATACAAACAAATGCAAAATAATATAATCAAAATAAAATGCCCAGAAATCCTTTTTATAAAAAAACGCGCGCTATTTCAAATGGCCCAACCAGGTCATGCCACGCCTTCATCTTCTTCAGCTGTCAGTCGTTTTAGCTCATGGACTTTTACCTACGGACTATGTTTGTCACTAAAAACCTGCAAATCTCCAAAATTTACAACAGGCAATATAAATTCAATTTAAAGACATGAATCAATTGGGTTTAATCCCCTGAGCATGATGGTATTCTTTATTAGGCCTAATTTTGCATGTACCTGAAAACCCTAAAATGAACGCTTAAACCCTAACAATGGCAGGTTATCATATATGCATCAAAACTAGAAATTAACCATTCAAATACGTTCTAAATGTTCATACAAACAAGAATGCATACTCAAAATCTATTTCTAACGCGTGTATGATCAAAATCAATTTCAAAAAATAGGATGCAAACCGCGATGATGTACGTCATGATTCTGGATGCTTTGATGCTTGGAAATGATGTTGTTAGCTTCAGAATGTCCCCAGGAATAGATTGCAAGCATCAATACTCCTTGAATCCCTCTGCAAATATCAATCAAATTGCCTCTTTTTTGTCAAAAATTTGGAACTTGTTGTGTGTGTTCTATACGGACAATCCTTCTTTTTCTGGCCTGGAAATGTTATGCATATATACTAGGATGCATTAGGGTAACAAAATAGGACTGAATCTTGGAGATTTATGTGGAAAATATTTGATTTGCCTTTGGAATTTTAAGTTTCTAAACTTGGCCAAAACATGCACTTTTCTTTCCAATTAAGCCTTGCACTAAATCATGATTTTCTCATCAGATCCTAGACTCATTATATGATCATAAAATAAATCTTTGGATTTTATTTCACTTTTTCACTATTTTATTTGATTTATTATGATTTAAATGAATAAAAATTCAAATAAAAAAAATCTCATAAAAATAAAATAATGGATTTAAATATCTCAAATAAGTCCATGGATATGTTTGATATCCAAAACCCACGCCCATTAGTCCAAAAGATCCAATTTGCTCACATTGATTTTTGTGCATTTTCCTAAAATTGGTCAACTTTAGCAATACATATCTTTTTCAATTTTAACCCTATGAGAGTGTTATTGGACTTTTTAGAGAGCTTAAGATGTCCTCTAAACAACCTTTTTGGTTTCATCTCAAATGGATCTTCCATGTTCATGTAAGGAGCTTTGACCCAAAAGGTATTTTTGTTGACTTTTTGAATGGACCTATAATGTATGAACTTGTATCTTTTGATTGAGGAATTTCTTGAACTTGAGGGATGAAGAGAAGTTGTAAGAAATTGGATTCTCTTCAAAATGAGCCTTTGAGGAAATATTTCTGATAAAGTATGAGAAAGTTATGCTTGGTCAAAGTTTGGTTGACTTTTCCAATAGAAACCCTAATTTTCCATTTTTGCCTTTTGATGAGTTAGGAGAATCAAATGATGGATATTACTTCAAAAATGTTGATGTTAACCAAAAATCTTGAAGTTTGACTGTACATGGCCCACAGTTGACTTTTGACCTAGTATAGTTGATTTCCAAGCATTTAAGCAGTTGACTGAGCAAACTTATTGTTCAAGGCATGAAATTTGGTATGGATGGTCTTGAGGACATATTAGGACAATGGAGAATATTTGGGATCCTTTGGACTCAAACATCTTGCTTAAAATTGAAACCCTAGTTGAGGTTTGTTGCCTTAGGAGGAGAACTTGTCTGGTCAATTCTTGGTCATCCTTGAGCAATTGAGGACCTCTAGAAGTATGTCTTGTGTGAAAATGAGAGGGCAAACTTTGGGATATAACATGAGATATTGAGACGCCTCTTACCTAGTGATCGATTATCTTTATGACATGAGTATATATATGAATATGTTGAATTTACATTATATGATAAAATGTTATAACATGATTTTTCGTATGTGTTATGCAATATGTGGTATCGTATGAGATAATTGTGATTTTCCCGTCGTTCTGGTTGAACGTTCGGTGTTGTGTATTCTTGTAATTTAATGTATGCTTGAATCGGAGTAGGCTCGGATACTAGGACGTAAATCACTTATGACGTGGACCTTGTGTGTCATTATACCGTTGCGATGTGCTCGTGTGGACATGTGTGGCGTTTCCACCAGCAGAACACCATATTCGCGTGCTCGGTATGTCATAACACTTTAGCTACCGTTGTGATGGGCTTGTGTGGGTCCATGTGCAACGTTACACCAGTTGTGAATAACAGCGCGTGCTTGGTATAATGGAGTTGTGATGCCACTTAGTCAATATCACAACGCGACTAAACTCACCACTAATGGTGCCATATAGGCAAGACTATTAGGCATCGACCGGTGGACTCGTATTGTCGAAATAGAAATTTCACCAGCGGTTGATCATATGCTTTTGGATGACGGATGAGATGTGACGCCTTATCAGCAAAGTCACTCTTGGACTCATCACAGATGAAATTCTACTTAGAAATGATCTGGGTGATCGTGCTATGATCGAGGCAAGTCTCTGATGTAATGCATGGGGGGAACTCATCGAGGGTGTGAAAGTGTAACCTGAGTAGAGGCAAGTCAACTTACTCATGGATTCCTCGTACACGTGTACGGGTTTTTGTATACTTTGTTATTTTTGGTTATGTATTTGTTTTTAATTTATTGGGAAGTTATGGGACTTCCAATGGTGGTGTATCGTTGTTGTGTACTTGTACCCAGCCGCGAGAGAAAACTCGAATTTGTGGTGAATTTGTTCTGATGCATGCACCTTGTAGAATTAACTGAATCCCTAAGATAGGGGAACTCACTGAGATTTAGTAATCTCATCCCAATCCTCTTATTATTTTTCAAGAACAACTCATTAAGGTAGAATTGTAAGATGAATAATTTTGAAGACTGTAGACGAGCAGGTGGCGGGAAGACCTCGTAGAAGTTATCATTATGTTGTGTAATGTTGAAGATAAGCTTACTGTATACGTTTAGTTTTAAAATTGTGTTATATACAATTTAAATTTCTTGTCTTCATTTCTTTGTATCATAACTAACATCTCTGCATATTATTCAAGACATATATGTATGGGGCGTTACAATAATCATCTTTGATTCACATTATATTTTAAGAATACATATATTTTATTGCATTTTAAGGATTATGATAACCAATTATATTATTTTTATAAAAGTATTTTAATACATGAATTAATACCTATAAAAATAATTATATATTAATCTAAAAAATGATATATATATATATATATATATATATATATATATATATATATATATATATATATATATATATATATATATATATATATATATATATATATATATATATATATATATATATATATATATATATATATATATATATATATATATATATATATATATATATATATATATATATATATATATATATATATATATTACGTATGTATTTAAAAAATAAAAAGTTAATAAATCAGAATAACTACACATTAATGACGATTATTATTATAACAATATAATTATAATATATAATTATATTATACTTTTTGAATATTAAATAAGGTATATTCATATTCTAATCATTATATAATTATATTAATGATTTTGATTAACATAAAGATGATAATTTTTATTTTTGGAATACAACGATCAATAGTAGTAGCAAATATTTTTTAAAATTAATATAGAGCTATATTAATTGTTTTAATTAATGTGTTAATGATTTTGTATACGAAGACAATGAATAACAATATTTTACTATAAAATAAAAACACCATTGATAAAATAATTTTACGTAATAAATAATCTCTAGTAATAGTTTGATAAAAAATATATGTTTCATCTTAAGAATAATGATAAAAGAATAAACTATTTTTTATAAATTTTCTATTATAAAATAATTTACATGTGGTGTTTGGTATTCTATAAAAAAAAACCTACCAGTACAAATATTTTAATTTAAAAAAATATAAAAAAATTATTTAGTTGGTTATCATAATTTTTTAAATTCAAAAAATATATTTTCCTTAAATATAATGTGAATAATTATTGATAGAGAAGTTTATATAATTCTTTAATTTCAATAGATCAAAAGTTAATGGTTATTATTAATTATTAATGGTTATGAGTAATTATTCTTATTTCTCACCATAAAAATTTTATTTATTCATATTACTTATTGCAAGAGTTATTAGTTTTTTAAATATTATTATTGATTTTTTTCTTTAATATATCAAAATTTATGTAATTACCAAGATTTTAAAACATTATACCAAAAAGTTTATTTAATCAACTTATTTTTTAGGTTATAATTTATTTTGAATAGTATCATTAATCATTTAAATTTAATATATCTAATTTTACTTACTTACTTTGAGATTTTGAAATATTTTTTCTTTAAATGAGGCTTGGTAATTTTCATTTTTATAATATATGTTATCATATTACTATTAAATGCATATAAAATATATAAAATAATAATATCTTGTTTATTGTCATATTATCATATGTGTATCAAACATGTACATAATAGAAAAAATAAATGTTATTATAATATCATATCCTTTAAAATTTATTAAAACTTTTCCTAAAATAAAGTTTTGTTCTTATATTATGGTTCATTCGTGAAATTATTCCCCCCATTTTATTTTTAGATAGTTTTGATCTCTTTTTAAATTTCACTTCACGTTATTTTTAAAGTATTCATTTCTCTACTTATAAATTGAGATGTTTTACGCTGCTTTAGATTATCAAAATTAAATTAACATAGAGAAGAGGTATGGCAAAGTTTGAGATGAAAAAAATTATGTCAATTATATTTATGTTACTATTAGTTGTGGCACAAGCTGACGATTTTTCTCCAACTCCATCACCTTCAAAAAACCCAATTCTTAAGGGACTTTGTATAGCGAAGTGTGCTTTTAAATGTAAATGCTTCCTGAGAAAACCCCCCTTATATGCAGGTTGTATTGCTGTGTGTACACTATTGAAATGTCATAAGATATCATCAAAAATTGCTTATGAATGTGCAACTAAGTGCTCTATTTCAAACTCTAGAAAAGCTAATACAGGTAATTAACTTTTACTTTTATATTATTTTTTGATAAGAACTTTTAAATTTTACATTAAAGTGTATTATCAAACTAATCCTATTTATAATTGTGATAATTAATGATGTTTGTTTCAATAATTGACTATGTTTCAATAATTGACCCCTTGCAGGTATTCGAGGTGTTAATGTCATTGTGAATTCATGCTTGAAAGCTTGCAAAATATAAATAATTTATCACATGGTTCCCTCCAAGTTTGAAGAAAGATTAAAGTGTTTAAAACTAGATAATTACTTTAAGTGTAATCACTACAAAAAAGAAGCTTAGTTGCCACGTGAAAATCACGTGGCAAACATCAAAATCACGTGGCAAAGCAAAATTAGCGACGTGGTGAGTTATGTCGCTGGGGAGTAAGTGGCAAGCAAGTAGCGACGTGATTCCCACGTCACAAAGTTGTGACGTGGTATTCACGTCGCTACATATTTGTTAATGGCAGCTTTATTAGCGACGTGAGAGTCATGTCACTAATTTGTGACATGATTCCCACGTCGCTACAGGGGACGTTTTTATTTTTTTAAAAATTGTTAATAATTATTTTTTATATTAATTCATTAATGTAATAAAATTTAAATAATAAAATTTATATAATAAAATTTAAATAATAAAATTTATATAATAAAATTTATATATTAAAATTTATATAATAAATTTTATATAATAAAATTTATATATTAAAATTATTAGAATAATAGTATTTTATTTTATATTTCGAATAATAGAATTTTATAAAATAAATTCATATAATTAAATGTTATATAATTTAATAATTTAAAATGATAAAAATAAATATCTTACATAAATGCAAATATAAAAACGAAATAAAAAAATGTTTTCACGGGGCATCTTCACCCGGAAAATTATAAATTATCAAGATCAAAGTCATCAAGTTTGTCATCATCCGGCTGTGTATGATCAGGAACATTTTGATTTCGACCGCCTTGCATAAACTGTCTCATCTGCTCCTCCATATCAGATTGCCGCTTCCGCATGATCTCTAACTGACGCTCCTGCTCTTGCCTCATTGTCGTCATTTGGGCCTCCATTTCGCGTCTCACTTCACTGGCCGCCAATTGTCGTACTGTTTCAAGTTGAACCTGAGTCAGATTGGGTTGACGTGACCCCCCTTCTCCATCTCTAAGTCTTTGAAACAGATTACGATCACCAACTCTCAAGCCGGTGGCCAAATTTCCTCCCGCAAAAAAGCAACCATTAGGCCCTTTTCCATTAACAACCTCATTCCAAATATAGAAATCAACATCCCCATTAAGCGGCTCCCCCTCTGCTGGCCTATATTGCGGATTGTGTTCCAGAAAACGTGCTAGCAATGTCTGATAATCATCCTACACATACATTTTATTATTATTTTTCTATTGTATGAAAACTAATATTTAATATCGAAATTTTTTATTTTTGGTATTTTTTTTACTTTTTAATAAAAAATAATACTATATATAATAATTTTCTTTTTGTAAACAAAATAGGACAATCATACAATTATCATATAATAATAATTAAAGTGATAAGTGAAACTGTCTCCATAGACATTTAAAATATTTTAAAAACTTAAAATTATGATCAATGATACAATTATTCATAGTTTTGTGACGTCATGAAAAATTGGTTGTTTATCTTTAATATCTTATAACAGTTTATAAAAGGTATGCAAGCAAAAAGTAGTTACTCTGTCCCAGACACCACCATAACTTTCTTTTCTTATGAATTTTTACTTTTATTTTTATTTTGTTATTGTAAATAATATTAATTACTTTAACTTTTCATTTTATTTATTTTTTCTTCTTTATTATTATTATTATTTTATAATAATAATAATAATAATAATAATAATAATAATAATAATAATAATAATAATAATAATAAAAATATACGTCCAAGCTCTAGGATTCAGAAAACTTAGTCCAAGTTTGCAATTGCTTTCTTCTTTTTGTTTGCGTTCTCCCTGAAATATTTCACAATATCAAAAATAGCATAAAATACATAAATAAAATCTAGAGTCACATTATCGTTTCTCCTTTGGCAAGATCGAAACGAGATAGATGATATAGAAAATATAGATAAACAAGTTAAGAGGGATGTACATCAAATAAGAAGAATATATAGATACACATGATACAATAGATATTGACTATAATAATAATAATAATAATACAATAATTTTTTAATAAAAAATATTAATATTAATAACGATAATACTAATGATAATAATAATAAAAATGAATGGTTTTGACATTACTTATAAAAAAGTCATACCACAACAGTTGAAAAAAGAAATATCACAATGAATTACCAACCATTGTGAGGTAAGGTAAATGGTGGTTGTATGTCTGGTGCTTTCCATCACAGTCGCGAGACTACGGTTAACAACCATTGTTATATATATTTTGGTATTGGGTTCGAAAATCAGCAGCTACAAAGTACATTTTATCACAGTTACAGTAGATAACTGTTCTAGAAAGTATCTAGATATTATTATATAGTATTCTAGAATGTCACAACCCATATCTTGCTTTTTAACATTTAGAATATAGTTCAGTGTCATATGTCCTTCATGATATCGATTGCTTCACTTTTAGTTTTATTTGAATAACATCAATTTATTGGTCAAGTCTACCTCTTCACTATCACTTATGATGATAATTGTGACGTAGACTTATCATCATAACAATCATGATGATAAGTGACAATAATGAGGCAGACATAGCCAATAAATTGATGTTATTCAAATCAAACTATCAGAGATGATGTCGATGTCATAAGGAACTTAAGTCATTGAACCACATTCTATATGGTAAAGAGCGTGAGATTAATTATGAGACCGGTTCATTTTGTAAAATGTTGATTGATATAAGTTGGTTTTCTAATACAACTTAATTTTTAATTTATAAGTTTCTATGTCAATTAAAATGAATGAGTTTTCAAAGAAGGGTTAGTGAAATAAACAATATGCATACAATATAATAAACTCAATTTTATCTTTTATCAATCTGCATAAGAATTTAAAGAATAAAATATTGCTAAGTTACAAGAAGCCTTTTTTTATTATGACTTAGCAATGTTTTATTCTTGTTATGAGAATATTAATCAACAAGAACAACAAAACAACAACACCATACAACAACATAAAAAACATATCTTCTATTAACTAAATACTAACAACATACAACAACGCAAGATATTATAAAATGTTTCAAGAACACGCCTTTTATTGAAAACAATCATTAAATTGGAGTCATGATGACGTTCATATAGTTTATGTTGCTACAAAAAAGAAATACAAAGTGGATGAAATTTACACAATAACTTCATAGAAACACAAACCATATGTAGCATAGCCAAAGTATGTGCTTTATTAGGGTTTTTTTCTTCATTCACTTCCTTGTAAGTAAAAAAACAGCAAGGCATTAATAGCATTACATGGAATATTCACCAAATGAAAAAACGAGAAACCATATTTAACAAGAAAGGAAAACGAAACCGGAATATTATTTTAATGAACGAAACTCAAGGTAGTCATTGGTGAAGATGAATCTAAAGGTTATAGTATGTGTGACAAGTGACATTGATGTTAGGGTTATGTTTCGAGAGAGAAAAGTAAAATATGTTAGAGTTTTTATAGAGAAACGACTTTTATATACTGAGCGAGATAGTTTCTCTTATATATTAAAAATTATCATTTTTTATCACGGTTGACAAGAAAAACCGTGATGAAATGATTGGAATTTACACCACACTCGACTAAAATAATAGTGACAATTTACACCCTGTAACTCTTGGTATATCTCACTACATATTTAAACATTCATTGTAGCGAAATGTTTTTTACTAAATACAAAAAAAAAATACGCCCAAAAATTAGATTCCACCATGGTTAAAGAAAGACCGTTGTAATACTTTTGGACGAAAGGTATTTTGTGTAATAATGTGAGGAATATAAACTGTTTAAAATTTTATTTAATTTTTAGGAATATGATCAAAATCATAAATGTAATTTTTTTATATATTCACACCATTTCATAAGATTATTGTAGTATATTTTAAAAATAGTTTTTTAAAATAAAAATTGTTTATTTATTAATAGATAGAATAACCTTGAAAATGTTATCTTTTTATAAAAATATTAATATATTTATAAAATAGACAAATTATGGGATTGCTCAACTCTTAGAAACAACATTTGTTTGTATTTTCTCATAATTTATTATTGTAAATAAGTTGTTATACATATTGTTATACTCCAAATTTGGCCGTCTTAGCGGTACCGTCAAATTTATTTTCGAACCTGGGTTTTACATGGTGCAAGATTCCTTTGGTTTAATTACATTAATATTTTGGGGCTTTTAATAAATATTCGCTTTCAAGTCTGTTTAAAAATATAATACGGTGGGAAGAACTGACTGTTTTTTAGAATGTCGGTTTGCGTTTTGTGTTTGTATTCGCAAAATGTCGCGGTAAGCAAGAGTCGCCACCGACTTTTATTTTATCTAACAAGGAAAGGAAAAAAGCACAGAAAAATTTCTTTTTCGAGATATTTCTCGGGTTCGGGGGGTAGATTATAGAAAGGGAAGGTATTAGCACCCTTTCTATCCGTAGTTATCTACGGGTTCTTAGGTACTTGCTCATTGTTTTCAAAATATTGCTTTCTTTGTGCTTGTGGGTTTGAAAAAGTTTTTATTTGAAACTTCGATTTAACTCTTGCTTCTGTCCTCAAGAGTGTATGAAGTGTTTTGAAAACTTTGTTCGAAAAGTGTAAGTGCGAAAAGTTTTTGTTTTTGAAAGAGCAAGTATCTAAGAACCATCTACCTACTTGAAAAAGGAATCGTTCTATACTAATGTCCTTTAGACAATGCTATCCTACTATTGATGAGTAGGTAGCACCGTCGTTGGAGTTTGAGGGTCAATTCGAATTAGGGACGTGCGGTCACTAAAGCAATGTTAGGACGCTTTAGCGGTAACCCTAATGTCTTAGATCATTTGTTTGAGGCAATAATATCCGAGGCAACCGTTTTGAGGCGACTATGATCTTTTAGACAAGAGGGCGACCTCTAAAGTGACCTATACTCAATGACTGTGTACGAAGGCAACCAAGTGGGGGTGTACCCTAGGAGTGCGCATGTGCGAGTGTGTTGTTTTCAGTTAATTTTATCTTTGTACATGTTAAGGGTGATCTAAGTTGATTTTAGGTTAAAACATTCAGTCTTGCCATGCCATCCTATTATCAAACATCTAACAATTATAATTTGCGGAAAATAAAAGTGCAGAAATTAAATTACAAGGCGTCGGGTATTTACATCGCCAAAGACAAACCCTTTAAAAATAAATAAAGCGATAAAAAATAAAAGTCTTATTTACTATTACAATCCAGAAGCAAGTGCATTATTGGATAAAAGAAAGCAACGCGTGCGGGAAATTAAATCGAGCGCAAATTAGGGTTTTGACCCTTTTTGGTTAAAGAGAAATATCTTTTTGTTGTTTTTATTTTAAGAAAGAAATTAATCAAAATTAATTACTAAATTAATTACTAAATTAAATTAATAAATTAATTAATAAAAAATAAATTATTTTTGGGTTTTTTTTGTTATTTTAAGAAAGAAAAATAAAATAATTAATGTTAGTAATTAAAACCTAATTAAATTTAATTTAATTTTAATTATTCACAAAAAATAGTTTAAAGTTATTCTAGAAAAAACTAATTAACTAATTAATGTTTATTGGGAAAAAAAATAAGAGTTTAAAGTTTAATTAAATATGAAAATATTTTTGTGATTTTATTTTATGAAAAAAAGGAAATTTGATTGGTTAGAAGTTAAATAAAAATAATAAAAACAATTAAAATAAATAGACAAAATAAATAAGAAGAGGGAGTATGGGCCTGAAATTGGGAGTCTGAATAGCAATTCTGTGGCCCAAATGAGCTGGCCTTGTTTGACTTTACAGATCTGGTGGGCGTGCGTGGACCTTGCCTATGGTGGACCCTCAGCCTGGGACTCTCAGATTTGGCCTTTGGCCATCTGGCCATTGGATGCCTGAGGGCGCATGGTATGTTATAGCTAGGCATATGCACTGAATCACTTGAAGAATAAAAACATTGAGAAAGTAGGGGACCTGGGATTCGAACCCCGGTCCTGAAGATGTTTGGATGTGCACGCTTGCCACTAGGCCATCTGTCCTTGTTTGTTAATACAATAGAAATAATATATATTATATGAAAACAAAAACTATTGCCAACAAAAATAAAAAAAACGCGCGTGGTTTGAATGGCCCAATGAGGGGCGCCACACTACAAGTAGTGCATATTCCAAAATCCGCTATAGGCCATAGAAATGCCTCATGATGCCATGGTTAAACTCGCCTTCCTCTCCTGGTCATACCTATAGCCATTACTAAGGCTGATTTTACCTGAAACGAAAACCCCTAAACCAAACCTTGAAACCCTAGCTATGGTGAATCACAATACAGGTTAGATAAACAAAATTGAATGATGCACATAGCTTGGAAATGTTGTGAGGATTACAAATATGCCAATAATTTGTTCAAATGATGCAAGAATGGAGAGTTACGATTTCAAGAACAGAGCTAGATATCGTGACACTTACAGCGCTTGTGAAGG
Organism: Vicia faba; assembly: GCA_948472305.1. Classification (NCBI taxonomy): domain Eukaryota; kingdom Viridiplantae; phylum Streptophyta; class Magnoliopsida; order Fabales; family Fabaceae; genus Vicia; species Vicia faba. Next base: position 1,550,866,672 of record OX451737.1, on the reverse strand, counting down.
TCTGAGAACGCTTGCTTTTGACCCAGATCGCTTGTGTGAACATCCAGGTAGAGATTGGGATAGGTCTCAGCCTCTGAAAGTGCCTCTAGCTATGGTTTCGATCTCAAGTTTTTTGGTGCTTTTTTCAATTTCTGTTCTTCCTCCTTCTGCAATTGTCAACCCTTGTTTCGATTACTTTTGCTTGCTTATGTACTATGAAGTGTATTAGGGTAAGAATTATGGATTGAATCTTCCCATACCAATGCCCTGGAATTTGATTTGATCTCCTCTTTACAACTTGCCAAATTTGCCAAATCTCAATCTTTTTTCACATGAATTGGTCTGATTCAATTTTGATGATGTTAATGATGGTAATCAAATCCTGAAATAGCCAAAAGATCTCATGTTATCAAAGTATTGGATTTTCTATGATTTTATTTGATTAAAAATGAATAAATTCAACAAAAAATCAAATAAAATATGAGCTCATGGATGAAGCTAGGAAACGTGGGAAATGATGCAAGCTCAAATCAAGTGTAAAAGAATGGGCCTATTTGACAAATTTTGAAGTTTTGGGGATAGTTGACTTTTGGCAATTTTGCAAAAATGTCCAACTTCAACAATGCATAACTTCTTCAATTTTGAACTTTTGGAGGTGTTCTTGGACTTTTTAGAAATATTGAGATGTCCTCTAACCAACCCTTTTGGTTTCATCTCATTTTGATATTCCATACTCAAGTTATAAGCTTTGGCAAAAAAGGTGTTTTTGTTGACTTTCAAAAATGACCTATAATGTCCAAATTTATAACTTCTTGTGAGTGCATTTTTTGATCTTGGGGTATGAATATGGATTGTATTAAATTGAATCCTATTCAAAATGAGCTTTGGATGGGTCATTTCTAATAAAGTATGAGAAAGTTATGCTTGGTCAAAGTTGAGTTGACTTTTCCTATAAAACCCTAATTTAGCAACTTTTGAGTCTTGATGAATTTTGAGCAATCCTTGATGAATCATGATCAACCCTTGATCAAATGATGAAATATCCTCCATAATGAGAATGTTGACAAAAAATCTTGAAGTTTGACTGTATTTGGGTCACAGTTGACTTTTGCCCTAGCACAGTCGATTTTTGGACCTTTGAGCAATTGACTGAGCAAACTTCCTCTGAAAGGCTTGAAACTTGACATGGATAATATTGAGAACATGTTAGTACATTGGGGAGAACTTTAGGTCATTTGGACTCAAAGATCTTGATGCAACACAAAGCCCTAATTTGGGGTAGATTGTCTTAGGAGATAGCTTGTCTGTCCAATCCTTGAGCAACTTAGAGATTTTTTTTGCAATGTTTTGAGGAATATGAGAGGGAAAATTTTGGGGTACAACAGTTTCCCCTGTTCAATCTTCTTAAACCTGAGGATGTATATTGGCTTTCGTGCCTTTCGTGATCCGAAGGTGGAAGATGATTGAACACTAGAGTGCCCAGAAATTTGCACACGCATGAAGTGGTATCAGCCTTGTGATGTAGGGAATGAGCTTACAGATTCCATTTAGAGATTTATGGCGGGAGGATGGTCTTAAAGATGCCACCTGCATGAGTGTCGATCGCATAAGATATTCCTTAGCGAGAACTTGCATACCTGTTGTTGTGGGAGATTCCGCTGGGGAAGCCTGATTTTTGTTGAGATTTAGGAATTTGTCTGTACCTTAGCTGAGAGAACATCTCTGCTGAGTTTTAAGAACTTGTCCATAATTCAACTGGGGGAAATTTGTCGAGATTTAGAACCTTATCTGTAATTCAACCGAGGATAATTTAGTTGAGATTTAAGAACCGGTCAGTACTTCGACTGAGGAGAATTGTCGAGATTTATAACCTTATCTGTAATTCAACCGAGACTAATTCAGTTGAGATTTAAGAACCGGTCAGTACTTCGATTGAGGGAAACATCTTCATCGAGATCTAGGAATTGTATGTACTTCAGCGGAGTATAATTCTGTTGAGATTTAAGAACTTGTCCACACTTCGACGGAGGAAAATTGTCGAGATTTAGAACCTTATCTGTAATTCAACTGAGACTAATTCAGTTGATATTTAAGAACCGGTCAGTATTTCTAATGAGGGAAACATGTTCATCGAGATCTAGGAACTGTATGTACTTCAACGGAGTATAATTCTGTTGAGATTTAAGAACTTGTCCACACTTCGACGGAGGAAAATTGTCGAGATTTAGAACCTTATCTGTAATTCAACCGAGACTAATTCAGTTGAGATTTAAGAACCGGTCAGTATTTCGACTGAGGGAAACATCTTCATCGAGATCTAGGAACTGTCTGTATTTCAACGGAGGATAACTCTGTTGAAATTTAAGAACTCGTCCACACTTCGACGGAGGAAAATTGTCGAGATTTAGAACCTTATCTGTAATTCAACCGAGACTAATTTAGTTGAGATTTAAGAACCGGTCAGTATTTCGACTGTGGGAAACATCTTCATCGAGATCTAGGAACTGTCTATACTTCAACAGAGGATAATTCTGTTGAGATTTAAGAACTCGTCTACACTTCGACGGAGGAAAATTGTCGAGATTTAGAACCTTATCTGTAATTAAACCGAGACTAATTCAGTTGATATTTAAGAACCGATCAGTATTTCGACTGAGGGAAACATCTTCATCGAGATCTAGGAACTGTTTGTACTTCAACGGAGGATAATTCTGTTGAGATTTAAGAACCGGTCAGTAGTTCCACATAGCTGAGAACTTAACTGCATCCTTCCTGAAAGGTAAAGGTCAGTCGTATGCAATGCATGATATATATCAAGCAATGATGTTCTCAAAATAAATGAGATTGTGTTGTATGATGCGTATATGCATGTGTCATGATGTATAGAAATATAATGTTTTTAGCTGGGGAAAATAAATCCCGTATAGCTGCTGGAGAAAAGAGCTGAATTCTTCGTTTCCGCTGGGGATGGCGACCGAAGATGTTGTGAGAATAAACCTGCAGGAGAGGATAACTCCGTTGGGGAATAAACTGATGAGGAGATTACTCTGTGGGGAAGAGATGCTCTGTAGAGGATTCCACTGATAAATTCTGCTGGCGAAAAATTACCGTTGCTGGTGATACTGAATCCTATTGGGGAATGAATTCTTGTTTGTGAAAGGAAAGAACTCCGCTGGGGACGATCTTTCAGTTGCGGCTTCACTGGGGATAACCTTTTAGACTCTAATGGGGATAATCCTTTGAGCTCTGCTGGGGACAATCTTCCAAAGTCTATTGGGGATGATTTTCCACACTCCACTGGGGAAGCTTCTTCAGACTGCGCTGGGAAAATTTTCAAACTCCACTGGGGATATCTTGTACTCTACCGGGGAATATTCTTATACTCCATTGGGGAACATTAAGATTGTCGGGGATATTAAACCTTTTCAGTGTTGATGGTAGATAAACTCTGCTTGGGGGGAGAATATTACTGATTCATTCTCAGTTGCAAGTCTCAGCTGGGGAGCTATCACTACTGTCTTTTCTTACTCTGCGGGGAGTGAAAGTACCTTGGCGATATTCATCAGCTGAATCTACCTTTGTACCTGATGGATAGAGCAACTGTAAAGCTTGGACAATTTTTATTGCCCCTGTTTCTGATATTACCATTAATCGTCTTTTGTTTCGTATGTAAATATTTATAAGCAGCAATTAATGTCAAATGCATATATCAAAAATGAACATTGGACGTTCTTTGCAAAACAAAACAGAAAAGGAAAAACAGTTTGAATTTTCTCTGAAAATGAATTGTATTGATTTGGAAGTTTAGCCTGTAAATAGGCGTTTTTGTACAAGAGGCTGACGTCCTAGTAAGAGAACGCCTCCGAAGAATATAATTTACACAATTTGTGAAAAACTAAACAAAACAGCTATGTGAATAATCCCACTGGGTTCCAACTCTGCTATTGCCTCTATGTCCCCGAGCATCTCATCACTTTGCTACTTGGTTGAAGGTAGATCAGATTGATTAGTGTCGTCTGAGCTTGATAGTTGATACCGAAGTCTGGTTGCAAGGTGATCCAATGAGACATAGTGTTACGCCTTGATCCCTAATTTTTTCCTGGACCGCCCTTTCGGGTTTTCAGTCCACCGGGATACCCTTTTTTGCCCAAGCCGCCTTTTCAGGTTTTCGACTTGCCGGGTGTATGATTTTTTTTATTTTCATCACTTATTTTTGCCTAGGCCAGTCAACCTAGCGGGTCTTTGATTATGTGTAGTATTTTTTCACTATGTCTGCATTGACGGGGTGAAGAAGGGCGTCACCATCCATGGTGGTTATAATCATAGCTCCTCCTGAGAAAATTTTCTTAACCACAAATGGCCCTTCGTAAGTAGGGGTCCACTTGCCCCTGGGATCACCTTGAGGTAAGATAATGTGCTTGATTACCAGATCCCAAACTTGATACTCTTGTCGTCTAACGTTCTTGTTAAATGCCTTGATCATCCGCTTTTGATACGCTTGACCATGACAGATAGCAGTAAGTCTCTTTTCGTCGATTAAGTTCAGCTGATCAAGTCGGGTCCGAATCTAGTCATCTTCGCTCAAACCTGCATCCTTCATAATCCGAAGAGAGGGTATCTGAACTTCAATGGGAAAGACTGCCTCCATGCCATATACCAAGTGTGATACGGTGGGAGAACTGACTTGAGGTTTTGCGTTTGTGTTCGCAAATGTTTCAGTTTAGCAAGAGTCGCCACCGACTTTTTATTTTATCCTAAGGAAAGGTCAAAAAGCACAGGAAAGACCTTTGAGATGTTTTCTTGGGTTCGGGGAGTAGATTATGAAAAGGGAAGGTGCAAGCACCCTTTTCATCCATGGTTATCCATGGGCTCTTAGTTACTTGTTTAGATCACTCGCTTTTGCTTTTCAATTGTTTGAAATGGTGCTTTCTGTGTGGTTTTGAAAGATGTTTTGAAAAGAGGCCATCGTCGTGGCAACCTTTGTAATGATTCTTGTTTGAATGTATACAAATATTTTTTTGTCTTTTGAAAAGATGTTTCAATGTATGAAAAGTTTGAAAGTTTGTTTTAGGGAAATGTTTTTGAAATTGTGTTGTGAAGTGTGTTTGAAAATAGCAAGGATATTTTGCAAGTTTTGATCAAGTAACTAAGAGCCATCTACCCTATTTTACTCAAAGATCTTTCCTATATGTTTTTAACCCTTTTGACAGTGTTGTTTTACCATTGCATTTGGTAAATAACCTTGTATTAGGATGTTAAACGGGACAGGCGCGGGTCATCGTATAGACCATGATAACAATTGTGTTAAGTATTTTTGGCAAATTTTCTGAGGGACTTGATAATTTTTGTTTAGGCAACCAAGATAGTGTCATCTAGGGACTATGATCTTTTATTTTGTTTTTGTTTTGCCAAAGTACCTAACATGCATAACATGACCCATTTTTAAGGCAACAAGTGGATGTAACCCTAAGGGTACAAGTGTGCATTGTGTATTGACTTTCATGCATTTTTGTCTTTGCATTAGGTCAAGCTACTTGTTAATTTAGATTTTTGCATACAAACCCTAATCTCTAATCATGGAATAATTGAAAGCATAAAGTGCGAGAATTAAAAGTCTAAGCTATTACAACATGATTATGGAGATGGGGGTACAATCTTTGAATGGGGGTGTATTTGACAAGAAATAAAAACCCTAGTTTTACTATTACATCCAAATTGAATAATGGCATAAATAATAAATGGACAATATTTAAATAAACAAAATAAATAAATATACCAAATAATATGAATTATGCAAAAAAAGGTTTTTGTTTATTTATGTATGTAAAAAATATTTAAAGAAAGGAATAATAAAAAGGATTATTATTTTTTTTATTAAGGGTAAACCCTAATTTTTCTTTAAGAAAATAAATATATTAATTACATTATTTATATACAATATAAAATAATATATATACAAAAATTAAATATATTTAGAAAAAGGTATTATTTTAAATATAAATAATAATAATAAAAAAAGAAAAAGGTATATTTTTCATGTTTTTTTATTCCCAAGTATTTATTAAATAAAATAAAAGTGTGTATATATATTAATTATATTAAATATGTGTAAAAAATAAAATAAAATATATACAAAAATAAAAACATATTTAGAATGATATTTTTTGGTGTGAATAAAATAAAGGATAAGATAAAAATATAATTTATATTTTAAGTTTTCAATAAATAAAATAAAAGTATATAATCAATAAATTAATTTTATGTTAGAAAAAAATGAAAATAAAATACAAAATAAATATGAAAATTTTATAAAAATATTTTTGAGTATTTTTTTATATTTGGAAATAATAAAATAAAATCAGAGATGAAAATAAAATACAAAAATATAAAATGTATAGAAATTGGGTCAGGGGGTGCAAAAAGTAAAAGGGGGGTGCCAATAGTGAGCCAGGACCAAGCCCAGCCCACCACTTCATATTCAACCTCTGTCCTTCACAAAACGTGCGCGCCTGTACCAATTATGAACATCCTGCATACGAGCTCTATTGCAAAAACACATAACATCAAAGCTGTAGAGCTCTTCAAGACGAATTCAACCATATAAAAAACTAATCCTAACTCTCAAAGACCAGAGAGAATTTATCTGGCCCTAAAACCTAACCTAATTTTTTCAGTATGTTCATGGATCAAATTCTCTTAGCATTCTTAATAAAAATGAAAACTGGGCATATGTACAGCTTCATGGCAATGAATAGTACATTTCTTATTCACAAACCTAAGTCTAAATGTTCCTAAATAGAGAGATAGGAAGTTGATAAAAACTTGTTTCAGCTGACTTCGTGTAGGGAAATGTGGAGCTTTTCAACAAGGCTTGAGATGTCTGGGAGCTTGCTTGAACCTCACTTGACCTTCTCCAATATCTAGCTTACCTTGAATGTACTTGAACAAGCCTACAGAACTCAACCTGCACAAGCTTAAAATGAAAATCGAAAACCCTGTAAATGGAGTTACAGTTGGTGTTTAAGGTTTGGAATAGCTTGGATGGATTGAATGGAAGGTGTTTGAACAGGTTTGGGGCAAAATGCACGAGCAAATTGTGCTATGGAAGTCAAGTTGCAGGTTCTGCCCTGTTTTGCCAATGGAAGGTGATTTCTTGCTATGGGATGTTTGAAGGCTCAAGAGATCGTGTTTCTGGCTCAGAGAGGTGTGAGAAATATGGTTCAAATGTTTGCACCAGTTGGTTTTTGCTGATGTTCAAGTTCTAGTGTTTTTGGACAAATTTCTTGGTTATGAAGCAAAGTGTGGGAAGTGATGTGTAACAGGCCTGTACAGGCTATCCATATGCTTGCAACCTCTTCTCTTGGCCCCTCTAATTTGTGGATTTGATTATATGCATAAGATCTTGACCAATGCTCAAAGATTGTGGTTTGACATAAAGCAAGATTATGGCAAAAATGGTAATGTACCTTTTTCTACTTAAGGATTAATTTTGTGTACAATGCCCTAATGACCAAAACAATGCCTTAGACTAATGGATTTGCATTAAATTATTGAGTGTGAAATGGTTTAGAGGCCTGTAATCTAGTGCAAAGCAAGCTGACTTGAAATTGCAACTTGTATGAACATGAACATGCCATGGATGAAAAGTGAGTTTTTGCCAACTTCAAGCCTTCGATTCTCTCTAACCACAAATGTGTTTGGAGAGTTCTTGGACATTTTGGAAAGCTTGAAACATGCTCTACAATCCATATTTGAAATGTAACTTGATATTCCAAGTGGAACTAAGTGAAAAATGGCCATGAAGATAGGTCAAAATCCTGCCTAAACTAGGGTAAAATTTCACTAAGTTAAAAGTTTTAGGGACCCTTGTTCCAAAAATCATAATTTGAGATCCAAGCTTCTTTTGAGAAAACTTTGTGAATAAAAGTTGTAGAATTTGTGGAGGACTGCAACTTTCATGTTGAAAGTTTTGTTTGAATCCAATTGTATCATGGTGAAAATGTTGGGCAAAGTTAGGAAAAATTAAGAAAATTTCATAACTTAGAAAAATTCTAAGTTATGAAATTTTTCAACTTTAAACCCTAATTTGCAAAAATGGGTTTCTTGATGAACAAGTTTCATGTTTTGACATATCTTGATGAAAAATGACCCTTGGCACTTCATTTTGACCAAAAAGTCAAAGTTTGACTTTTCAGTGTACAGTCAAATTTTGATCAGTTGACTGAAAAATTCATATGTCAATCCAACGCAATTGAGGTCTTTTGAACTTGTTGAATAGGTCAAGATGCTGCCATTGAGTCTCTGAGTTCATGGTTGAGCCCATTTGGTCATTGGCTAGGTCAAAAGTCAGAAATTGCCTTTGTACAGTCAAAACCCTAAAAATGACCATTTTGCCCTTTTGGTGATCTGATCAAATTTCTTGGGGAGTTGTGGTCCAAACTTGATCAAATGGTTCATATGAGTTTATAATGTTGATGTGGGTCAAAATTCATGAGGTTTGACTGTAAATTGGCCACAGTTGACTTTTTCCCCAATACAGCTGATTTCTAGGTCAACTGTCCAAATGACTGGGCAAAAATTTGGTTCAAGGCTTGAAACTTGGTATGGACAAACTTATGAGTCCAAAATGAAGTATGAAAGTCACTTTGAGCATTGGAGGTCCAAAAATCCTTGTGCAAACTCAAACCCTAATTTAGGTCATCAGTGCAAGGAGATGTCTTGGGCAGTGCAAAACCCTAATCTTGTTTGGGGTTCAAGGAGTCTGGTGAGGGGCAATATTGATAAAATGAGAGGGCAAATTTTGGGGTACAGCAGCTGCCCCTGTTCAATCTTCTTTAACCTGAAGAGTTAGATTGGCGAGTTTGCCTTTCGTGACTCGAAGGTAAAAGAGGATTGGACACTAGAGTGCCCGTAAATTTGCACTCATCAGACTGTAAGTTGAGGGAATGGGCTTAAAGATGCCATTTGGAGATGACAGAATATTTCTGGAGATGGGCTTAGAGATGCCATCTAAAGTGTTTGTTGAATATCAGTAGAATGAACATCAGAATGGTATCCGTATCTGGAACGTATCTGAGTTGTATCTGGAGATTGGATTCGTATGAGCAAAGGAATGGCGTCCATGTCTGGAGCGTATCCAAGCTATAATTGTATTTGATTCTTGAATGAATATAAGAATGACTGCCGTGTCTGGAGTGTATCTGTATTGTATCCGAAATCTGAATGGGCGACAGAGAAACATCTGTGTATGGAGCATCTTCGGGCTGGGGATAAATTCCGAATGAGTGAGAGAATGGCAACCGTGTCTGGCGCGTATCTGGACTGTATCTGAAGTTGAGATATGTATGAGGAGCAGAATGACTTCCGTGTCTGGATTGTATCTGGATTGTAACTGGGATCTGGACAAGTGACAGAATGACTTTCGTGCCTGGAGTGTATCTGAACTTGAAGTTAATAGTTAAATCTGAATGAGAAATAGAATAACTTCTGTGTCTGGAGCGTATCTAATCTGTATCTGATTGCTGAAGTCTGAATGAGTAATAGAATGACCGTCGTGTCTGGGGTGTATCCACACTGTATCTGAGATCTTTGAATATTTGTTAAAGATAGCTTTTAATCTTATCCTGAAAAGGGTAAAATGTTAGCTAAAACACAAAGTTATGTTGCATGACATGTATGACGCAATAAAAATGTGCTTTATCAATGTTTATGATATATGAATGTAATGTATGCGCATGTAAGCTGATTAGATGTCTTTCTGAGGAAAATAAATCCTTGATAACTGGAGATAATGAAATCTTTGACTGCTGCTAGGGAAAATAAACCCTTGACTGTTGCTGGAGATTCAAAACCTTCGTTTGCTGAGACTGAGAAATCCTTTGGACTTACTGCTGGGGATTAACAAGAGCTTTGACAACCTCTGCGGGGAATTGAGAATCCTTTATGACCTTCTTGGGGAAATAAGGACAAATCCGACGATCTCTACTGTGGAATTAAAACCTGGGAGGCTTCAACTGGAGAAATGGGAACAAGAATCTTCGTTATGCCAGGAAATAACTCTGTGGGGAATATGCTTATCCTGTTGGAGAATTTTTTCGAAAACTTGGGTTGTATGCCAATCTACTGGGGAATCGGAGGAGGTTGGATAGTATTCCACCGGGGTTTAAGATTTGAAGTTCTGGATTCCTTTGAGGAAGGAGGCTTTATCTTCGCTAGGGATCTGTAGTTCAAAGTTTTCTGGCTCCGCTGGGGATTGGGAGTTTAGAAACTTAACCTTGATGGGAATTTTGAATCTTAACTCCGCTGGGGATGTGTATTTCAAGGTTTTAGATCTGTTGAGGATTTGCATGACATACTGCAGGGGATTTCTTCTGGAATAGCCTAAAGACGTTTTCCCATACTTTCAACCTATCGGTAACTATCTTTTCTCATTCTGTTTCATTTGTAAGCAGTGATTATATTCAAATGCATATGCTCATTTAACAAATCAATGGACGTTTTCAAATAAAACATAAGTGTAAAAAGAAAGAAAAGGCAAGAGAATTTCTTCACTTTAAAGTATCTTTGTATTAACTTTGTAAGTATTTTTGTACAAAGGAGACAGACATCCTAGTAAGAGAATGTTGTCATAAAAATGAGAGAAATTTATACAAAGAAAGATGGCTATGTGTAACAATTCCATGGGGTTCCCATTCTGCTATAGCCTTCACAACTCTGAGTATCTGTCCATTCGTTGCTTCGTCCGCAGATGATTGGATTGATCAGAAGCCTGGAGCTTGTTCGTGAAGAGATGGTCCTTAAAGTGATCCGACGAGACATAGTCATACGCTTTAATTCCCTAACTTTTGGCTGGATCGCCCTTTCGGGTTTTCGATCCACCGAGAAACCCTTTTTTTCCCAAGTCGCCCTTTCGGGTTTTCAACTTGCCGGGTGTACAGATTTTTTTATATTTATCCCTAATTTTTGCCTGAACCGCCCTTTCGGGTTTTCGATCCACCGGGATGCCCATTTTTGCCCAAGTCTCCCTTTCGGGTTTTCAACTTGTCGGGTCGTTTTATGCGTAGTATCTTTTGACTATGTCTGCGTTCTCAGGGTGCGGCAGGTCATCACCGTCCATGGTGGTCAGAATCATTGCCCCACCAGAAAAGATGTTCTTGATCACAAACGGTCCTTCGTAAGTACGAGTCCATTTTCCCCTGGGATCACTTTGCAGCAAGATGATTCGCTTGATTACAAGGTCCCCGACTTGATATGCTTGTCTCTTGACTTTCTTGTTGAAGGCCTTGATCATACGCTTTTGATACGCATGACCATGGAAAACAGCAGTAAGTCTCTTTTCGTCAATCAAGTTAAGTTGATCAAGCCGGGTCTGAATCCAATCGTCTTCACTCAAACCAGTATCCTTCATGATCCTTAAGGAAGGGATCTGAACTTCCACAGGTAAAACAGCTTCCATGCCATATACCAAAGAAAAGGGGGTTGCCCCAGTTGAAGTGCGTGTCGTGGTACGGTACCCGTGTAGAGCAAACGGTAACATCTCATGCTAGTCCTTGTAGGTGACTTTCATCTTGTGAATGATCTTCTTGATATTTTTGTTCGCGGCTTCGACAGCACCGTTCATCTTAGACCGATAGGGAGATGAATTGTGATGTTGAATCTTGAACTGCTCGCACAGAGCGGTGATCATAGTATTGTTCAAATTTGTACCGTTGTCCGTAATGATCCTGTCGGGGATACCATACCGGCATATGAGGTTCTGCTTGATGAAGCGGGCAACCACATTCTTTGTAATGGATGCGAAGGATGTTGCTTCGACCCACTTGCTAAAGTAATCAATGGCCACCAGGATGAAACGGTGTCCATTAGATGTTGTGGGCTTGATCTCTCCGATCATGTCGATTCCCCACATCGCGAATGGCCAAGGAGTTGTTAAGACATTGAGAGGAACTGGGGGAATGTGTACTTTGTCAGCATAGATTTGGCATTTGTGACAAGTACGGGCATGTTGATGACAATCAGCTTCCATGGTAGACCAGTAGTAGCCTGCCCTTAGAATTTTCTTAGCCATCGTATGACCGCTTGAGTGGGTGTCAAAGGTGCTATCGTGTAGTTCATCCATGATCTGCTCAGGTTCAATCTTGTCCATACAACGGAGTAGGACACAATCAAGATTGCACTTGTATAAGATACCATTGCTCAGAAAGAACTTGGCCGCAAACCTCCTTAAGAACTTTTTGTCGTTGACTGAAGCTCCTTCAGGGTATTCTTGTGCTTCGAGATACTTTTGACGTCATGAAACCAAGGTCGGTCCATCACTTCTTCGGTATTAATCTCGTGACAATGTGCAGGTTTGTCCATTCGTTCAATGGTGATTTAAGGTGCCTCATTATCCCAGTTAAGTTTAAACATGGATGACATTGTAGCTAACACATCCGCCAACTGATTCTCTTCTCGCGGGAAGTGCTCGAAGGTAATCTGCTCGAAATGTGGTAACAATGTCAGGACATGTTCTTTGTAAGGGATGAGGTTAGGGTGTTTAGTATCCCACTCTCCTTTGATTTGACTGATAACCAAAGTTGAGTCCCAAAATACAATCAAAGATTTGATTCCCAAGTCAATAGCGGCCTTGAGACCAAAGATATAAGCTTCATATTCGGCCATGTTGTTGGTGCAGCTGAAACAGAGTCTGGCAGTGAAAGGTGTATGGAAACCTTCTGGAGAAATAAGTACCACGCCAATACCGTTGCCAAGTGCATTTGAAGCACCATCAAAGTACATGGTCCATCGGGATCCTTGTTCAGGTCCGTCATACGGTCCATTACCTTTAATGTTGTCCAATGTCATGATATCCTCGTCAGGGAAGTCGAACCTCATAGATTGATAATCTTCGACGGCTTGGTGAGCTAGATGGTCAGCTAATACACTCCCCTTTATAGCTTTTTGGGTTGTGTACTGGATATCATACTCAGTCAGGATCATCTGCCATCTAGCGATCCTTCCGAATAAAGCAGGCTTCTCGAAGATGTACTTGATCGGATCCATTTTAGAAATCAACAAAGTGGTATGTGTCAACATATACTGCCTTAGCCGGCGAGCAGCCCATACCAAAGCGCAGCAAGTTTTCTAGAGCAGTGAGTAGCGAGTCTCACAGTCGGTAAACTTTTTGCTAAGGTAATAAATGGCATGCTCTTTTCGGCCAGACTCGTCATGTTGGCCCAATACGCACCCCATTGAATTCTCCAGGACAGTCAGATACATGATTAAAGGTCTTCCTTCGACGGGAGGCATCAAGATAGGAGGTTCCAGCAAATACTCCTTGATTTTATCAAAAGCAACTTGACAATCATTGTTCCATTCAACCACTTGATCTTTCTTCAACAGCTTGAAGATTGGCTCACAGGTAGATGTTAGGTGAGAGATGAACCTTGCAATATAGTTTAGGCGTCCCAAGAAACCTCTAACCTCTTTCTCAGTGCGGGGGGCAGGCATTTCTTGTATAGATTTGACTTTGGCAGGATCAACCTCGATGCCTTTGTTACTGACGATGAATCCCAAAAGTTTACCGGACCTGACTCCGAAAGTTCACTGGCTAGGGTTCAGTCTGACTTATATTCCTTTAACCTGACAAACAGCTTTTATAGATGGTCGAGGTGTTCTTCTTCCGTTTGTGAACGGGCTATCATGTCGTCTACATAGACTTCAATTTCATGATGTATCATGTCATGAAACAAAGCTACCATGGCTCACTGATAGGTTGCCCCGGCATTCTTCAGTCCGAATGGCATCACTTTATAGCAGAAGGTACCCCACTGCGTAACAAAAGTAGTCTTCTCCATGTCTTAGGGGGCCATCTTGATCTGGTTATACCCTGAAAATCCATCCATGAAAGAAAATACCTTGTGTTGAGTTGTATTGTCGACCAAAATGTTAATGTGTGGTAGTGGAAAATCATCTTTAGGGCTACCCCTATTTAAGTCTCTGTAGTCCACACACATTCTGACTTTTCCGTTCTTCTTAGGCACGAGCACAATGTTAGCAACCCATTGTGGATAGGAAGTAATAGCCAGAAAGCCAACATTGAACTGCTTCATCACTTCAGCTTTGATCTTCTCAGACACGTCGGGCCTCATTCGGCGGACTTTCTGTTTGATTGGTAGACAGTCTTCTCTCGTAGGGAGACGGTGAACCATAATATTTGTATCCAGTCCCGGAATGTCTTCATAGGACCAGGAGAATATCTCAACATATTCATTCAATAGCTGAACTAAACGCTCTTTGACACTTGCCTCCAGGTTGGCACCCACTTTAACCTCTTTTCTGTCTTCAGCAGTACCCAAAATAATAGTCTCTAACAACTCTTCATGGGGCAGAATAGCCCTTTCTTCTTGTTGCAAAAGTCTAGCCAACTCTCCAGGCACTTCACAGTCTTCATCACCTTCGTACTCGGCATGATTGACCAAATCTTCAGAGTCGCTGAAGGCCAAAGCAGAATAGTCACCCATGGAATCCGGAGTGGATGGGTACCTACATTTTGTGAGTGTGGGTGTGTGTAAGGGATAGCCACCTTTAAACAAAATGAAATGTAAAAAGAAAGAAAATGAACACAAAAGTTTATAGATGAAAACGTCCATGATTCATTAAAAATGGCATATGAAAATGAAGAATCAAAACCCTTACAAATGGACCTATATGCCCCGGGTAAGGCACAAGGTGAAAAAAGTGTACGAATTGTTTAATAATTATTACAGACCAAACAGGAAATGTTCAAAAGATAAATTACTGATTGATGAAAGTAATGGGAACGAAATCTTTCGCCTCCCGGTTGTTCAGTCCTCCTTCAATGGTTGGAAAGATCCAGTATTAAAAATTGCTTCCCTCTTCATCATCCTCTAAAGCATGAACTCTGTGATGAGTGATTTTTAGTGGCGTTCCTCCAGCCCAGGAGAGACGCACAACTTTCTGGCTAGCAGTAGTGAAACCCAATCCGAACTTATCTGTCTTGTAAGGAAAATCTGGCAGTTGACCCCACACTGTACTTCCCCCTTCCTTGATTACAGCCTCCGCATCTTTAAGGGATGACATCCGGGACGCAGGCTTGGTAATGATAGGCACATCAGTCATTGTCTTGGCTACTGCAACTTCAGGAGAAACCTCTTCAAAGTGTTGGAAAGGTGTTTCTATGAATTCACCATCTAACTCCACGTAGCCGAAAGAGTTAAGGTGGCTTATCATATACTCCTCCTCACCATGAACTGTTATGATTTTACCCTGGACTGGGTATTTGACCATCTGGTGTAGAGAAGAAGTGACTGCCCCAGCGTTGTGGATCCATGGCCTTCCCAACAAACATGAATATGAAGGACGGATGTCCATCACATAAAATATAGAGTTGAAAACTTCCGTTCCCACCTTAATTGGGATGTCCACTTCTACGTGAACCATTCGCTTAGAACCGTCGAAGGCTCTAACAATGATATTCCTGGGCTTTAGGGTCAAACCTTCATAGTCCAATATGTCCAATGCTTTCTTTGGTAGAACATTTAAAGATGAACCGGTATCAACCAGAACATGAGCAAGTGTAGTTCCTCTGCACTTTACCGAGACATGCAGCACATCATTATGCTTCCTTCCCTTGGACGTTAGATCGGTGTCAGAGAAACCAAGACCATTATCGGCTGTAAGGCTAGCCATGAACTCTTGAAATTGATTCGCGGAAGTTTCTTGAGGCACGTGTGCCGTCTTCAGAAATTTGATCAAGGCTTTGGCATGAGCCTCGGGGAAAAGCAATAGAGCCAGCATAGAGATTTTTGAAGGGGTTTGCCCCAACTGCTCTACGACATCATAGTCGCTCTTCTTAATTATCTTTAAAATCTCCTCCATCTCCTTTTGGGTGGTCTCGGGGATAACTAAGGTCTGAGCCCTCGTCCTGACGGGCGCTTCCTGGATCCCCTTACCTTTATCAGAAGTAACAGCAGAGGGTATAGCTTCGGGAGCATCAATTACTTCAATCACTGGACTTTGCACAAATATCTTGGCAGGCACGGGAGCACTTGAGGGTCCGAAGAATGCCCGTGGAGGAGCAATCTCCGGAGAGAATATTCTTCCGCTATGAGTGATCTTACTTGTCCCTGCAATATTCCCTACATCAGGAGTTTCTTCATCGGAATTCTCTTCGACTGATTCGATCTGCTTAACACCATGGTAGAATATCTCTCCTCCATAATTCCATGGTATCGTCTTATTGGACTTATATGGGATAGGCCCCGGCATGGTAATCTTCAGCGGCACAAACTTCAGATCAGGCGTAATCTTAACAGGCCTTTTGCAGGTCTTGGAAAGATTGTCGGAAATGGTGATTATATCAATGTCATTGATTGGAGTAACAGGAATAACAAGAGTAACATGAGTAATAGTATCAACAGGAGTTTTCTGAAAGAGGATCTCTTGAGTATCCATCAGGCGTTGGATGCCTGATTTCAACAGCAGACAATCGGATTGCAAGGTTGAACAGAAGTAACAAT
Source organism: Vicia faba (assembly GCA_948472305.1). NCBI lineage: Eukaryota > Viridiplantae > Streptophyta > Magnoliopsida > Fabales > Fabaceae > Vicia > Vicia faba. Next base: position 1,550,850,173 of record OX451737.1, on the reverse strand, counting down.
CTTTTTCACATCCCGGGAAAATCCCGGCTTTCAACAGATTCATTTTAATCATTGGCAACGGAGTCATTAGGTCATCAACAGCGGTAACATGAAGATCTTCCACAATTGCATGGACATTATGACCATGTTTTGGCATAGGAGCGGATATCACATTAGGTTTTTCGGGAGCATCAAACTCTACCTCCTTGGCATCTATCAAATATTGGATCTTGTTTTTAAGGGCCCAACAATTGTTGGTGTCATGCCCTACACTGTCCGAATGGTATGCATATTTTGCATTGGAATGATAATAAGGAGAAGAGGTATTTGGGTTTTTCGGTGCTTCTTTCAAGTTGGTAAGGTTTAACTTTAACAGATGAGGGAGGACCTGAGCCGATGTCATATTGATTCGGGTGAATTACCTTTGTGGCCTTTCTACCCTTTGTTGGTTAGCTCTAGGTTGACTGCTTCGAGGTTGATCGGTTGAGGAGTTCTGGATCATCACAACCCCCACCGCTGGTCGGCGCTCCATTCTCCCTTGATTTCTCTGGGTGTGAACAGCAGAAACTTCCTTCTTGGCTGGGAAGGTCTTCTTGATAGCAGTGGAAGAGGAGACATCCTTCTGAATTTTACCACTCTTAATGCCAGCTTCGACCCTTTCACCGGTCAAAATTAATTTGGTGAACCCTGCAGATGAGCTCCCGATCAAGTGATTGAAGAACGGACCTGACAGAGTCCCTAAAAACATGTCAACCAGCTCTCTATCCGACAATGGTGGTTGCACCCTTCCAGCCAAATCCCGTCACTTCTGGGCATACTCCTTAAATCCCTCATTAGAGGCCATACCCATACTCTATAGTTGAGTACGAGTAGGCGCTAAATCTACATTGTATTGGTATTTTCGGTAGAAAGCAGCAGCCAAATCTTCCCAGTTATGAACATCAGATCTCTCAAGTTGATAGAACTAGTCCAATTGCGTACCCGACAAACTATCTTGAAAAAAGTGGACCCATAGATCCTTATCAGAAGAGTGAGGTTGGATTTTTATGACGTAGGATCTCAGATGCATCTTCGGACAGGACAAACCGTCGTATTTAGCAAATGTAGGTACTTTGAACTTGGGAGGAATGACGATCCCAACAACCAACCCTAGTTCTTTGAAATCTAGCCCAGGTACCCTTTGTACCTCCATGGCTGCTAGTCGGTCTTCAAGATTCTTATACTTATCATCTGCCGGAGGGTACTGTTGTTCGGAGTAATCTTCATCCTCTTCCTCTTCTTCTTCTTCTTCTTCTTCAGCCTCAGATTCGGAGGGCATTGCAACTCCTTTTCCTTTACCAACCCCTTCGTCAGACGTTGAGGGGAATTTCAGAACTCTCCTAGCCTGATGCTCAAATCTTATTCCCATAGTGGCCACACCAATTCTTTTCTTTTTCTTCTTTTTTGGTTCCTTCTCTTTCTCTAATAGTGCTTTAAGATCCTCTTGACCCTTTGCTAAGGTCATGAGGAGTTGTTGGAATTGCGAATTTTGTGCTTGCAGATCTTTAACCGTCTGCTCTATATCCATCTTGCTGAAATAAACAGCAGAAAGATAAGGAAACCTGGTGTGAAGACCTGTTAATGCATATGATGAATGATGTGTATTCATGTAATGCATTCAAGGATTCAGAAATTCAAATTTTTTGCAAACAAAACGAACACACGTCATATTAATAAGAAGAAATTTGTTAGTACATAAATGCCCCATGGGAAAATATTACAAAGCTTCTTAATGTAAAAATATGTTGCGCATCCTTTTTGGCGCGATGTAAGTGTTAAGAGTCTCCTCTTCGTGAAGTCGGCGGGTGAGCTCCAAAACCTTCTTCTCACTGGCATAGAAGCTGGCTTCAAAAGTGTTCCGCTCTTCCTTGAGTTGTATCCAACTCTTTTGCAATTCTTCCAATGATGTTGGCATGTCTGGATGTAGGAGGGTGTATGGAATCTCTCCTTCCATAACAGGCTCTTTGATCACGGGGAGAATGTGAGGGTAAGGCATCATAAGGCTCTGGGCGCGGGTTCGTACCCACTTGAGATAAGGCTCAATGGGGATGGAATTATTGTGCCCCAATGTCTTACTATCCACTTTGTTGGGCATCCTCCAATCTCGGATAAACCTTTGTCGAAGTCCTTGCGCATCATTGTCGAAGTCAAAAACCAGGTCAGGAATCAGCAAGTCATGAGGTCCATCCCTCCGGGCATACCCAAATTGTCTCAGAGCTAAACAAGGGTTGTAGGTAATGCCTCCTCTAATTCCAAGTAGTGGGACATTAGGGAATTCCCCACAACGATCAATGATGATGACATTTTCTCTGGACCGAGAACACCAATGAACATCAGAATGTGTGAGGGTCATTGTTGTACCCCAAAATTTGCCCTCCCATATTTCTCAAAATATTTCAAGAAAAATTCACAAGTCCAACCCGACGCGTCATATTCAGGTATTCTTTCGCCAAGATATCTCTGATAACGTATTCTCAAATTCAGGTTCGGCTCAAGAGTCAATTCTTTAAAGAAGGTATCCGAATATGTGAGTTTTCTCGAAGAAATATGGTGAAAAAGGGTGCTGAAAGTGCAGTTTTTACGCGCTAAAAAATTCATAACTTGAAGATCGTGGCTCGTATTGAACCCGTTCCGGTGGCCAAAATTCCGTCTTGACATTATCTACGTTTTCATCTCTCACGGCTGGAAGCCAATTTCGATCAGAAGGTCTTCAAAAATGTGGATTTATCAAGTATTTTTGCACAGAAAATTTGTGACAGAAGTTTACTTGCGTCATGTTCAGAAAATCATAACTTGATCGATTTTCATTGTATCGAGCTGGTTTTGGCGCCAAAATTTCACAAATTGAGTTGGCTACATTTTCACAGAAGGTATTGAGTTCAAACGGTATTCAAAAGGCCTTCGTTTTTTGCTCAGAGTGCGTGACATGCTGAAAATCCTGAATGCTGAATATTATTTCATCTGGGCCGAAACTTCGAAAATTCATAACTCGGTCAATTTTTATCGGATTGGACTCATATTTTTACACAAGGTCACTGACTCATAGATCTACAACTTTGCTTCGAAAGTCGAGACCAAATTATGCACCGATCAATACCAGTTTTTTATTGAAGAACGTGTCAGAGTCGACACTGGAGCCCAAAATAAGTTTGTCTGAGCTGAAACTTCAAAAATTCATAACTAATTCACCGTTTATCCGATTGAGCCGATTTTCGGACAGGAGTTAGTTATCGATGTCGGCTACATTTTGTTTTCACATTTCAACTTCAAAAATTGCACTTAAGTCCCTGCGATTTAGCCTGGAAAGTGACGAACTCAAGTGAACATTGGAGGCCCAATTACACATTCAAAGCCCATTTTCTTTACCCTAATTTCCATTATATAATCACCTTCTTTCCACACAAACCAGAGGGAGGAGAAAAAGAGAGAAAAAACCTTGCCATAACACTGTTAGAATATCAAATTCTTTCAAAAACCCTAAAACCTTGAAATCCTTATTACAAATCCCTCTCTCACTACAAACAAGTCATCTCAGTTACAAAGCAACATCTTATTACTTCTTCAGTAAGGGTAAGGCTGGCTTGATCTCCATGATCCAAAGGGCATAAAAGCATTCATGTCACTACTTTTCCAGTAAGGGTAAGGTTGATTTGATCTCCATGATCAAAAGGGTATAATCATTCATACATGCCATATTGTGCCTAAACATTAAATTTCTTCATATATTGGCTTTATTTGCATTTTATGATTTTATTTAATGTGTTCGTGAGATTCAACACTGCAGATTTAGACAGGATCTCATGCAGGTTCATTAAGGAACGTTGAGGCCAAAAGCCAAATGGCCAAAAGCCAAAAGCCAAATGGCCAAAGTAGAAAAACTTATGCATGACACTAATACATGGCGAGACAGACATCCTGAGAAGATTAAGGAACGTTGAGGCCAAAAGCCAAATGGCCAAAAGCCAAAAGCCAAATGGCCAAAGTAGAAAAACTTATACATGACACTAATACATGGCGAGACAGACATCCTGAGAAGATTAAGGAACGTTGAGGCCAAAACGCAAATGGCCAAAAGCCAAAAGCCAAATGGCCAAAGTAGAACAACGTATGCATGATGAGGCCAGAACACAAATGGCCAAACCACTCCAATTCACCTCCAAAAAGGGGACAGAAACCCCCCAAGGTATTGTATTTTCTTTCTTTTCCTTATTTTATTTATTTCAATTATTTCTTTTTTTAATTAATTCCTTTAATTTAACTTATTTTCATAAAATATAAAAAAAATAGTAAAAAACAGAAAAGTCATAAAAATCAAAATATATTTATTTAATTAATATTTTTTGTAAATAAATTTCACTAATAATTAATTATTTATTTTTATAAATCAAATTGCCATTAATTAATTAATTTAATTTTAGGTTTAAATTTTAACATGTTTTTCTTAATAATTAAAAGTTGTAGAATTAGGGTTAATTAGTTAATTTCATTTAATTCACATAAAAAACCATAAATCCAAAAAATCTCAAAATAATTTCTTATTTCATTTTAATTTAATAATTTAATTTAATTTCATTAAAAAGGGTCCAACGCCCTCGCTTCCAATTTTAATTCCAATTCGCGCATTTTATTTTGCTTCTTATAATATTAATGTAATTCTCCCAAAGCCTTGTAAACTCGGACATTTTAATTTCTCGCACTTTACTTTATTTTATTTTCTGTCAAATCGGGTCCTGGATTTTAATTTTGGCGATGTGGACCCGCGCCTTTGTAATAGTTTAGAACTTTCAATTTCCGCATCTTTTTTAACTGTTAAATAAATGCATGCAAGAATGAATGACAAAAAATAAAAACAAACGCATAGATCACCCATAACCTGACAAGACAAAAATAAATGAATCTGACACACAAATCACACACCACCCCTAGGGTACGCCTCACTGTTGCCTTGCCTCGAAAGGTGATCGTCGAGTAGAGGATGTCTTAGTAAGTCCTCATGATCCGGGAACCTGGCATGAGGGTAGCTTCTAAGGTGTCTTCTCGTTGCTCTGGTGATCACCATGTCCCGAACCCTCGAATTGACCCGAACACCTCCAACGGTGGTGCTACCTACCTCTCAATGGTGGGATGGCACTACTTTAAAGGACATTTACACAGACGAATTCCTTAGGGTAGGTAGGTTCTCGTAGATACTTGCTCTAATTTTAAAACAAATTCAAAAATACTTTTCACACCAACACACTTTCAAAAAGCTTTCGAAAGCAATTTTTCAAACACTCTTGAGGACCGATACAAGAGTCGAACTGGAATTTTCAAAGAAACTTTTTAAAACTCACAATTGAAAAGCAAACACTTTTGAAAACACAAATGAGCAAGTATCTAAGAGCCCATGGATAACCATGGATAGAAAGGGTGCTAACACCTTCCCTTTCTATAACCTACCTCCCGAACCGAGAGCAATCTCTTTAAGGAATTTTTCTGTGCTTTTGTCCTTTCCATTTGGAGAAAATAAAAGACGGTGGCGACTCTTGCTTCCGCGACATTTCGTGAACCAGCGTTAAACAGTCAGTTCCAGATCCACCGATCACAGAACTGGCGACTCTGCTGGGGACTATCTTTTAAAGTGAGGTGTACCTTAGGACTAAGATCACTTGTGTTTTCAATTGTCTGAATTATTTGCTTTAAATTGTGGGACTGTCTTGGGAGTTCTATAGATTCTAACCCCGATCTGGGGATACCTTCTTAGAAAGTAGCAACAAGGCTGTGAGGGAACTGTGCGGGGTATACCGACATGGTTGAAACAGTCTGCTACGTTGATGTGGCACTTTGGTGTGTACCGGTAACCCTTGAGTTCAGTCAAGGAGAGTACGGGGCCTCCGCGTGGTGTCATGAAGCATCAACAGACCTTAGGAACCTTAATTGAACTATCTTGGCCTCTTTAGGGTAGTGAGATAACTGACTTTGGTGCAGTCCGAGGTTGGTTGATACTCGATACTACACTCAATTGAGGGTTGCTTTCCTGGAATATTTCGGTCGCCAGTTCAGTGGCTAAATCGAAACGATGAACAATGAAAGCAATCCCGCGATATTGAGACCCTTAGAACCCGGTTACTTCTAATAGGACAGGTTGAGCCCACCAACTTCAAGAGGGTACTACCCAGACCCCATGCTGGCCTTAAACCCTAAGGGCTTGTCTTGTGTGCCTTGTGTACCTTTCAACTTGACTATTTGCATGCTTGTTATCTGACACTTGAGTTTCCCTTACAGGTTTTGTTTATAGTCCTTAATAGGGACTCATAACAGGGTATACTAAGTTTCTTACAGGTTTTGGTTTGCAGTCCTTAATTAGGACTCATAACAGGGTTTACCGAGTTTCTTGCAGGTTTTGTTTTTAGTCCTTAATTGGGACTCATGACAGGTTTTACTTGAGTTTCTTGCAGGTTTCTGTTTATAGTCCTTAATAAGGGCTCATAACAGGGTTTATTCATATTACCCCATGCATCATGACATCATATCATTGCATACATCCTAACCCATTTCAAGGATCTCAAGGGCTTGTGATGCAGGTCGTGATGAATCAAACATCTAGCAAGGGGCAAAGAGGATTTATTTTCCTCTAGCCAAAGTTGTCAGAGACTATGACCCACTTGATATGGTGAGCCTTTGACCCTTGGAAGAAAAGCTCTCAACAAATATGAAGTTCTTTCAATCAAGCTACCGGATCCAAATGCTAACAAATTTTCTTGTTTACCCCGCGAAGTCCTTGAAAACATTGCATGCATATCATACATATCATTGCATAACAGGTATCCTTGTTGCAGGTCACTCACCATCTCCGCTGTTTATTTCAGCAATGGCTCGCCAACAAGATAACCAGGACCTTCACACTCAAGAGACTCAGTTCAAGGAGATCTTCCTAAGCCTATCCAAGGGGCAGGAAGAGTTGAGGACACTCCTCATGGGGTATCTGATCAGAAAGAGTCCTGAAGATGACAAGGACGAACAGCTAAAATGTCTACAAGCTGAGGTAGACACATTAAAAACCCAGATGCTGGGGCAAAGGGCCCTCATTCAAGGTTTAGCTCAGGAGCAAGGAGAGCTGAGAGCCATGATCAGCCAGCTTCATCAAGACATGAAGCAACTAGCCCAAATCAGGAACCAGGTCATGGAACAGCTTCCAAGAGGGCAAAGATCGGGTCCAATGAATAGACCTCTCCGAGTTGCTACTACTTCACAGGTCCAATAACGACCTCGCCCAGAACAACGGACTGATCAGAGCAAACCAGACAAGCCTAAAAGGTAGTTCACCAAGCTCAACATGTCGCTGGATCAAACACTACAACAAATGTTGAAGGCAGGGCTGATCACCTTAAGGGCTCCTCTTCGGAATCCGAACACTTCTGCTCCGAACTACCATCCTAACGATAGGTGCGCATACCATTCTGATAGCCCGGGGCATACTACGGACAACTGTTGGCCTCTCAAGAACAAGATTCAAGACATGATCGACGCCGGAGAGATTCAATTTGAAGTACCTGAGACTCCCAACGTGATCACTGCTCCCTTGCCAAAACATGGCTAGGATTGAGAAATTTTTGTTCATTAGAATCTTTCAAGTTGTAATTTTCTTTTGATTGTTCAAACATTCCATTCATATCAAACGTTGTTATTTCATTAATGCATCGCATATGTCTGTTCTGAAACAATATATTCGTATTCACTAAATGCAAATTATTTTCATATTTTTTCTGATGATCAACTCTTGATCAATAATTCTAAGCCTCTTGAGGGAGGATGACGAAAACGATACCATAATCTACAGTATGCTTTTGAACGGATCCTGCTGATGAGGTACAGGCATTGTTTCAATCCCTAAACACTGGAGTTATAAGGATGATAATCCCTCGTCAACCCCTCTGAGCCAAAGAAGTAGGAGTTTTTCTTTTCGAAATTTAAAACCCTTAATCATAACCTAGGGCAGGGTAGTCTCTCAGTTGATCCAAGTACATAACGAATGGCACCAAAGAGGTCCTTACAAAACAAAAGACAGTGATGGTTCAGAACAATCTTAAGGACAGGCAGTCATTATCAAAAAAAAATCATAAATGAAAAGCCCAAAAAAGTCAAAACCTATAAAGGGGACTTACGAAACTGGGGCATCCCGCTGACTGTAATCACAAAAGAAACAGTTCAGGCAAAATTTAGGGATAGCGAAATCAAAAAGAAAGAGGTAATACAAACCCTCGACAATAACAAAAATGACTGCCTACTCAGAATAAATCATCAACATCTGGACCATCACCGGAAAATCAGAGCAAAGACTCAAACAAGGTCTAATGTATGATCAGCTGAGTTTAGGTTTGGAGAACATCACGAAGAGCGGGTGGGTACAAATAATTTGAGCCTTTATCCTTTGTTTCTTAAACCATGAACCAGGCCACGTTATAACCCTTAAAAGTCCTAGCTGAAGCATGGGTTAGTTCGAAAGCATACTGTTACGAAAGGTATCCTGACTCCTTAAGGCCTACGGTAAATACGGAGTTGACATCATGTTTTACAAACATTCACTTGTTTTATGAAAAAATGCATTTTCAAAATCTTCAAGACAGACGTAAGCTTTGCATTTTTAACATAACTTTGTTTGCATATGACTTTTTGTTTGAACAGCATAGAAATTCGCACGACGAATGCCTAATGAACAGAAGAACCTCCAATCAAGGGGCATGATATAATCGTGGTCCATTATCTGGGGCAGTCCAATCAAGATTCGGAGAATCTCTCAAAGGCCAAATAGCCTGGGGACAAATCTCCGCCTGAGTCACTTGGGGCATTCCAACGACGAATCTGACCTGATCAAATACCTTCTGGTGGCATGACAAAACACTTCTAACAGGGGCAACTCCCTACTTTCTAAGAACGGACATAGTCGAAAAATACTACGCATAATCAAAGACCCGCTAGGTTGACACACCTAGGCAAAAATAAGGGCTTCCCGGCGAACCAAAAGGGTTCGGGCAAAATGAAGGGATGAAAATGAAAAATCTGTACACTCGGCAAGTCGAAAACCTGAAAAGGCGGCTTGGGCAAAAATGGGTATCCCGGTGGACTGAAAACCCGAAAGGGCGGTCCAGGCAAAAGTTAGGGATCAAAGCGTACGACTATGTCCTGTCATCTTATCACCTGCCTACCAGAAGAAGGTTTGTCCATCAACAACTATCAGCACCTCACAGGTCTTCCTCTCCCACCTCAGAAACAGGGGCAATAATGAGTTGCCCAAGCAATCTAATTGTTCTATCCTCCAAGGTACCAAGGTAGGTTCGGCTGAAGAACACAACCCGATATCCTAATTCCCCAGAGAGTAAGTCAGCAAGTCAGTACACTCTCTTCAAGCAAAGCTACTATCAACCTTAAGGAAGTTGAGTATCCTCCAGCAGATCTCAATGTTCCCCAGCAGCATATATACATGTATTCTTAACAAGCATCCCCAGCAGTCTTGGTCTAAAGATTGTTCCCCGGCGGCATATCAAACATTCAGTGGAGTGGCTTCCAATACATCTCAAAAACTTCCCCCAAGAGAGTCCAATCTAGTTCCCCCAAGAAAGTTGGAATCCATCTCCCCAAGCAGTAAGCTTATCCCCAGTAGATTCTGGAAGCTTATCCTCACAGAGCACGAACGCGTCGTCTGGATTTATTCAAAGAGTTATGCCCTTACCAGGATATAACTGGGTTGTCCTCAGCTAAAAGCCACTGAAAGATCGTCGTCGGCACAGTTCTCTCTTATCCTCAGCGAAGTCTATCAACACTTCCAACACAGCAAGGGTATCCCCAGCAAGTTACCATCAACTCAACAGAGTATCTCTCTCCCCACAGAGTATTGCTTCCCAGCAAGATCGCTAGAGTACTTTTCTCCCCACAGAGTAATCTATTCGCCAAGTTTATTCCCCAACGGAGTTATCTTCTCCTGCCGGTATTCTTGCAATTATCATCCCCAGCGGAAGCAGAATCTATTCTCCAACATCAGCCCAAGAGTGACTTCCCGGCACCCATCAAGGATTTACTTTCCTAGACGAAAAATACATTCATAAACATCGCACTTCCATATATCATCATAGCATGCATATATGCATCATATCTTACAAATCTCATTTATGTTGAGAACATCATTGCTTGATTCATATCATGCATCGCATATGACTGACCTTTACCTTTCAGGAAAGATTCAGTTAAATTCTCAATCACATTCCAAGACCTAGACCGGTTCAGTTAAATCGACTCCAAAGATTTCTTATCCAGTCAAAGGCCTTCTCTGGTCCAGTTAAATCGACCCCAAACAGATTTTTCTGATAAAGACCCAGTTGAAGACATTCCAAGACCTAGACCGGTCCAGTTAATCGACTCCAAAGATTTCTTATCCAGTCAAAGGCCTTCTCTGGTCCAGTTAAATCGACCCCAAACAGATTTTTCTGATAAAGACCCAGTTGAAGACATTCCAAGACCTAGACCGGTTCAGTTAATCGACTCCAAAGATTTCTTATCCAGTCCAAGGCCTTCTCTAGTCCAGTTAAATCGACCCCAAACAGATTTTTCTGATGAAGACTCAGTAGAAGTTATCCAAGGTTTTCTCGATGATTGCTATTGATATTGTAATCGCCTATGGTTCTCTCCCCGATACTGCGGAGATGATAATTCCATCCAAGGTTTTCTCAATAATTGCTATTGAGGTTGTAATCGCCTATGGTTCTCTCCCCGATACTGCGGAGATGATAATTCCATCCAAGGTTTTCCCAATAATTGCTATTGAGGTTGTAATCGCCTATGGTTCTCTCCCCGATATTGCGGAGATGATAATTCCATCCAAGGTTTTCTCAATGATTGCTATTGAGGTTGTAATCGCCTATGGTTCTCTCCCCGATACTGCGGAGATGATAATTCCATCCAAGGTTTTCCCAATAATTGCTATTGAGGTTGTAATCGCCTATGGTTCTCTCCCCGATACTGCGGAGATGATAATTCCATCCAAGGTTTTCCCAATAATTGCTATTGAGGTTGTAATCGCCTATGGTTCTCTCCTCGATACTGCGGAGATGATAATTCCATCCAAGGTTTTCTCAATGATTGCTATTGAGTTGTAATCGCCTATGGTTCTCTCCCTGATACTGCGGAGATGATAATTCCATCCAAGGTTTTCTCAATGATTGCTATTGAGTTGTAATCGCCTATGGTTCTCTCCCCGATACTGCGGAGATGATAATTCCATCCAAGGTTTTCTCAATGATTGCTATTGAGGTTGTAATCGCCTATGGTTCTCTCCCCGATCCTGCGGAGGTGGTAATCCCAGATTTCGCTCAATGATTGTTGTTGAAGTTGAAGTTATCCAAGATTCTCTCAACGATTGCTGTTGAAGTTGAAGTTATCCAGATTCTCTCAATGATTGCTATTGAGGTTGTAGTCGCCTATGGTTCTCTCCCCGATCCTGCGGAGGTAGTAATCATCCCAAGATGTTCTCAACGATTGCTGTTGAGGTTAAAGTCATCCAAAGTTCTCTCACCGTTCCTGTTGAGGTAGTAACCATCCCTGGCTCATTCATCACCGTTTGAAGCTCCAGATCCAGCTCCTGTAACCAGTCAGGACACATCTACACAAAGAATTTGAAGACCAGCTCCTGTAACAGGCCAGGTAATCATTTTTATCTTTTGCAGGTACGCAAGTTCTCGCTAAGGAATCTCTTATGCGATCAACATCCAGATGGCATCTATAAGCCCATCCACCTTCCATCATCTCTTAGCATGGCATCTATAAGCCCATCATCCTATCCATCAATCTCCAAATGGCATCTATAAGCCCATTCCCATCATCACACTACTATGTGAGCGCAAATTTCTGGGCACTCTAATGTTCAATCATCTTCAACCTTCGGATTACGAAAGGCACGTCAGCCAATCTGCATCCTCAGGTCTAAGAAGATTGAACAGGGGCAACTGTTGTACCCCAAAATTTGCCCTCCCATATTTCTCAAAATATTTCAAGAAAAATTCACAAGTCCAACCCGGCGCGTCATATTCAGGTATTCTTTCGCCAAGATATCTCTGATAACGTATTCTCAAATTCAGGTTCGGCTCAAGAGTCAATTCTTTAAAGAAGGTATCCGAATATGTGAGTTTTCTCGAAGAAATATGGTTAAAAAGGGTGCTGAAAGTGCAGTTTTTACGCGCTAAAAAATTTATAACTTGAAGATCGTGGCTCGTATTGAACCCGTTCCGGTGGCCAAAATTCCGTCTTGACATCATCTACGTTTTCATCTCTCACGGCTGGAAGCCAATTTCGATCAGAAGGTCTTCAAAAATGTGGATTTATCAAGTATTTTTGCACAGAAAATTTGTGACAGAAGTTTACTTGCGTCATGTTCAGAAAATCATAACTTGGTCGATTTTCATCGTATCGAGCTGGTTTCGGCGCCAAAATTTCACAAATTGAGTTGGCTACATTTTCACAGAAGGTATTGAGTTCAAACGGTATTCAAAAGGCCTTCGTTTTTTGCTCAGAGTGCGTGACACGCTGAAAATCCTGAATGCTGAATATTATTTCATCTGGGCCGAAACTTCGAAAATTCATAACTCGGTCAATTTTTATCGGATTGGACTCATATTTTTACACAAGGTCACTGACTCATAGATCTACAACTTTGCTTCAAAAGTAGAGACCAAATTATGCACCGATCAATACCAGTTTTTTATTGAAGAACGTGTCAGAGTCGACACTGGAGCCCAAAATAAGTTTGTCTGAGCTGAAACTTCAAAAATTCATAACTAATTCACCGTTTATCCGATTGAGCCGATTTTCGGACAGGAGTTAGTTATCGATGTCGGCTACATTTTGTTTTCACATTTCAACTTCAAAAATTGCACTTAAGTCCCTGCGATTTAGCCTGGAAAGTGACGAACTCAAGTGAACATTGGAGGCCCAATTGCACATTCAAAGCCCATTTTCTTTACCCTAATTTCCATTATATAATCACCTTCTTTCCACACAAACCAGAGGGAGGAGAAAAAGAGAGAAAAAACCTTTCCACAACACTGTTAGAATATCAAATTCTTTCAAAAACCCTAAAACCTTGAAATCCTTATTACAAATCCCTCTCTCACTACAAACAAGCCATCTCAGTTACAAACCAACATCTTATTACTTCTTCAGTAAGGGTAAGGCTGGCTTGATCTCCATGATCCAAAGGGCATAAAAGCATTCATGTCACTACTTTTCCAGTAAGGGTAAGGTTGATTTGATCTCCATGATCAAAAGGGTATAATCATTCATATATGCCATATTGTGCCTAAACATTAAATTTCTTCATATATTGGCTTTATTTGCATTTTATGATTTTATTTAATGTGTTCGTGAGATTCAACACTGCAGATTTAGACAGGATCCCATGCAGGTTCATTAAGGAACGTTGAGGCCAAAAGCCAAATGGCCAAAAGCCAAAACCCAAATGGCCAAAGTAGAAAAACTTATGCATGACACTAATACATGGCGAGACAGACATCCTGAGAAGATTAAGGAACGTTGAGGCCAAAAGCCAAATGGCCAAAAGCCAAATGGCCAAAGTAGAAAAACTTATGCATGACACTAATACATGGCGAGACAGACATCCTGAGAAGATTAAGGAACGTTGAGGCCAAAACGCAAATGGCCAAAAGCCAAAAGCCAAATGGCCAAAGTAGAACAACTTATGCATGATGAGGCCAGAACACAAATGGCCAAACCACTTCAATTCACCTCCAAAAAGGGGACAGAAACCCCCCAAGGTATTGTATTTTCTTTCTTTTCCTTATTTTATTTATTTCAATTATTTCTTTTTTTAATTAATTCCTTTAATTTAATTTATTTTCATAAAATATAAAAAAATAGTAAAAAACAGAAAAGTCATAAAAATCAAAATATATTTATTTAATTAATATTTTTTGTAAATAAATTTCACTAATAATTAATTATTTATTTTTATAAATCAAATTGCCATTAATTAATTAATTTAATTTTAGGTTTAAATTTTAACATGTTTTTCTTAATAATTAAAAGTTGTAGAATTAGGGTTAATTAGTTAATTTCATTTAATTCACATAAAAAACCATAAATCCAAAAAATCTCAAAATAATTTCTTTTTTCATTTTAATTTAATTAATTTAATAATTTAATTTAATTTCATTAAAAAGGGTCATACGCCCTCGCTTCCAATTTTAATTCCAATTCGCGCATTTTATTTTGCTTCTTATAATATTAATGTAATTCTCCCAAAGCCTTGTAAACTCGGACATTTTAATTTCTCGCACTTTACTTTATTTTATTTTCTGTCAAATCGGGTCCTGGATTTTAATTTTGGCGATGTGGACCCGCGCCTTTGTAATAGTTTAGAACTTTCAATTTCCGCATCTTTTTTAACTGTTAAATAAATGCATGCAAGAATGAATGACAAAAAATAAAAACAAACGCATAGATCATCCATAACCTGACAAGACAAAAATAAATGAATCTGACACACAAATCACACACCACCCCTAGGGTACGCCTCACTGTTGCCTTGCCTCGAAAGGTGATCGTCGAGTAGAGGATGTCTTAGTAAGTCCTCATGATCCGGGAACCTGGCATGAGGGTAGCTTCTAAGGTGTCTTCCCATTGCTCTGGTGATCACCATGTCCCGAACCCTCGAATTGACCCGAACACCTCCAACGGTGGTGCTACCTACCTCTCAATGGTGGGATGGCACTACTTTAAAGGACATTTACACAGACGAATTCCTTAGGGTAGGTAGGTTCTCGTAGATACTTGCTCTAATTTCAAAACAAATTCAAAAATACTTTTCACACCAACACACTTTCAAAAAGCTTTCGAAAGCAATTTTTCAAACACTCTTGAGGACCGATACAAGAGTCGAACTGGAATTTTCAAAGAAACTTTTTAAAACTCACAATTGAAAAGCAAACACTTTTGAAAACACAAATGAGCAAGTATCTAAGAGCCCATGGATAACCATGGATAGAAAGGGTGCTAACACCTTCCCTTTCTATAACCTACCTCCCGAACCGAGAGCAATCTCTTTAAGGAATTTTTCTGTGCTTTTGTCCTTTCCATTTGGAGAAAATAAAAGACGGTGGCGACTCTTGCTTCCGCGACATTTCGCGAACCAGCGTTAAACAGTCAGTTCCAGATCCACCGATCACAGTCATCAACCGTTGTGACCACCTTAAATCCTGCTCATTCTTCAAGACTGACTGGGGAAGGTGAGAAATAAACCACCTTTCTAGAAGAGGAGTACAACACATGAGAACACCTCTTTTCCTCATTGTTCGTGTGTGAAATGAGTGTAGGATGTCCCCAAGCAATGTAGGTACAGGATTCTGAGATATGAAAATCTTGACAGCATTCACATCTATAAGCTGATCATGGTTTGGGAATAAGACCAACCCATAGATGAGAAGTGCTACAATCTCCTCAAAAGCTTGCAGATCTAGAGAATTCCAGCAGTCTTGTGCCTTCTCAAACAGAAACTTTGCCAAGAAACCCTTGACACCACTTCTGGTTTCCCAATGACCTTTGATATCAGATGGTTGCAAGTGTAAGGCTTGAGCAATATCTTCAGGCTTTGGTTCTCTTTCCGTACCGTTGTAGGGTAGTTGATAAAGAATAGGAATCCTCAGGAGCTGAGAAAATTCCTCCAAAGTAGGTACTAGTTGGTAATCAGGGAATGTGAAACAGTGGTGTAGGGGGTCAAAGAACTGGAAGAGGACTTTCACCATGTCTTCTTTAATGTTGGAGTTGACCAAGTTGAGGAGTCTACCATGTCTTCCACTGAAGAGAGAATTCTCTGGAATCTTGGAAGTAAGCTCCTTGAGTTGAGGAGGGATTCTCACAAGGTTGACCTGAATTTTTTTTTCTGCGGAGTGATTCCATGACCTATAAAACAGGAACAAAGATGAAGATCCAAACCCTTGAAATGGTTAGTGGATGCATATGATGCTTTATGATGTTCATGATGTATGTATAAGCACATGTACAAGCAAGTCACACAAGTTCCTAGTTTCAGGCTTGCATGGGGTTTCATAGGTAAGTACCCTCTTGAAGTTGGTTGGCTTAACCTGTCCTATAAATAGTAACCGGGTTCTAAGGAGCTCAATATCACTGGATTATTTTCTATGTTCATTGTTTCAGTTTAGCCACTTAACTGGCGACCGAAATATTCCAAGAAAACAACCCTCAATGAGTGTAGTATCGAGTATCTACCAACTTTGGACTGCACCAAAGCCGATCATCGCACTACCCCTAATAAGGCCAAGATGGTCAAGTAAGGTTCTAAGAGTTCATTAGTGTTTCATGACATCACTCAGCGGCCCTGTATTCTCTTTGATTGACTCAAAGGCTACCGGTACCCACAAATATGTCGCACTAATATAGCTATTGCTTCAACCATGTCGGTATACCCCGCACAGTTTCCACAATGTATTGCTATTTACTTATGAATGTTTCCCAAAAATCCGTGTGGAGGATTCAAACCCAAACAAGAGAACCAAATGTAAAGCAATCAAAGCAAACAAGATATGCAAAGGTGATATAAACCCTAAGGTTACTCCACTTTTAGAATTCTCCCCAGCAGAGTCGCCAGTTCTGTGATACAGTGGGAGAACTGACTTGAGGTTTTGCGTTTGTGTTCGCAAATGCTTCGGTTTAGCAAGAGTCGCCACCGACTTTTTATTTTATCCTAAGGAAAGGTCAAAAAGCACAGGAAAGACCTTTGAGATGTTTTCTTGGGTTCGGGAAGTAAATTATGAAAAGGGAAGGTGCAAGCACCCTTTTCATCCATGGTTATCCATGGGCTCTTAGTTACTTGTTTAGATCACTTGCTTTTGCTTTTCAATTGTTTGAAATGGTGCTTTGTGTGTGGTTTTGAAAGATGTTTTGAAAAGAGGCCATCGTTGTGGCAACCTTTGTAATTATTCTTGTTTGAATGTATACAAAGATGTTTTTGTCTTTTGAAAAGATGTTTCAATGTATGAAAAGTTTGAAAGTTTGTTTTAGGGAAATGTTTTTGAAATTGTGTTGTGAAGTGTGTTTGAAAATTGCAAGGATGTTTTGCAACTTTTGATCAAGTAACTAAGATCTATCTACCCTATTTTACTCAAAGATCTTTCCTATATGTTTTTAACCCTTTTGAAAGTGTTGTTTTACCATTGCATTTGGTAAACAACCTTGTATTAGGATGTTAAACGGGACAGCCCCTGGTCATCGTATAGACCATGATAGCAAGTGTGTTAAGTATTTTTGGCAAATTTTCCGAGGGACTTGATCATTTTTGTTTAGGCAACCAAGATAGCGTCATCTAGGGACTATGATCTTTTGTTTTGTTTTTGTTTTGCCAAAGTACCCAACATGCATAACATGGCCCATTTTTAAGGCAACAAGTGGATGTAACCCTAAGGGTGCAAGTGTGCATTGTGCATTGATTTTCATGCACTTTTGTCTTTGCATTAGGTCAAGCTACTTGTTAATTTTCGATTTTTGCATACAAACCCTAATCTTTAATCATGGCATAATTGAAAGCATAAAGTGCGGAATTAAAAGTCTAAGCTATTACAATATGATTATGGGGATGGGGATACAATCTTTGAATGAGAGTGTATTTGACAAGAAATAAAAACCCTAGTTTTACTATTACATCCAAATTGAATAATGGCATAAATAATAAATGGACAATATTTAAATAAACAAAATAAATAAATATACCAAATAATATGAATTATGCAAAAAAGGTTTTTGTTTATTTATGTATGTAAAAAATATTTAAAGAAAGGAATAATAAAAAGGATTATTATTTTTTTTATTAAGGGTAAACCCTAATTTTTCTTTAAGAAAATAAATATATTAATTACATTATTTATATACAATATAAAATAATATATATATACAAAAATTAAATATATTTAGAAAAAGGTATTATTTTAAATATAAATAATAATAATAAAAAAAGAAAAAGGTATATTTTTCATGTTTTTTTATTCCCAAGTATTTATTAAATAAAATAAAAGTGTGTATATATATTAATTATATTAAATATGTGTAAAAAATAAAATAAATATATACAAAAATAAAAACATATTTAGAATGATATTTTTTGGTGTGAATAAAATAAAGGATAAGATAAAAATATAATTTATTTTTTAAGTTTTCAATAAATAAAATAAAAGTATATAATCAATAAATTAATTTTATGTTAGAAAAAAATGAAAATAAAATACAAAATAAATATGAAAAATTTATAAAATTATTTTTGAGTATTTTTTTATATTTGGAAATAATAAAATAAAATCAGAAATGAAAATAAAATACAAAAATATAAAATATATAGAAATTGGGCCAAGGGGGTGCAAAAAGTAAAAGGGGGTGCCAATAGTGAGCCAGGACCAAGCCCAGCCCACCACTGCATCTTCAACCTCTGTCCTTCACAAAACGCGCGCGCTTGTACCAATTATGAACATCCTGCATACAAGCTCTATTGCAAAAACACATAACATCAAAGTTGTAGAGCTCTTCAAGACGAATTCAACCATATAAAAAACTAATCCTAACTCTCAAAGACCAGAGAGAATTTCTCTGGCCCTAAAACCTAACCTAATTTTTTCAGTATGTTCATGGATCAAATTCTCTTAGCATGCTTAATAAAAATGAAAACTGAGCATATGTACAGCTTCATGGCAATGAATACTACATTTCTTATTCACAAACCTAAGTCTAAATGTTCCTAAATAGAGAGATAGGAAGTTGATAAAAACCTGTTTCAGCTGACTTCGTGTAGGGCAATGTGGAGCTTTTCAAAAAGGCTTGAGATGTCTGGGAGCTTACTTGAACCTCACTTGACCTTCTCCAATATCTAGCTTACCTTGAATGTACTTGAACAAGCCTACAGAACTCAACCTGCACAAGCTCAAAATGGAATGGAAAACCCTGTAAATGGAGTTACAGTTGGTGTTTAAGGTTTGGAATAGCTTGGATGGATTGAATGGAAGGTGTTTGAATAGGTTTGGGGCAAAACGCACGAGTAAATTGTGTTATGGAAGTCAAGTTGCAGGTTCTGCCCTGTTTTTCCAATGGAAGGTGATTTCTTGCTATGGGATGTTTGAAGGATCAAGAGATCGTGTTTCTGGCTCAGAGAGGTGTGAGAAAGATGGTTCAAATGTTTGCACCAGTTGGTTTTTGCTGATGTTCAAGTTCTAGTGTTTTTGGACAAATTTCTTGCTTATGAAGCAAAGTGTGGGAAGTGATGTGTAACAGGCTTGTACAGGCTATCCAAATGCTTGCAACCTCTACTCTTGTCCCCCTCTAATATGTGGATTTTATTATCTTCATAAGATTTGGACCAATGCTCAAAGATTGTGGTTTGACATAAAGCAAGATTATGGCAAAAATGGTAATGTACCTTTTTCTACTTAAGGATTAATTTTGTGTACAATGCCCTAATAACCAAAACAATGACTTAGACCAATGGATTTGCATTAAATTATTGAGTGTGAAATGGTTTAGAGGCCTGTAATCTAGTGCAAAGCAAGCTGACTTGAAATTGCAACTTGTATGAACATGAACATGCCATGGATGAAAAATGAGTTTTTACCAACTTCAAGCCTTCGATTCTCTCTAACCACAAATGTGTTTGGAGAGTTCTTGGAAATTTTAGAAAGCTTGCAACATGCTCTACAATCCATCTTTGAAATGCAACTTGATATTCCAAGTGGAACTAAGTGAAAAATGGCCATGAAGATAGGTCAAAATCCTGCCTAAACTAGGGCAAAATTTCACTAAGTTAAAAGTTTTAGGGACCCTTGTTCCAAAAATCATAACTTGAGATCCAAGCTTCTTTTGAGAAAACTTTGTGAATCAAAGTTGTATATTTTATGGATGAATACAACTTTCATGTTGGAAGTTTTGTTTAAATCCAATTGTATCATGGTGAAAATTTTGGGCAAAGTTAGGAAAAATTAAGAAAATTTCATAACTTAGAAATATTCTAAGTTATGAAAATTTTCAACTTTAAACCCTAATTTGCAAAAATGGGTTTCTTGATGAACAAGTTTCATTTTTTGACATATCTTGATGAAAAATGACCCTTGGCACTTGATTTTGACCAAAAATTCAAAGTTTGACTTTTCAGTGTACAGTCAAATTTTGATCAGTTGACTGAAAAATTCATCTGTCAATCCAATGCAATTGAGGTCTTTTGAACTTGTTGAATAGGTCAAGATGATGCCATTGAGTCTTTGAGTTCATGGTTGAGCCCATTTGGCCATTGGCTAGGTCAAAAGTCAGAAATTGCCTTTGTACAATCAAAACCCTAAAATGACCATTTTGCCCTTTTGGTGATCTGATCAAATTTCTTGGGGAGTTGTGGTCCAAACTTGATCAAATGGTTCATATGAGTTTATAATGTTGATGTGGGTCAAAATTCATGAGGTTTGACTGTAAATTGGCCACAGTTAACTTTTTCCCCAATACAGCTTATTTCTATGTCAACTGTCCAATTGATTGGGCAAAAATTTGGTTCAAGGCTTTAAACTTGGTATGGACAAACTTATGAGTCCAACATAAAGTATGAAAGTCACTTTGAGCATTGGAGGTCCAAAAATCCTTGTGCAAACTCAAACCCTAATTTAGGTCATCAGTTCAAGGAGATGTCTTGGGCAGTGCAAAACCCTAATCTTGTCTGGGGTTCAAGGAGTCTGGTGAGGGGCAATATTGAAAAAATGAGAGGGCAAATTTTGGGGTACAACACCAAGGAATAGGGTGTTGCCCCTGTTGACGTCTGCGCTGAAGTGCGGTATCCGTGAAGAGCAAATGGTAACATCTCGTGCCAATCTTTGTATGTCACCGTCATCTTCTGCACAATCTTCTTGATATTTTTATAGCCGCTTCTACAGCCCCATTCATCTTCGGCCGGTAAGGAGAAGAGTTGTGATGTTGTATCTTGAACTGCTTGCAGAGCTCAGCGATCATTTTATTATTGATATTTGTACCATTATCTGTAATGATCCTCTCGGGTACACCGTATCGACAAATCAGATTGTGCCGAATGAAATGTGCCACGACGTTCTTGGTTACAATAGCAAAGGAAGTTGCTTCAACCCACTTTGTAAAGTAATCAATTTCTACCAGGATGAAATGATGCCCGTTGGACGCTGTAGGTCTGATCTCGCTGATCATATCAATGCCCCACATTACAAAAGGCCACGGAGCTGTCAAGACCTTCAGAGGTACTGGAGTTATGTGCACCTTATCAGCATAGACTTGGCACTTGTGACATATCCGAGAATGCTGATAACAGTCGACTTCCATAGTGGACCAATAATATCATGCCCGTAGGATTTTCTTCGCCATGGTGTGTCCATTTGAATGAGTCCCGAAAGTACCTTCATGTAAATCTACCATGATCCTTTCTGCCTCGTTCTTATCCATACAACGCAGTAAGGTTGAATCATGGTTACGCTTGTAAAGGATGCCATTGCTGATGAAGAACTTTGCCGTGAACCTCCTCAGAAACTTCTTATCATTAATAGACGCACCCTCGGGGTATTCCTGAGCTTCAACATACCTTTTTACCTCATGAAACCAGGGTTTATCTGCTACCTCTTCAGTTTCAATGTCACAACAATGTGCAGGTTCATCCAACCTCTCAATGATAATCTGGGGAGCTTCGCTGTCCAAATTGACTTTGAACATAGAACACATCGTAGCTAGCGCGTCCGCTAACTGATTTTCCTCTCTAGGGAAGTGTTCAAAGGTTATCTCCTTAAAGTGCGGAAGTAAAGTCAACACATACTCCTTGTAAGGAATAAGATTTGGGTGTTTCGTATCCCACTCGCCTTTGATCTGACTGATCACGAGAGAGGAATCTTCGAAGACACTCAAGAACTTAATCCTTAGGTCGATTGCTGCTCGAAGACCCATAATGCACGCTTCATACTCCGCCATATTGTTGGTGCAGTTGAAACATAGTCGAGCGGTGAATGGAGTATGAGAGCCTTTAGGAGATATGATCACGGTGCCGATGCTATTACCCAAAGCATTTGAAGCTCCATCAAAGTACATAGACCATCGGGATCCTTCCTCAGGTCCTTCATTCGGTCCAAGTTCTTCGCAGTCGGTTACTATCATGATATTCTCATCCGGGAATTCAAAGTTCATATACTGGTAATCACCCACTGCCTGATGTGCCAAATGGTCTGTCAACACACTTCCCTTGATTGCCTTTTGGGTCATGTACTAGATGTCATACTCAGTCAAGATCATCTGCCATCTTGCTATTCTTCCGGACAAGGCAGGCTTTTCGAAGATATACTTGATTGGATCCATCTTTGATATCAATAGAGTAGTGTGAGTCAGCATATACTGTCTCAGCCGGCGAGCAGCCCATGCCAAAGCGCAGTAAGTTTTCTCAAGCAACGAGTATCAGGTCTCGCAGTCAGTAAACTTTTTTCTAAGGTAATAAATAGCATGCTCTTTTCGGCCAGACTCGTCATGCTGCCCCAGCACACACCCCATTGAATTGTCGAGTACTGTCAAGTATAAGATCAAAGGTCTCCCTTCAACTGGAGGCATCAGAATGGGTGGCTCTTGGAGATACTCTTTGATTCTTTCGAAGGCGGTCTGACATTCATCATTCCATCTTACCACTTGATCTTTCTTCAGAAGCTTGAAGATCGGTTCACAAGTAGCAGTCAGGTGCGAGATGAATCGGGCAATATAGTTCAGACATCCCAGAAAGCCTCTGACTTCTTTTTCTATTCACGGAGCTGGCATTTGCTGTATAGCCTTCACCTTGGCAGGGTCCACTTGAATACCTTTATCACTTACGACGAAACCCAACAGCTTACCAGATCTCACCCCGAAGGTGCACTTGTTCGGGTTTAACCTCAGCTTGTACAACTTTAACCTGTCAAATAACTTATGAAGGTGGTCAAGATGTTTTTCCTCAGACTGGGATCTTGCAATCATGTCGTCAACGTATACCTCAATTTCATGATGGATCATGTCATGGAACAAAGCGACCATGGCGAGCTGATATGTTACCCCAGCATTCTTCAATCCGAAGGGCATGACCTTGTAGCAAAAGGTTCCCTATTGATTAACAAAGGTTGTCTTCTCCATGTCCTCAGGAGCCATTTTAATCTGATTATAACCGGAGAAACCATCCATAAAGGAGAAGATCTTATGCTGTGCGGTGTTGTCAACCAGAACGTCGATATGAGGTAAAGGGAAATCATCCTTGGGGCTCGCCCTGTTCAGATCCCTATAGTCGACACACATTTGAACTTTACCATCCTTCTCCGGCACAGGAACCAGATTGGCCACCCACTGAGGGTAAGAAGTAACTGCTAGAAAACCGGCGTCAAACTGTTTCATAACTTCAGCCTTGATTTTCTCAGACATCTCCGGGCGCATTCGGCGGACCTTCTGTTTTACTGGAGGATAGTCTTCCTTGGTAGGTAATCGGTGAACCACAATATCGGTATCCAACCCAAGCATATCTTCATAAGACCAGGAAAAGATCTCAACATAGTCTCGCAGCATCTGAATCAACTGTTGCTTAACACTAGCTTCCAGATTTGCACCGATCTTGACCTCTTTCTTGTCTACCTCTGTACCCAGATTTACTGTTTCCACTGGCTCTTCATGCGGCTGTATGGCCTTATCTTCTTGAAGTAGCAGTCTAGCAAGTTCACCAGGCACTTCGCAATCATCTTCACCTTCGTCTTCGGCTAAGTTGATCAGACTTTCAAAGTCATAACTGGCAGTAGCAGAGTCGTTACCAGTGAGATCCAGAGTGGATGTAGACCTGTATATGTGAGTGTGTGTAAAATAGTTGTTTTGCAATATATAATAAAAGAAAAACAAGGAGCGCAAAATTTGAAATGCAAGAAACGTCCAATGCTTTTATTAATGATATATGTAGATGACACACATAAAGCCCTCACAAATGAAGCCACGGTGCCCCGGGTAAGACACCGGGCCATAAAGTTTAAAACATTGTCTGTTACAAATTCAAAACAAAAGTCTCATTACTGGGTAACAAAATAAATTGGGATGAAGTCCTTTGCTGTCCAGTTGCTTAGTCCACCATTAATAGTAGGATAGATCCAATTGTCGAACTCAGACTCTTCAACATCGTCTTTAATGGCATTCACTCCTGAATTGCTGATGAACAGGGGAGGTCTTCTGATTCGTGCACTCCGAACATCCCTTTGAGCTTCTGCAGTTGTTGTACCCCAAAATTTTCCCTCTCATATTTCTCAAAACATTGCAAGAAAAATCTCAAAGTGGCTCAAGATTGCTCAAGAATTGGACAGTCAAGCTATCTCCTAAGGCAGTCAACCCCAAATTAGGGTTTTGTGTTGCATCAAGGTCTTTGAGTCCAAATGACCTCAATTTCTACCCAATGTCCTAATATGTTCTCAAGGTCATCCATGTCAAATTTCAAGCCTTGCAGAGGAAGTTTGGTCAGTCAATTGCTCAAAGGGTCCAAAAATCGACTGTGTTAGGGCAAAAGTCAACTGTGACCTATAAACAGTCAAACTTCAAGATTTTTTGTCAACATTCTCATTTTGAAGGATATTTCATCATTTTATCAAGGGTTGATCATGATTCATCAAGGATTGCACAAAATTCATCAAGACTCAAAAGTTGCTAAATTAGGGTTTTGTAGGAAAAGTCAACTCAACTTTTACCAAGCATAACTTTCTCATACTTTATGAGAAATGACCCATCCAAATCTCATTTTTAATAGGATGCAATATCCTACAATCCATCTTCATACCCCAAGATCATAAAATGCACTCACAAGAAGTTATAAATTTGGACATTATAGGTCATTTTTAAAAGTCAACAAAAACACCTTTTTTGTAAAAGCTTATAACTTGAGCATGGAATATAAAAATGCGACGAGACCAAAAGGGTTGGTTATAGGACATATCAAGCTTTCTAAAAAGTCCAAGAACACTTCCAAAAGTTCAAAATTGAATAAGTTATGCATTGTTGAAGTTGAGCATTTTTGCAAAATTGCCAAAGGTCAACTATCCCTAAAACTTCAAATTTTGTCAAATGGGCCCATTCTTTTCCACTTGATTTGAGCTTGCATCATTGTCCACGTGTCCTAGATTCAGCCATGTGTCCATTTATCAATTTTATTATTTTATTTAATTTTTTATTGAATTATTTCATTTTAAATCAAATTAAATCAAATAAAATCCCAAACTTTGATTACATGAGATTTTTTGCTATTTTCAGGATTGGATTCTCATCAATATCATCATCAAATTCGTATCACACAAGATCATGTGCAAAAAGATGGTTTTTTTGACAAATTTGGTAAGTTTTCAAAAGTGAATCAAATCAAATATGGGTGCATTGATTTAGAGAGATTGGATTCATGATTCTTGACTTAGTGCATTCCATGATACATATAGAAGCCAAAGGACACGAAATATGGGTTAGAGGCTGTAAGAATAGGCAGAACCAAAACTTGAAAAAGTGGTAAAAAGTTTGAAATCAAAAATCGCGTCTAGAGGTGTTTTCAGAAGCCAAGAACGATCTCAATCGATTCCTTGACGATCACTGAAGCAGAACCAATCCCAAGCAAGCCTCCACGCACATCACAAAGCACTGTAAGTGTCACAAAAATCCGCTTCTTTCTTGAATTCGTAAATCACCATTCTTACATCATTTGGGAAAATTCTTGGCATATTCATAATTAGTATAGCATTTCTGAACTTTTGGCAATATTCAATTTGGTTTATATGGACTGTAACCTCGGAATGCCATGGCTAGGGTTATGTTTTGTGTTTTAGGGATTTTGTGTTTCAGGTGAAATTGATTCTTATAAAAGGCATGGTTGAACTCAGGAGAGGGAGACGAACCTAACCATGTTTTTTAGGGTCATTTTTATGGCCTGGAAGTGATTTTTGAATCGAGTTATGCATTTAGCTGTGGATCCAAATCCACAGGAAATATTAGTGGCTGGAGGTAGGGGACAATGGCGTGTCACCTCCCCAGTGGCCAATTCAAACCATGGCGCGCTTAATTTTGTTGTGCTGGAATATTAGTTTATTTCTCTTATTATTATTATTTTGTATATAATTAACAAATGGAACACAACAACCAAGTGGTAAGCGTGCCTGCCAATGACCAACTGGACCTGGGTTCGAGTCCCAGGTCCCCCATGCGCTTTGTTATTTTTCTTCTTCATGTAATCAGGTACAGATCCAAGCGCGAAGCCTATCATACATCCTCAAGCATTTGATGGCCATATGGCCATAGGCCAAATCTGGTGGCCAGAAATTGATGGTATACCATGGACCAAGTCAACATGCGCATAGGGGATCTCAAAAGGTCAAACGAGGCCAGATTCAAATGGGCCATAGAATTGCTATTCTGACCCCCAAAACAAGCCCATACTCCTCTCTCTATATATTTTTATTTATTTTGTTTTAATTATTTATTTATTATTTCTATTTAATAACTAACCAATCAAATCTTTTTCCTTATAAAATTCAAACCAAAAAATATTTTCTTTATTAAATTAAATTTTAGGATTTTATATTTTTATTAACAAATCTATTAATTAATTTAGGCCATTAATTAGAAATAACTTTAATATTTTTTTTAATTAAAATCAATTAGACTTAATTAGGTATTTATTTTCATTAATTTATTTTATTTTATTTCTTTAAATACCAAAAAACCCAAAAAATATTTATTTTTATTAATTTATTTATTTATTTATTAATTTAATAATTAATTTACGATAGTTTCTTTCTTAAAATAAAAACAACAAAAAATCTTTTCTTTAATAACAAAGGGTCAAAACCCTAGAACTTTGCGCTCGATTTAATTTCCTGCACGCGATTCATTTTCTTTTATCCTATTATGTATCTGATTCCGGTTTGTAATAGTAAATAGGACCTTTTTTTGTCGCTTTATTTATTTTTTTAAAGGGTTTGTCTTTGGCGATGTAAATACCCGACGCCTTGTAATTTAAATTCCGCAATTTATTTACCGCAAAATATAACTGTTAGATGTTTGATAATAGGGATGCATGACAAGATTGAATGTTAACCTAAAATCAACTTAGATCACCCATTAACATGTACAAAGACAAAAATAACTGAAAACGACACACTGGCACATGCACACTCCTGGGGTACACCCCACTTGGTTACCTTTGTACGCGGTCATTGAGTATAGGTCACTTTAGAGGTTGTCCTCTTGTCTAAATATCATAGTCGCCTCAAAATGGTTGCCTCGGATATAATTGCCTCAAACAAATGATCTAAGACATTAGGGTTACCGCTAAGGCGTCCTAACATTGCTTTGGTGACCGTAAGTCCCTTATTCGAATTGACCCTTAAACTCCAACGACGGTGCTGCCTACTCATCAATAGTAGGATAACATTGTCTAAAGGAAGATAGCATAGAATGATTCCTTTTTCTAGTAGGTAGATGGTTCTTAGATATTTTCTCTTTCAAAAACAAAAACTTTTCGCACTTACACTTTTCGAACAAAGTTTTCAAAAACACTTCATACACTCTTGAGGACAGAAGCAAGAGTTAAATCGAAGTTTCAAACTTTTTCAAACCCACAAGCATAAAGAAAGAAATTTTGAAAACAATTGAGCAAGTACCTAAGAGCCCGTGGATAACCACGGATAGAAAGGGTGCTAACACCTTCCCTTTCTATAATCTACCCCCCGAACCCGAGAAATAATCTCGAAAAAGGAATTTTTCTGTGCTTTTTTCCTTTCCTTGTTGGATAAAATAAAAGTCGGTGGAGACTCTTGCTTACCGCGACATTTTGCGAAAACAAACGCAAAACGCAAACCAGCATTCCAAAAACAGTCAGTTCTTCCCACAGTAACACAGAACTGGAGACTCTGCTAGGGACGCTTATAAGTGGGGTGTACCTTAGGAATAGTTCATATTTTTTTCAATTGCTTGACTTGTATGCTTTATATTTGTGGGCTTGTATCGGAGTTATTATAGATCCTAACCTGGATCTGGGGGATACCCTTTAGGTAAGTACCAATAAACTGTGAGGGAACTGTATGGCGCAGACCGATACGGTTGAAGCAGTAGCTATGTTGGTGTGGCACTTTAGTATGTACTGATATCCCTTGTGGCGCAACGAGAAGAATATGGGTCTGCTAAGGGTTCATTAAGTACCAACTGACCTTAGAACCTTTAAATTGACCAACTTGGCCATAGAACAGTAGCAGTATGCTACACTCATTGAGACTAAACTCTCGCGATGATTCCAGCTGCAAGAAAAGGTTGCTAAACTGGAATTACGACCGATTGAGGGTAGTTAGTGATATTGAGATCCTCTAGAACCCGGTTACTATTTTTAGAACAGTTTTGAACCAACTGAACTGAAAGAGGGTAGTACCTAAGCTCCTTGCCAGCCTGAAATCTAAGGGCTCTCTATGTGACTTGTGTGCCTTTACCATGTTTGCTATTTGTAGATACTTGTGGTGTGCTTTCTATCATGACATCATGACATCATAACATTTAATACATCTTGCATTGGACTAACCTATTTCAAAAACAGGAGGGATTCATCTTTGTTCTGTTTTGTAGGTCATTGCACCTATGCATAGGAATACCATCCGGATCAACTTTGTCCAGATTCCCACTATGCTCAAAGAATTGGTTGCAAAGATGTCTGATACTACCTCCTTCATCAGAAGACATGGGCATCTTCTTAGTTTGGTCACCTCCAAATTGGACTAGCAGATGATGAGTGTCCTAGTCCAGTTCTTTGATCCGATGTACCATTGCTTTACTTTTCAGGACTACCAGTTGGTCCCTACCTTGGAGGTGTTCTCTGATCTGCTCGATATCTCTATTCTGGAGCAGACCCCATTTACAGGGTGGGAGAAGATCCTTAGGCCAGAAGAGATTGCTCCAACCCTTCATATGACAAAGGATGAGGTAATGGCTAATTGGGAAACTCGTAGTGGAGCAAAGGGCTTTCTGACTAAGTTCTTGGTTGGTAAGGCTAATCATTTCTGGGATAGTCTAGACTTCTAGGCATTCGAAGATATTCTGGCTCTTCTGATATATGGCTTGGTATTGTTTCCTAACTCTGACTCCTTTGTTGATGTGAATGCGGTAAAAATCTTCACCTCTGGTAATCATGTACCCAGTCTCTTGGGTGACATTCTTCATCAGCTTTATGCCCGTACTGCTCGGAGGCGGGGAACCTTGATGTGCTGTGCTCCGTTATTGGCGAGATGGTTTATTTCTCACCTCCCCAAATCAGTTTTAAAGAACAAGGAAGGCATGGGCTGGGCTTATAGGGTTATGTCTCTCTCTCACAATGACATCATTTGGACTATTAAGGGTATGGACGAGGTGACCATTATTGATCGCTGTGGGGAATACCCCAATGTTCCACTGATAGGGACCAATGGAGGAATTACTTATAATCCATGCTTGGCCTTATGTCAGTTTGGGCGAGCCAGAAGGGAGGGACCTCATGAGCTGCTAATGCCTAGTATAATCTTTGATTTTCAAGTGGATAGTGACGAGCAACGCCGCAGATTCATAAGGGCTTGGGATAGAGTACATAGATCTGATCCACATGAGCTGGGTGTGAAGACTTCTCTACCAATGGAACCATATCTCCGATGGGTTCGTATTCGTGCCCAAAAGCTGGGGATGCCCTATGAAGCCGTCTTGCCCATTATTGTTGAAGTTGCTGATGAGGAAGGGGTTCCTCCTACGATCTTACACCCTTACATTCCTACTGACATTGGGGCATTGAAGAGGTCCTGGATGCAGCTAAGGGAAGAGCGGGATACTTATAGAGAAAAGTATCACGAGCAAGAGCGAAAGATCCAAAAGTTGACTAGGCAGTTGGAGAGGGAGCAAATCATCAACGACTATGTCAGCACTAAAGGCAAACGACCATGGGAGCGCTGATATCCTTTGATTATTTCCCGCTTTTATTTACTTTTCAGTATTTCCTTTCTTGTAACGCCTTAAGGGAAATTTGTGGAACAATTAAATTTCAAGTTTATCTAATAAAAGTGTGTTTCATGGTTGGTTTACGAATTTGAATCTCTCGATGTCTTTCAAATCATAGCATACGCATTTCATTCCACGCACCTCATAACAGGTATCCCTACAGGTTTTCTCATCTTCTTCGTTGTTTATTTCAGCATCATGTCTTCTGAACCATCAACTGAACAAGCAATCAAGGCTCTGCGGACTCAAAACGCCCAATTCCAAGAGTTGTTCATGAATTTGGCTAAGGGTCAGCAAGATCTGAAGGCCCTTATCCTGAAAGAGAAGAAGAAGAAGAAGAAGAAGACGGTCCTGTTTAACATGGGCCACAGGTTTGGAAACAGGCTACGAGATGAAGTTGATTTGACCACCTCATCTGGAGGGAAAGATAGTCAGGAAGAAAGGAGGGCTCCTAGCCCTGTGGTTTCAGACAACGAGATGAACTTCGACGAAGACCAGTATCCTCCGGTTGAGGATAGATATAAGCAACTGGAAGACCGATTGAGTGCGATGGAAGTACAGAAAGTGCTTGGTCTGGACTTTGGTGATCTAGGTCTGTCGTCTGGGATGGTGATTGCCCACAAGTTCAAAGCACCAGCCTTTGCTAAGTATGACGGAGTTTCTTGTCCGAAATTACACCTCCGGTCGTATGTAAGGAAAATTCAGCCGTACACCGCTGACAAGAACCTATGGATCCACTTCTTTCAAGACAGTCTCTCAGGGACTCAGCTTGAATGGTTTTACCAGCTAGAAGGAGCCAGTACCCGTAGTTGGGAAGATTTGGCTGCTGCTTTCTACAAGCAGTACCAATACAATGCCGACCTCGCTCCCACGCGTACCAAACTCCAGGGTATGTCTATGGGTGCGGGCGAAGGTTTCAAAGATTATGCTCAGAAGTGGAGGGACCTCGCTGGAAGAGTGAAACCACCCTTGGCTGATAGGGAGTTAGTTGATATGTTTCTGGGGACCTTATCTGGTCCGTATTTCAACCATCTGATTGAAAGTTCTTCGTCTGGGTTTACAGAGCTAATTATGACCGGGGAAAGGATTGAGGCTGGTATCAAATCCGGTAAAATACATAAGGGTGCTTCATCAGGCACCGAGAAGAAGCCTTTTAAGAAGGAGTCTAGTGCTGTTTGCAGTTCGAAAAGCCAGAATAGACCTGAACGCCGCCAAGCTGTTAACGCAGTTGTTATTTCAAGACCTGCTGGTGCTCCTCAGCGTAACAATCAGTTAAGGGCCGAGAAACCTCGAAGACAATTCACTCAGCTCAACATGACTTTATCTCAGATTCTGCCACAGTTATTGAAAACCAATCTAGTGATTCCGAGGGAGGCCCCGTAGAATCCCAACACTACATCACCAAAGTACAACCCCAATGCCCGCTGTGCTTTTCACTCTGATAGCCCGGGGCATGATACAGATGATTGTTGGGTTTTGAAGAACAAAATACAAGACTTAATTGATGCGAAGGAGATTGAGTTCGAAGCACCTGAAAGACCTAATGTTGTGACTTCTCCTATGCCCAAGCATGGAGTAAATGATGTAGATAAAGACTCGTTTGTGGTTTCTGTGAACGACATTGTTACCCCTTTAATGACTGTAAAGAAGAACCTTTTATTAGCCGGTTTATTTACGGGCTGTGACGAAGCTTGCCGTATGTGTTTTGTCCTACCTACCGGTTGCCATCTTTTGAAGTCAGGTGTCCAACGCTTGATGGATAATAAAGAAATTCTGTTTGAGAAGACTTTTGTTCCTTTGATCCCTGCTGAAGAAGTTACTATTATCACCATTTTCGACAATTCTTCCAAGGCTTCCTCGAGAAAGCCTGTTAAAATTACATTTGTTCCAAGAATCGCGCTGTTGATCATCACTGTTCCAGGGCCTATCCCTTATACATCTGATAAAGCTGTCCCTTGGCACTACGGGGCTGGTGTTTATTATCACGGAGTTAAACAAGATTTGGATGCTGATACTGACATCATCAATATTGTTGGACCTGCCAAAGTCACCCGCAGCAGAAGACTTTTCTCCCCTGATATCTCTCCACCAACTGCCCGGAAACCTGTTGTTATTACACCTGCCAGTGTACCTGCTACTATTCCTGTTCAAATTCCCATTCTTACCCCTGTTGTCGAGTCGTCCGACACTCGGGGCAAAGGGACCACTGATGAGCCTGCCCAGACGGAGGCACCGAAGAAGATTACTGTTGAAGCCTCTAGACAAGAGATGGAAGAAATTTTGAAGATCATCAAAAAGAGCGACTACAATATAGTCGAGCAGCTGGGGAAAACCCCATCCAAAATCTCTATGTTGTCACTATTGCTATGCTCAGAAGCCCATGCTAAGGCTTTGATTGCATTC
Organism: Vicia faba; assembly: GCA_948472305.1. Lineage (NCBI taxonomy): Eukaryota > Viridiplantae > Streptophyta > Magnoliopsida > Fabales > Fabaceae > Vicia > Vicia faba. Next base: position 1,550,817,704 of record OX451737.1, on the reverse strand, counting down.
TTGAAGACTGCACACGTACCTCATGAAACATCAGCTGATCAGTTTAAAGATTGTGTGGCTAGTCTGACTGCTGATAATGGGTTGGGTTTCTCTGACGCCGATTTGACTGCTAAAGGGAAGAATCACAATGATGCCCTGCATGTCTCCATTGAATGCAGGGGCACTACTCTTGCTCATGTATTAGTGGATACTGGTTCCTCATTGAACGTTTTGCCTAAGAAAGCTCTAGATCGGTTGGACTGTGAAGGGTTAGAGCTGAAACCAAGCAACATTGTTGTCAGGGCCTTTGATGGGTCTAAGAGGATGGTGCATGGAGAAGTGGATATTTCGATTAAGGTTGGTTCTTAGGTTTTTGCATCTACATTCTATGTGATGGACATTCGGCCATCTTATTCTTGTTTGGTGGGGCGCCCATGGAACCACAAAGCTGGGGCAGTGACATCTACGCTCCACCAGAAGCTAAAGTACCCAGTGAAAGGGAAAATTGTGACAGTGCAAGGAGAAGAGGAGTACATGGTGAGCCACCTCAACTCTTTTCGATATGTAGAGATGGATGGGGAGTTCATTGAGACCCCATTACAACATTTTGAAGAGGTTCCCCAGACACTGGCGTCAACTGAGACTGTTGTTGAGGATCCTCCCATAAAGATGGCTTCCTTCAAGGATGCCCGGGCTGTTGTTGAGAAAGGTGGGTGTGCAAATTGGGGCCAACTCCCTGATTTTGCACATAATACTAACAAGTTTGGTTTGGGTTTCACTGTAGAAGCTCAAAGGGTTGTTCGGAGTGCACGGATCGGAAAACCTCCCCTATTCATCAGCAATTCAGGAGTGAATGCCATTGAAGACGGTGTGGAAGAGTCTGAGTTCGACAGCTGGATTTATCCTACTACTGATGGTGGACTAGGCAACTGGACAGCAAAGGACTTCATCCCAGTTTCTTTTGTTACCCAGTAATGAGACTTTTTGTTTTGATTTTGTAACAGACAATGTTTTAAACTTTATGGCCCGGTGTCTTACCCGGGGCACCGTGGCTTCATTTGTGAGGGCTTTATGTGTGTCATTTTCATATATCATTAATAAAAGCATTGGACGTTTCTTGCATTTCAAATCTTGCGCTCCTTGTTTTTATTTTATTATATTACAAAACAGTTATTTTACACACACTCACATATACAGGTCTACATCCACTCTGGATCTCACTGGTAATGATTCTGCTACTGCTAGTTATGACTTTGAAAGTCCGATCAATTTAGCCGAAGATGAAGGTGAAGATGATTGCGAAGTGCCTGGTGAACTTGCAAGACTGTTACTCCAGGAAGAGAGGGACATACAGTCACATGAAGAGCCGGTGGAAACGGTAAATCTGGGTACAGAAGAGGACAAGAAAGAGGTCAAGATCAGTGCAAATCTGGAACCTAGTGTCAAGCAACGGTTGATTCAGATGATGCGTGACTACATTGAGATCTTTTCCTGGTCTTATAAAGATATGCCTGGGTTGGATACTGATATTGTGGTTCACCGCCTGCCTACAAAGGAAGACTGTCCTCCAGTAAAACAGAAGGTCCGCTGAATGCGCCCAGAGATGTCTGAGAAAATCAAGGCTGAGGTTATGAAACAATTTGACGTCGGTTTTCTAGCAGTTACTTCTTACTCACAGTGGGTGGCCAATGTGGTTCTGGTTCCGAAGAAGGATGGTAAGTGTTGTACCCCAAAATTTGCCCTCCCATATCCCTCAAGGTTTGTCAAGAATGATCTTCAAATTGTTCAAGATTGCTCAAGGGTTGTACAGTCAAATCACTTCCTAAGACAGCTGAAATTAGGGTTTTGGTTCTTTCAAGGAATTTGGGGTTTTCAATGGTTAAGTAAAGTCTCATGGTCCTATATACATCCTCAAGCACCTACATGCCAAGTTTCAAGACTCATAATGCCAGTTTGCACAGTCAAAAGCCTCATTTGATCTACAGTCAACTGCAAGGGCAAAATGGTCATTTTGCAGTCAAAAGTCAGAATTTTTGGTCAACATATTATTTTGAGTTCACAATCATCATTTGATTAAGCCTTGATCATGATTCCACAAGAATAGCTCAAAAATCATCAAGATGCAAAAGTTACTATTTTTGGACAGTAGAAAAAGTCAACTGTACTTTGACAAGGGCATAACTTTTTCATGGTTTATCAGAAATATTCCATCCAAAGCTCATTTTGAAGAGGATGAAATCTCCTACAATCCATCTTCACACTCAAAGATCAGAAAATGCTCTCACAAAAAGTTACCAATTTTTACATTATAGGTCAATTTCAAAAGTCAACAAAAGTACACTTTGAGTCAAAGGCCATAACTTGAGATTGGTAAATCCAAATGACATGGGACCAAAGGCATTGGTTAGAGGACTTCAAGAGCTTTCCAAAATGTCCAAGAACATGGTCATATGATCAAAATTGAGCAAGTTGTGCATTGGAGAAGTTGGGAAATTTTCATGAATTTGCAAAAGTCAACTTTGCTCAAAACACCTTCTTTTTGCTAATGGGCCTCAAATATCTTCTTGAAACTTCACCCATGACCTATGCACGACCCACCAAGATGAATTGGATTTATTTTCTTATTTTTATTGATTAATTGGATTTTTAATATATATTAATTCATTTAATTAATTTAAATCATAAGAAAATACAATATTTGATTTTAAAATCAATTTGTGAATCAAATATGATCAAGATATGATGACCAATTCGTGCACAATCAAAGGATACAAAAAAAATCCAATTTTGGCAACATTGTTCAATCATGAAAAATCAAGAATATTTGATTTTTAATCAAAGATTTAAACATCAATGCACATGGATATTGGCCTAACTTTTTAACCTAATTTGATTCTCCTATATGTATGCAAGCAAACCATGACCTAGAACACGATTGAAAGCTGCAGAAACGACCCTGTCAAATTCAAGAATTTTCAAGAAAACTAAAAACCTGTTCTTGCAACCTAGGCTAATTCAAGGCGATTTGTCCATCCAAATACATTGCAGGAGGTCCCAGGATTGATTTGCAATCAAAATCAGGCATCCAAGCTCAAGGAATCGCTGAATACAGTCCCACGGTTTGCACTTCTTATTCAGAATTATATATCCTAATTCATGCGCATTTAACATGTGTTTGTGTTTGTTTTGCATTGCTAGAGATCATACAAAGCTAATGGCATGATTGAATTGAACTGTAATGCCCTGAATCGAAAGATACCATGACTAAATTTCTAGGGTTCTTGAGCTTTTAAATGGGGCTTTTCAATCCAGGAAAAATTGGGACTAATAGGATACATGGTTGAAATCGTGAGGCCAAGACGATTCCAACCCACACCTCGCGAAACATTTATGATTGTTGTGTGCCTAATCGCTATTTTTCCTTGCAGGAGGTAGTGGAGGTTAAAAACCCCCTCTATCTGATTCTGTTTACACAGAACAAAGGTTGAAGGTGATGAGGTGTTGGCATTTGATTCGTGTGTTTGAAAAGCGCGCGCGTTATTTTTGTTTACAGCATATTATTTGTTTTTGTATATAATATTCTCTATCTATCCATTTAACAAAAGCGCGTTACGGTTCAGTTGGCAAAGGCATTGAAGCATTATCCCTTGGGACCTGGGTTCGAATCCCAGGTCCCCCAAAACATTATTTCAATTTTGTTTTCAGGTATTCCCATATAGCGCCTAGAATGCAGACCACCATGCACCTCAACTATCAACACGCCAAGTGGCTTGCAAAGTAAATCTAATGGTCACGAGATGATGACCACCATCCTCCACAGTCAACGCGCTGGCAGGGAATTGGAAAAGTCAAGTAGGCTGCTTACTTTGGGCCTGGAAATTGCCAAGCATACACCCTCTTTGGGCCCAGACCCCCTGGGTTTGCCTTTTTATTTTTCTTTCATTTATATTTTTTTTTATTTACTTGATTTATATTCTTAATTTAATTACTAACAAAATTAATTAACATTTTCATAAAAAATTCAGAAAACATAGAAAATATAATATTTTTATTTATTAAATTTAGTTAGTTTATTTTGTAAATAAATATTAATATAATTTGTTTAGTTTTAATTAGGCATAATAATAATATTCTTTGCAATAAATAAAAATTGGTGTAGAATTAGGTTTTTAATATATTTAATCATTTATTATTTTTATTTCCTTAAAACATTTTAGAAAACCAAAAACTATTTCTTTTTATTAATTAATCAGTTTAGGTTTAATTTAATTCATAAATAATAAAAATCTCTGTTATACCCCAAAATTTGCCCTCCCATATTCTTCAAGAAATTGCCAAGCCAAGTCACAAAATTTCCCAAGGGTTGTGCAGTGCAACAGTCTCCCCTACAGTCAAAACTAGGGTTTTGAGTCTGATCAAGAAAAGGAAGTTTTCAAAGGCTCAATCAAGTCTCATATGCTTACAAACATGGTCAAGCATCCTCATATCAAGTTTCAAGGCATTCAGTTCAAGATTGCACAGTCAAAACCCTAAATTGCACTACAGTCAACTGTAGGGGCAAAATGGTCATTTGGCAGTCAAAAGTTCAAATTTTTGGTCAACATATCATTTTGAAGCCACAAACATCATTTGATCAATGCTTGATCATGATTCTCAAAATTTGGCTCAGAAATCATCAAAGATGCAAAAGTTGCTATATTTGGACAGTTGAAAAAGTCAACTGAAATTGACCAAGGCATAACTTTCACATGGATTATCAGAAAAATTCCATCCAAAGCTCATTTTGAAGAGAAAGACATTTCCTACAACTCATCTTCATACTTCAAGTCCAAGAAATGCTCTCACAAAAAGTTATCAATTTCAACATTACAGGTCATTTTCAAAAGTCAACAAAAAGGGACTTTAAGTCAAAGACCATAACTTGAGATTGGTAAATCAAAATGACATGGGACCAAAGGCATTGGTTAGAGGACTCAAAGACCTTTCCAAAATGTCCAAGAACATGTGAAAAGCTTAAAAATTGAGCAAGTTATGCCTTGTAGAAGTTGGGAAATTTTTGTGAAATGGCAAAAGTCAACTATCCTTGAAAATCCAATTTTTGACAAAGGGCCCCATTTTTTCCACTTGGTTCATCCTTGTCATGCCACACACGTGTCCCATGGTTAATTTCAAGACCAAATATTGATTTTTTTATTTTATTTAATTTTTGATGATTTAATTCATTTTAATTCTTTGAAAATTCAAATAAAATTTAAAAACCAATGGAATAGTGTCATGTGAACTTGGACAATTTCTATGTATCATGAACCAACTCAAGAAATCAGGCTAGGGTTCATTTGCACACTAGGTCTAGGTTTTGGCTAAAAAGGAGGAAAAATGGTTAATGGAAGAAACCCTAAGACCAATTCTCTCACAAGCATGAATTAAGGTCAAAGAGCAAGCCAATTCCATTCCATGACCATCACTGAGTCAAACCCTAGGCCTAACACATCATAAGATGCGCCCAAACAAGCTTTGGCAATTTGAAATTTTGACATAAAAAGACAATTCTGAAATCACTACAAGAGGACTTTTCAGGCCTTAATTCTTTTCCCATTAACATCCTGAGGCAATTCTGAACGCATCTCAATCACTAGCATCAACCAAAACACCTTGAAACGGTAGCTACAAGTCCAACTGTGAAGCAAAAAATTTCAAATCGCATAGCATAATTCAAGCATTTTCTTTCATTTTTATCTATGTATTCATGATCACAATGATGTTTCTGAGCTAACCATGGTGTTTAATTTCATTTTTGTTGAGCATACGAGATTCTACCATTTTCGAATATTAGGGTTACAGTTTTTTTAATTTAGGGGTTTTCAGTCCAGGAACAATTAGCCCATGAAAGTCACACCATTACATTCCAGGCATCTGGACGAAGAGAATGAGATGCTCGCGATTAATTTCTGATTCACGTAGCTCTATTCGTTATTTCTCCAAAAGTCCCCTAACACTACACTTGCAAAACCGTGGCCATACACTTTTGTTTACAGGGACGTGAAGAAGATGAAGATGTGGCACGCTGTAATTCGTCCATTCAAAATTCGCGCGTTTCAGCCACTAGCGCGTTGCTTTTATTTTATATGATTTATTTATGTATTATATATCAAAGTGATTAACTGGTACAGATGGCAAGCGAGCGCGTGATTAATGCATAAGACCTGGGTTCGATTCCCAGGTCTACTTTACTTCAATATTCTTTTTCAATATGTGTTCAGGTGTGGATATGACGTTATGGACTACCGTGTACTCACCAGATCAGGCCAGCCACGTCACTTAGTGGGATCAGATCAAGGGTTGCGTGCTAGGGGATACCATGAGGACAAGTCAACAGGCGTGCATGTGATTGGAAAGGTCAACAAAATTCAAAGCAATTGGGCCAGGCTTTTCAAATTTACACCCCCCTGGTTTGCCTTATTGTTTTATTTTTTTTTCTTTCTTTAATTTTCCTTTTTATTTCTTTTATTTGCTATTTATTTAATTATTTATTTTTTTTTTAACAAAATATAAAAACCTTCAAAAATCAGAAAAGACCAAATAAAAATATAATTTTTATTTTAATTATTTTCTAGTTTGTAATTATTTAGTTTTAATTAGGTTTTCAAATTTAATTCTTTTAATAACAAAAAATCCAAAAAAATAGAATTTAGGTTTACTAACTTTTTATTTTCTTATTTTTTAATTTTCCCTTTTTTTTAGAATAATAATATAATTTATTTATTTTCATAAATTAAAAAATGTACATGAATTAATTTAGAATTAGATTAGGTTAAAAGTTAAAATTTTCATAATAAACTTAAAAAATAATAGAATTAGGTCTAATATTTAATTTAATTTCAATTAATTTTTCTTTTTTCTTTTAAATCTAAAAAACACAAAAAATACCATTTTTCATTTAATTTTAATTTTAGATAACTTGATTATTTTAATTCCTTTAAGGGGTTCAACGCCCTCGCATTTGATTATTTTCTTTTTTCGCGCGTTTCATTTATTTCTTTTGTGAATATAATGTACTTGTACCAAAGCCATGTAATAGCTATTAGACATTTCTTTTCTGCAATTTATTTTAAAACGGGTCTGGATTAATTTGGCGTTGTAGACCCTCGCCCTTTGTAATAGCGTAGGACTTTTATCTTTTCCACACTTTAAATTCCCGCACTTTTAACTGCTAAACAATAACATGAAAGAATGAATGCCCAAAAATAAAATCGAATCGTTAGATCACCAATGCATAACAAGACAAACAATAAACTGAAAATGATACACAATTCGCACACACCACCCCTAGGGTACGCTTCACTGTTGCCTTTCGAAAGGTGATCGTCGAGTAGAGGACGTCTTAGTAAGTCCTCATGATCCGGGAACCCGGCATGAGGGTAGCTTCTAAGGTGTCTTCCCATTGCTCTGGTGATCACCACGTCCCTAAAACTCGAATTGACCCGAACACCTCCAACGGTGGTGCTACCTACCTCTCAATGGTGGGATGGCACTACTTTAAAGGACATTTACACAGACGAATTCCTTAGGGTAGGTAGGTTCTCAAGGATACTTGCTCTAATTTCAAACAAAAATACTTTTCACCAACACATTTTCAAGAGCTTTCAAAACAAACTTTTCAAACACTCTGACGTACGAGTCGAACTGAAATTTTTCAAAGAAACTTTGTTAACCCACATTGAAAAGCAAGCAAACATTTTTGAAAACACAATGAGCAAGTATCTAAGAGCCCATGGATAACCATGGATAGAAAGGGTGCTAACACCTTCCCTTTCTATAACCTACCTCCCGAACCGAGAGCAATCTCTTTAAAGGAATTTTTCTGTGCTTTTGTCCTTTCCAATTGGAGAAAATAAAAGACGGTGGCGACTCTTGCTTCCGCGACATTTCGCGAACCAGCTTTAAAACAGTCAGTTCCAGATCCACCGATCACAATCTCCTTCTTTCTCAAAAAAGGGTCAAAATCCCAAGAAACTCTCCGATTCAATTTTTTCTCGCGCGTGTGATTATTATTTTATTTTGATCCATATAATTGTAATTGCTCCGAGGATGTAATAGCTTTAAATTAGGACCTTATTTATCGCTTTTATTTAATTTCCCGCAATTTACTTTTCAAGGGTTTGTTTTTGGCGATGTAAATACCTGACGCCTTGTAATAGTTTAGTTTTATTTTCTGCAACCATTAATTGCTAGATGTATGCTAACTAGGCTATGCATGACAAGATCTTATCTTAAATTAAAATCAACCGTAGCTCACCATAACATGTACAAAGATAACATAACTGAAACTCGACACACTCGCACATGCCACTCTTAGGGTACGCCTCACTTGGTTGCCTCGATGTGGTCATTGAGTATAGGGTGTTTTAGAGGTCGTCCTCCTGTCTAAAGATCAAAGTTGCCTTGAAACGGTTGCCTCGGATAAAAAATGATCTAAGACATTAGGGTTACCGCTAAGGCGTCCTACCATTGCTTTAGTGACCACATGTCCCTTAATCGAATTGACCCGAAAACTCCAACGACGGTGCTACCTACTTCTCAATAGTGGGATGGCACTGTCTAAAGGACATTTACACAGCTTAATTTCTTTTGAGTAGGTAGAGGTTCTCAGGTACTTGCTCTTTCAAAACCAAAATACTTTTCGCACTTACAATTTTCAAACAAAAGTTTTCAAACAACACTTCATACACTCTTGAGGACAGATACAAGAGTTAAATCGAAGTTTTCAAACAAACTTTTTTTCAAAACCCACGAACACAAGAAAAGCAAAACCTTTGGAAAACATAGTGAGCAAGTACCTAAGAGCCCGTGGATAACCACGGATAGAAAGGGTGCTAACACCTTCCCTTTCTATAATCTACCTCCCGAACCCGAGAAAAATCTCAAAAAGGAATTTTTCTGTGCTTTTGTCCTTTCCTTGTTGGAGAAAATAAAAGACGGTGGTGACTCTTGCTTACCGCGACATTTTGCAAAACGCAAACGCGAACCAGCATTCCAAAACAGTCAGTTCTATTTCCACCAATCACAGAACTGGCGACTCTACTGGGGAATATTTATAAGTGAGGTGTACCTTAGGATTAGATCACTATGTTTTCAATTGTATGCCTTGTATGGTTTAAACTTTGTGGGCTTGTATCAGAGTTTTATAGATCCTAACCCGGATCTAGGGGTACCCTTTTTTAGGTAAGTAGCAATAAACTATGAGGGATCTGTCCGGTGTAGACCGACACGGATGAAGCAGTAGCTACATTGGTGTGACACCTTGGTCTGTACCGATATCCCTTGTGTTGGAACGAGGAGAATATGGGTCTTCTGAGGAGTCATTAAGCACCAACTGACCTTAGAACCTTAAATTGACCAACTTGGCCATAGAACAGTAGCAGTATGCTATGCTCATTGAGACTAAACTCTCGCGATGGTTCCGGCCGCAAGAAAAGGTTGCTAAACTGGAATTATGACCGATTGAGGGTAGTCAGTGATATTGAGATCCTCTAGAACCCGGTTACTATTTTTAGGACAGGTCTTAACCAACTGAAACTGAAAGAGGGTAGTACCCAAACTCCATGCCAGCCTAAACTTAAGGCTATATGTGTGACTTGTGTGCCTTCAAACTTGAACTACTTGCACATTCTTATTATCTGACAGCATGAGTTCCTTGCAGGTTTTGTTTACAGTCCTTATCCAACAATTTGGATTTATTGCAGGGCTTACTTACATCACCTTGCACTTTTGCTTAAACGCATAGCATACACATCATAACATCATACCATAGCATTTCCTTAACCATTTGAAGGATCTCAAGGGTTTGTGGTGCAGGTCAGGATGAACCAAATGTCTAGCAAGGGGAAAAGGGGATTTATTTCCCCTAGCCAAGGTTGTCTAGAAATCCAAGCACGATAACTCGAGTCAGGGGCTATGACCCACTCGATATGGTGAGCCTGACTCTTGAAGAAGTACTCTCAGCAACATGAAGTTCCTTCAATCAAGCCGCAAAATTCAAATTCTAACAAGTTTCTTTGTTTACCCCACGAGATTCTTGAAAACATTGCATACATATATCATACATATCATTGCATTACAGGTACCATTACAGGTCTCTTATCTTCTTCGCTGTTTATTTCAGCAATCATCATGTCTACTGAACCTTCCACTGAGCAAGCTATCAAGGACCTCCAGGCCCAGAATGCCCAGTTCCAAGAGTTGGTTATGAGCCTAGCCAAGGGTCAACAGGATTTGAAGACCCTGATTCTGAAAGAGAGGAAGAAGAAAAAGAAGAGGACCGTCCTGTTCAACACTGGACGCAGGTTTGGAAATGGACTACAGAATGAGGTTGATCTGACCACCTCCTCTGTAGGGAAAGACAGTCCACAAGAGAGAAGGGTTCCTAGCCCCGTAGTCTCCGACAACGAGACGGATTATGATGAAGAGCAGTATCCTCCTGCTGAGGATAGGTACAAACAGTTGGAAGACCGCTTGAGCGCTATGGAGATACAGAACGTGCCCGGGCAGGACTTTGGAGACCTAGGTTTATCCTCTGGGGTGGTGATTCCCCATAAGTTTAAGGCACCTGCCTTTGCCAAATATGACGGAGCCTCCTGCCCAAAGCTGCACCTCCGGTTATATGTAAGGAAGATCCAGCCTTACACAGCTGATAAGAATTTGTGGATCCATTTCTTTCAGGACAGTCTTTCAGGGACTCAACTTGAATGGTTCTATCAGCTGGATGGAGCCAGTGTCCGTAACTGGGAAGATTTGGCTAATGTGTTCTATAAGCAGTATCAATATAATTCCGATCTCGCTCCTACGCGTACCCAACTCCAGGGTATGTCAATAGGGACGGGTGAAGGATTTAAAGAGTATGCTCAAAAATGGAGAGACCTTGCCGGAAGGGTGCAACCACCTTTAACTGATCGAGAACTCGTTGATATGTTTTTGGGGACCCTGTCTGGTCCATTCTTTAACCATTTGATTGGGAACTCTTCAGCCGGATTTACAGACCTTATCTTGACTGGTGAGAGAATTGAAGCTGGTATCAAGGCTGGGAAGATTCAAGAGGCTACACCTTCTGATGCTCAGAAAAAGCCTTACAGTGGGAAGAAAGAGTCCAATGTTGTGTACCGTCAAAAGAGTCGTCGTGACCAACACGTAGGGGCAGTCTTGATCTCTGGTTCGGCGTTACACCGACAACAGAAAAAGGGAAATCATCGAAGGCCAGACGAGCCTAAAAGACAGTTCACCAACATCAACATGCCATTGTCACAAGCACTGCAGCACGTGTTGAAGATGAATCTGATTGCCGTGATAAACCCTCCTGCGAACCCTAAGACTTCTTCTCCAAACTACAACCCAGAGGCAAGGTGTGCTTATCATTCCGGTAGCCCGGGGCACAATACTAATGATTGTTGGGCACTGAAATACAAGATTCAGAATATGATTGACGCTAAGGAGATCGAATTCGAGTCTTCTGAGACTCCCAATGTGATCATTGCTCCCTTGCCAAAACATGGCTAGGATTGAAAGCACTTTTGTTCATTTGAATTCTGAAGTTGTATTTTTCTTTGCTTATTCAAACAATTATCATGTCAAACTCTTTTATTTCATTAATGCATTACACGTGTCTGTTTTGAATTAATTGTTTTCACTATGCTTAAAATTGCTTCATTTTTTGTGATGTTCAACTCTCGATCTAAAATTCTAAACCTTCTGAGGGAGGATGACGAAAATGATGCCACGAGCTTTACAGTATGCTTTTGAACAGACCCCGCTGATGAAGTACATGCATTGTTTCAAATCCTAAACAGTGGAGTTATAAGGAAGATAATCCCTAGTCAACCCCTTTGAGCCAAAGAAGTTGAAGTTTTTCTTTTCACGAAAAAATTAAAACCCTTAATTATAACCTGGGGCAGGGTAGTTTTCTCGGTTGATCCAGGTGCACAATGAATGGCATCAAAGGAGTCCTTCCAAAACAAAAGACAGTGATGGTTCCCTATAATCGTCAAGACAGGCAGTCATGATCTCTCAAAATAAAATCCCAATAAGTCAAAACCTGTGAAGGAGACTTAAGAAAAACTGGGGCATCCCGCTGACTGTAATCACAAGAGAAACAGTTCAGGCAAAAGACAAGGATAATAAAATAAAAAAGAAAGAGATCCTAAGACTCTCAACAAAAATGACTGCCTGTTCAAAATAAATTGTCAGTATCCGAACCACCACTGGAATATCAGAGCAAAGACTCAAACAAGATCTAATGCACGATTAGCTGAGTTTAGGATCGAAGAACATCACGAAGAGCGGGTGGGTACAAATAAATTTTGAGCCTTTATCCTTTGTTTCTTAAACCGTGAACCAGACCACGTTATAACCCTTAAAAGTCCTAGCTGAAGCATGGGTTAGTTCGAAAGCATACTGTTACAAAAGGTATCCTGACTCCTGTAGGGCTTGCTGTAAATCCTGAGTTGACGTCACATGTTACAAAATTTTCCTATCTTACTGAAAAAATGCATTTTCAAAAAACTTCAAGACAGACATAAGCTTTGCATTCTTAAAATAACATTGTTTGCATATGACTATTTGTTCAGAGGCAGAGAAATTCGCACGGCGAATATCTAGTGAACAAAAATCTTCTCAATAAGAATGGTCATCTCATGTGGAAGAAACATTTCCAACCAAGGGGCAAACGTGATCATTGTCCATCATCTGGGGCAGTCAAGTCAAGATTCAAGGAATCTCTCAAGATGCCAAATAGCCAGGGGCAAATCTCCGCCTGAGTCACTTGGGGCATTGGGCATGAATTCCAGCAACGAATTTTGCACGATCAAACATCTTCTGGTAATATGGCAACACAATACTACTGACAGTGACAACTCCCTACACTCTGAGAACGTGGACATAGTCAAAAAGATACTACGCATAATCAAAGACCCGCTAGGTTGACTGGCCTAGGCAAAAATAAGGGCTTCCCGGCGAACCAAAAGGGTTCGGGCAAAAATAAGGGATGAAAATGAAAAATTTGTACACCCGGCAAGTCGAAAACCTGAAAGGGCGGCTTGGGCAAAAAGGGGTATCCCGATGGACTGAAAACCCGAAAGGGCGGTCCAGGAAAAAATTAGGGATCAAAGCATACGACTATGTCCCGTCATCTCGTCATTTGCCTACCAGAAGAAGATTGGTCAAATCGGCAGCTATCAAGCACCTCATAGGCCTTCCTCTCCCATAGAAACTAGGGCAATAAGAATTGTCCGAACTGTAAAAGCTGCCCTGTCCTCCAGGTACAAGGTCGATTCAGTTGAAGAGTATGACCAAGATACCTTCACTCCCCGCAGAGTAAGACAGTAATGGAAGCTCTCCCCACTGAGACTTGCAACTATGAACGAATCAGCAATACTCTCCCCCAAGCAGAGTTAGTCTACCATCAGCCCTAAAAAAGTTGGGTATCCCCAGTAAGTCTTAATATTCCTCGACGAAATATAAGAATGTTCCCCGGCAGAATGCAAGATACCCCCAGTGGAGCCATTTCCCAGCGCAGTCCAAAAAGCTTCCCAGCCAGAGTTGAATCATCTTCCCCAGTAGATTCTAGAAGCTTGTCCCCTACAGAGTACAAATGCATCTCCCCAGCCGTATTCAGAGGTTATCCCCACAAGAGTTTAACTGGGTTATACTCAGCAAGTTGCAACTGAAAGATCATCCCCAGCGAAGTTCTTTCTGTCCCCAGCGGAGTTCATCATCAAAATCCCCAATAGAGCCTATCAACGGAATCCCCAGCGGAGTTATCATTAAAATCTCAACGAAGCATCCCTCCCCACAGAGAAATTTCCCACAGAGTAATCTCTTCATCAAGTTTATTCCCCAACGGAATTATCTTCTCCTACAAGTTTATTCTTGCAACCATCTTCGTGCATCATCCCCAGCGGAAACGAAGAACTCAACACTATTCTCCAGCAGCTCCGGGATTTATTTTCCCAGACGAAAATACATTCATAAACATCACATCTTCATACATTATGACATGCATACGCATCATACAACACAAATCTCATTTATTCTTGAGAACATCATGACATCATGAAGTTCATGCATCATGACATTGCATACAGCTAATGTTTTGCCTTTTCAAGAAAAGGTCAATCAAAAGATGGCTACCATCAACCTTTTTAAGTTCCAGATCAACACCTGTAGCAATCCAGGAAACATCTGTGGACGATGGATTGTAGATTAATACTTGAAACTAGACAGGACAACTATCTACTTGACCATCATGAAGCAACCCTACACCGGTTCCTTCTCTCTTTCAGATGTAGTTTTACACGGACTCGTCATCAGGTGACCCTACACCGGTTCCCTCTCTTCAAGATGTAGTTTTACACAGACTCGTCATCAAGAAACCCTACACAGGTTCTCTCTTTCCAAAGATGAAGTTTTACACGGACTCATCATCAGGCGACCCTACACCGGTTCCTTCTCGTTCCAAGGTGCAGTTTCACACGAACTCATCGTCAAAATAACCTTACCCAGGTTCCTCCAGAAGTTTCACATGAACTTATCTCAAAATAACCTTATCCCGGTTCATCCAGAAGTTTTACACGAACTTATCCCGCAATAACCTTACCCCGGTTCATCCAGAAGTTTTACACTAACTTATCCCGCAGTAACCTTACCCCGGTTCATCCTGAAATTTCACACGAACTTATCCCAAAGTAACCTTACCCAGGTTCCTCCAGAAGTTTCACACAAACTTATCCCGAAACAACCCTACACCGGTTCCTTCTCAACTCCAGATGAAGTTTTACACGGACTCCTCATCAGGCAACCCGGTTCCATCTCTTTAAGATGTAGTTTTACACTAACTCCTCATCAGGAAACCCTACACTGGTTCCATCTCTTCAAGATGTAGTTTTACACGGACTCATCACCAGTCAACCCTACACAGGTTTCCTTCCTTCCAAGATGCAGTTTTACACGGACTCATCGTCAGTCAACCCTACACAGGTTTCCTTCCTTCCAAGATGCAGTTTTACACGGACTCATCGTCAGTCAACCCTACACAGGTTTCCTTCCTTCCAAGATGCAGTTTTACACGGACTCATCGTCAGTCAACCCTACACAGGTTTCCTTCCTTCCAAGATGCAGTTTTACACAGACTCATCGCCAGTCAACCCTACACAAGTTTCCTTCCTTCCAAGATGCAGTTTCACACGGACTCATCATTACTCAACCCTACACAGGTTTCCTTCCTTCCAAAATGCAGTTTTACACGGACTCATCGTCAGGTAACCCTACACAGGTTCCTTCTTTCAACTTACGAAATTGCAATTCAACAAAAAAATCCCAGATGGCATCTATAAGGCCATACTTCTACCAATAATCTCCAAATGGCATCTGTAAGCCCATTCCCGACATCACATTGCTGATACTACACCATGCGAGTGCAAATTTCTGGGCACTTTAGTGTTCAATCATCTTCCACCTTCGGATCACGAAAGGCACGCAAGCCAATCTACATCCTCAGGTTTAAGAAGATTGAACAGGGGCAACTGTTGTACCCCAAAATTTGCCCTCCCATATCCCTCAAGGTTTGTCAAGAATGATCTTCAAATTGTTCAAGATTGCTCAAGGGTTGTACAGTCAAATTACTTCCTAAGACAGCTGAAATTAGGGTTTTGGTTCTTTCAAGGAATTTGGGGTTTTCAATGGTTCAATCAAGTCTCATAGGCCTATATACATCCTCAAGCACCTACATGCCAAGTTTCAAGACTCATAATGCCAGTTTGCACAGTCAAAAGCCTCATTTGATCTACAGTCAACTGCAAGGGCAAAATGGTCATTTTGCAGTCAAAAGTCAGAATTTTTGGTCAACATCTTATTTTGAGTTCACAATCATCATTTTATCAAGCCTTGATCATGATTCCACAAGAATAGCTCAAAAATCATCAAGATGCAAAAGTTACTATTTTTGGACAGTAGAAAAAGTCAACTGTACTTTGACAAGGGCATAACTTTTTCATGGTTTATCAGAAAAATTCCATCCAAAGCTCATTTTGAATAGGATGCAATCTCCTAAAATCCATCTTCACACTCAAAGATCAGAAAATGCTCTCACAAAAAGTTACCAATTTTTACATTATAGGTCAATTTCAAAAGTCAACAAAAGTACACTTTGAGTCAAAGGCCATAACTTGAGATTGGTAAATCCAAATGACATGGGACTAAAGGCATTGGTTAGAGGACTTCAAGAGCTTTCCAAAATGTCCAAGAAAATGGCCATATGGTCAAAATTGAGCAAGTTGTGCATTGGAGAAGTTGGGAAATTTTCATGAATTTGCAAAAGTCAACTTTGCTCAAAACACCTTCTTTTTGCTAATGGGCCTCAAATATCTTCTTGAAACTTCACCTATGACCTATGCACGACCCACCAAGATGAATTGGATTTATTTTCTTATTTTTATTGATTAATTGGATTTTTAATATATATTAATTCATTTAATTAATTTAAATCATAAGAAAATACAAGATTTGATTTTAAAATCAATTTGTGAACCAAATATGATCAAGATATGCTGACCAATTCGTGCACAATCAAAAGATACAAAAAAAATCCAATTTTGGCAACATTGTTCAATCATGAAAAATCAAGAATATTTGATTTTCAATCAAAGATTTAAACATCAATGCACATGGATATTGGCCCAGCTTTTTAACCTATTTTGATTCTCCTATATGTATGCAAGCAAACCATGACCTAGAACACGATTGAAAGCTGCAGAAACGACCCTGTCAAATTCAAGAATTTTCAAGAAAACTAAAAACCTGTTCTTCCAACCTAGGCTAATTCAAGGCGATTTGTCCATCCAAATACATTGCAGGAGGTCCCAGGATTGATTTGCAATCAAAATCAGGCATCCAAGCTCAAGGAATCGCTGCATACAGTCCCACGGTTTGCACTTCTTATTCAGAATTATATATCCTAATTCATGCGCATTTAACATGTGTTTGTGTTTGTTTTGCATTGCTAGAGATCATACAAAGCTAATGGCATGATAGAATTGAACTGTAACGCCCTGAATCGAAAGATACCATGACTGAATTTCTAGGGTTCTTGAGCTTTTAAATGGGGCTTTTCAATCCAGGAAAAATTGGGACTAATAGGATACATGGTTGAAATCGTGAGGCCAAGACGATTCCAACCCACACCTCGCGAAACATTTATGATTGTTGTGTGCCTAATCGCTATTTTTCCTTGCAGGAGGTAGTGGAGGTTAAAAACCCCCTCTATTTAATTCTGTTTACACAGAACAAAGGTTGAAGGTGATGAGGTGTTGGCATTTGATTCATGTGTTTGAAAAGCGCGCGCGTTATTTTTGTTTATAGCATATTATTTGTTTTTGTATATAATATTCTCTATCTATCCATTTAACAAAAGCGCGTTACAGTTCAGTTGGCAAAGGCATTGAAGCATTATCCCTTGGGACCTGGGTTCGAATCCCAGGTCCCCCAAAACATTATTTCAATTTTGTTTTCAGGTATTCCCATATAGCGCCTAGAATGCAGACCACCATGCACCTCAACTATCAACACGCCAAGTGGCTTGCAAAGCAAATCTAATGGTCACGAGATGATGACCACCATCCTCCACAGTCAACGCGCTGGCAGGGAATTGGAAAAGTCAAGCAGGCTGCTTACTTTGGGCCTGGAAATTGACAAACATACACCCTCTTTGGGCCCAGACCCCCTGGGTTTGCCTTTTTATTTTTCTTTCATTTATATTTTTTTATTTACTTGATTTATATTCTTAATTTAATTACTAACAAAATTAATTAACAATTTCATAAAAAATTCAGAAAACATAGAAAATATAATATTTTATTTATTAAATTTAGTTAGTTTATTTTGTAAATAAATATTAATATAATTTGTTTAGTTTTAATTAGGCATAATAATAATATTCTTTGCAATAAATAAAAATTGGTGTAGAATTAGGTTTTTAATATATTTAATCATTTATTATTTTTATTTCCTTAAAACATTCTAGAAAACCAAAAAATATTTCTTTTTATTAATTAATCAGTTTAGGTTTAATTTAATTCATAAATAATAAAAATCTCCTTCTTTCTCAAAAAAGGGTCAAAACCCCAAGAAACTCTCCGATTCAATTTTTTCTCGCGCGTGCGATTATTATTTTATTTTGATCCATATAATTGTAATTGCTCTGAGGATGTAATAGTATTAAATTAGGACCTTATTTATCGCTTTTATTTAATTTCCCGCAATTTACTTTTCAAGGGTTTGTTTTTGGCGATGTAAATACCCGACGCCTTGTAATAGTTTAGTTTTATTTTCTGCAACCATTAATTGCTAGATGTATGCTAACTAGGCTATGCATGACAAGATCTTATCTTAAATTAAAATCAACCGTAGCTCACTATAACATGTACAAAGATAACATAACTGAAACTCGACACACTCGCACATGCCACTCTTAGGGTACACCTCACTTGGTTGCCTCGACGTGGTCATTGAGTATATGGTGTTTTACAGGTCGTCCTCCTGTCTAAAGATCAAAGTTTCCTCGAAACAGTTTCCTCGGATAAAAATGATCTAAGACATTAGGGTTACCGCTAAGGCGTCCTACCATTGCTTTAGTGACCACATGTCCCTTAATCGAATTGACCTGAAAACTCCAACGACGGTGCTACCTACTTCTCAATAGTGGGATGTCACTGTCTAAAGGACATTTACACAGCTTAATTTCTTTTGAGTAGGTAGAGGTTCTCAGGTACTTGCTCTTTCAAAACCAAAATACTTTTCGCACTTACAATTTTCAAACAAAAGTTTTCAAACAACACTTCATACACTCTTGAGGACAGATACAAGAGTTAAATCGAAGTTTTCAAACAAACTTTTTTTCAAAACCCACGAACACAAGAAAAGCAAAACCTTTTGAAAACACAGTGAGCAAGTACCTAAGAGCCCGTGGATAACCACGGATAGATTCCCTTTCTATAATCTACCTCCCGAACCCGAGAAACATCTCGAAAAGGAATTTTTTTGTGCTTTTGTCCTTTCCTTGTTGGAGAAAATAAAAGACAGTGGCGACTCTTGCTTACCGCGACATTTTGCAAAACGCAAACGCGAACCAGCATTCCAAAACAGTCAGTTCTATTTCCACCGATCACAGTAAGGTTCGAATGTGTGTCGACTATAGAGATCTGAACAGGGCAAGTCCCAAGGATGATTTCTCTCTGCCTCATATCGACATTCTGGTTGACAACACCGCTCAGCATAAGGTATTCTCCTTTATGGATGGTTTCTCCGGTTATAATCAGATTAAAATGGCTCCTGAAGACATGGAGAAGACAACCTTTGTTACCCAATGGGGTACCTTTTGCTACAAGGTCATGCCTTTTGGATTGAAAAATGTTGGGGCAACGTATCAGCGTGCCATGGTTGCTTTGTTCCATGATATGATCCATCATGAGATTGAGGTATACGTCGACGACATGATTTCAATATCCCAGATGGAGGAAGAGCATCTTGACCACCTACAGAAGTTATTCGACAGGTTGAAGTTGTATAAGCTGAGGTTAAACCCGAACAAGTGCACCTTCGGGGTGAGGTCTGGTAAGCTGTTGGGTTTCGTCGTAAGCGATAAAGGTATTCAAGTGGATCCTGCAAAGGTGAAGGCTATACAGGAGATGCCAGCTCCCCGAACAGAGAAAGAGGGCAGAGGCTTTCTGGGACGTTTGAACTATATTGCCCGATTTATCTCGCACTTGACTGCTACTTGTGAGCCAATCTTCAAGCTACTGAAGAAAGATCAAGTAGTACGTTGGAACGATGAATGCTAGACCGCTTTCAAAAGGATCAAAGAGTATCTCCAAGAGCCACCTATTCTGATGCCTCCAGTTGAAGGGAGATCTCTGATCTTATACGTGACAGTACTCGACAACTCAATGGGGTGTATGCTGGGGAAGCATGACGAGTCTGGCCTGAAAAGAGCATGCTATTTATTACCTTAGCAAAAAATTTACCGACTGCGAGACCCGATACTCGTTGCTTGAGAAAACTTGTTGCGCTTTGGCATGGGCTG
Source organism: Vicia faba (assembly GCA_948472305.1). Lineage (NCBI taxonomy): Eukaryota > Viridiplantae > Streptophyta > Magnoliopsida > Fabales > Fabaceae > Vicia > Vicia faba. The sequence continues at coordinate 1,550,797,603 of OX451737.1, read as the reverse complement.
CTCGCCGGCTAAGACAGTATATGCTGACTCACACTACTTTATTGATATCAAAGATGGATCCAATCAAGTATATCTTCGAGAAGCCCGCCTTGTCCGGAAGAATAGCAAGATGGCAGATGATCTTGACTGAGTATGACATCCAATATAGGACCCAAAAAGCAATCAAGGGAAGTGTGTTAGAAGATCATTTGGCACATCAGGCAGTGGATGATTACCAGTCTATGAACTTTGAATTCCCGGATGAGAATATCATGATAGTAACCGACTGTAAGACACCTGGACCGGATGAAGGACCTGAGGAAGGATCCCGATGGTCTATGTACTTTGATGGAGCTTTGAACGCTTTGGGTAATGGCATTGGCGCCGTGATCATATCTTCTAAAGGCTCTCATAATCCATTCACCGCCCGACTATGTTTCAACTGCACCAACAACATGGCGGAGTATGAAGCGTGCATCATGGGTCTTCGAGCAGCAATTGACCTAAGGATTAAGTTCTTGAGTGTCTTCGGAGATTCCTCTCTCGTGATCAGTCAGATCAGAGGCGAGTGGGATACAAAACACCCGAATCTTATTCCTTACAAGGAGTGTGTATTAACGTTGCTTCCACATTTTGAGGAAATAACCTTTGAACACTTTCCTAGAGAGGAGAATCAGTTGGCGGACGCGCTGGCTACGATGTCTTCTATGTTCAAAGTCAATTGGGACAACGAAGCTCCCCAGATTATCATTGAAAGATTGGACGAACCTGCACATTGCTATGACATTGAGACTGAAGAGGTAGCAGATAAACCCTAGTTTCATGAGGTGAAGAGATACCTTGAGGCTCAGGAATACCCCGAGGGTGCATCTGTTAATGACAAGAAGTTTCGGAGGAGGTTCGCGGCAAAGTTCTTCATCAGCAATGGCATTCTTTACAAACGTAACCATGATTCGACCTTACTGCGTTGTATGGATAAGAATGAATCAGAAAGGATCATGGTGGAGTTACATGAAGGTACTTTCGGAACTCATTCCAGTGGACACACCATGGAAAAGAAGATCCTACGGGTAGGATATTATTGGTCCACAATGGAAGCCGATTGTTATCAGCATTCTCGGACATGTCACAAGTGCCAAGTTTATCCTGATAAGGTGCACATACCTCCAGTTCCTCTAAACGTCTTGACGGCACCTTGGCCTTTTGCAATGTGGGGCATTGATATGATCGGTGAGATCAGACCTACGGCATCCAACGGGCATCGTTTCATCCTGGTAGCGATTGATTACTTCACGAAGTGGGTTGAAGCAGCTTCCTTTGCTATAGTAACCAAGGACGTCGTGGCACGGTTCATTCGGCACAACCTGATCTATCGATATGGTGTACCATAGAGGATCATTACGGACAATGGTACAAATCTCAACAATAAAATGATCATTGAGCTCTGCAAGCAGTTCAAGATACAGCATCACAACTCTTCTCCTTACCGGCCGAAGATGAATGGGGCTGTAGAAGCGGCTAATAAGAACATTAAGAATATTGTGCAGAAGATGACTATGACATACAAAGACTGGCACGAGATGTTACTGTTTGCTCTCCATGGGTACCGTACCTCAGCACGGACGTCAACAGGGGAAACACCATATTCCTTGGTATATGATATGGAGGCTGTCTTTCCCATTGAAGTTCAGATACCCTCTCTTCGGATTATGAAGGATGCAGATTTGAGCGAAGACGACTGGATTCAGACCCGGCTTGATCAGCTAAACCTAATCGACGAAAAGAGACTTACTGCTATTTGTCATGGTCAAACGTACCAAAAACGGATGATCAAGGCATTTAACAAGAAATCCAGACGACAAGAGTATCACGTTGGAGACCTGGTTATCAAGCGCATTATCCTACCTCAAGGTGATCCCAGGGCCAAATGGACCCCTACTTACGAAGGGTTGTTTGTGGTTAAGAACATTTTCTCAGGAGGAGCCATGATTATAACCACCATGGATGGTGACGACCTTCCTCACCCCGTCAATGTAGACATAGTGAAAAAATACTACGCATAATTAACGACCCGCTAGGTTGACTGGCCTAGGAAAAAAAATAAGGGCTTCCCGGCGAACCAAAAGGGTTCAGGAAAAAATAAGGGATGAAAATGAAAAAATCTGTACACCCGGCAAGTCGAAAACCTGAAAAGGCGACTTAGGCAAAAAAGGGTATCTCGATGAACTGAAAACTCGAAAGGGCGGTCCAGGCAAAAATTAGGGATTAAAATGTAACACTATGTCTCATTGGATCACCTTGCATCCAGACTTCGGTATCAACTATCAAGCTTGGACGGCACTAATCAATCTGATCTACCTTCAACTAGTAGCAAAGTGATGAGATGCTCGAGGACATAAAGGCAATAGCAAAGCTGGAACCCAGTGGGATCATTCACATAGCTGTTTTGTTTAGATTTGCACAAATTGTATAAATTCTATTTGTTCGGCGGTGTTCTCTTACTAGGACGTCAGCCTCTTGTACAAAAACGCCTATTTACAGGCCAAACTTCAAAATCAATACAATTCATTTTCAAATAAATTTCAAACTATTTTTCCTTTTTCTGTTTTGTTTTGCGAAGAACGTCCAATTTTCATTTTTTGATATATGCATTTGACATTGATTGCTGCTCATAAATATTTACATGCGAAACAAAAGACCATTACTCGTAATATCATAAACGGGGGCAAATAAGAATTGTCCACACTGTACATTTGCTATGTCCACCAAGTACAAGGTAAATTCAGCTGAAGAACATGGTTAAGGTACTTTCATTCCCCGCAAAGTAAGACAGTAATGATAGCTCTCCCCGGATGAGACTTGCAACTGTAAATGCATGAACCAGTAATATTCTCCCCCAAGCAGAGTTTATCTACCATCAACGCTGAGAAGGCTTAATATCCCCGACAGTCTTAATATTCCCCAACGGAGTATAAAAATATTCCCCGACAGAATACAAGATATCCCCAGTGGATTTAAAAATTTTCCAGCGCAGTCTGAAAAAGCTTCCCCAATGGAGTTGAAGAATCATCCCCAATAGACTCCGGAAGTTCTTCCCCGGCGGAGTATAAAAATAAATATCCCCAGCCGAGTTCAAAGGAAGATTGTCCCCAGCAAAGCTCAAAGGATTATCCCCATTAGAGCCTAAAAGGTTATCCCCAGTGAAGCCGCAACTGAAAGATCATCCCCAACGGAGTTCTTTCCCTTCACAAATAGGAATTCAATCCCCAACAGATTCAATATCACCAGCAACGATAATTCATCTCAACGACATTTATGAGTGGAATCCTCATCAAAAAATCTCTTCCCCACAGAGTGATCTCCTCATCAGTTTATTCCCCAACGGAGTTATCCTCTCCTGCAGGTTTATTCTTGCAATCATCTTCGTTCGCCATCTCCAGCGGAAATGAAGAATTCAACTCTTTCTCCAGCAGCTATCTGGGATTTATTTTCCCCAGCTACAAACATCATATTCCATACATCATGATACATGCATATACGCATCATACAACACGATCTCATTTATTTTGAGAACATCATTGCTTGATCCATATCATGCATTGCATATGATTGACCTTTACCTTTCAGGAAGGATGCAGTTAAGTTCTCAGCAGTCGAAGACCTGACCGGTTCTTAAATCTCAACTGAATTATCCTCGGTTGAATTTCAGATAAAGGTCTCAATCTCGACAATTTTCCTCTGTCATAGTGTGGACGAGTTCTACAATCTCAACAGTATACTACATTGAAGACCAGACAGTTCCTAGATCTTGATGAAGATGTTTTCCTCCGTCATAGTGTGGACGAGTTCTACAATCTCAACGGTATACTACTGTTGTACCCCAAAATTTGCCCTCCCATATTTTTCAAAGAAAATTGCCAAGCCAAGTCACAAAATTCCCCAAGGGTTGCACAGTGCAAAGGTCTCCTATACAGTCAAGATTAGGGTTTGTGTTCTGATCAAGAAAATGAAGTTTTCAAAGGTCCAATCAAGTCTCACATGCCTACAAATATGGTCAAGTATCCTCATATCAAGTTTCAAGGCATTCAGCTCAAAATTGCACAGTCAAAAACCCTAATTGCACTACAGTCAACTGTAGGGGCAAAATGGTCATTTGGCAGTCAAAAGTTCATATTTTTGGTCAACATATCATTTTGAAGCCACAAACATCATTTGATCAATGCTTGATCATGATTCTCAAAACTTGGCTCAGAAATCATCAAAGATGCAAAAGTTTCCTTATTTGGACAGTTGAAAAAGTCAACTGAAATTGACCAGGGCATAACTTTCACATGGATTATCAGAAAAATTCCATCCAAAGCTCATTTTGAAGATAAAGACATTTCCTACAACTCCTCTTCATACTTCAAGTCCAAGAAATGCACTCACAAAAAGTTATCAATTTCAACATTATAGGTCATTTTCAAAAGTCAACAAAAAGGGACTTTAAGTAAAAGGCCATAACTTGAGATTGGTAAATCAAAATAACATGGGACCAAAGGCATTGGTTATAGGACTCAAAGACCTTTCCAAAATGTCCAAGAACATGAGAAAAGCTTAAAAATTGAGCAAGTTATGCCTTGTGGAAGTTGGGAAATTTTTGGATATTTTGAAAAGTCAACATTGATTCAAATGGTCTAAAATTGCTAATGGGCCCATTTTTCTTCCATGATTCATCATTCTAAGCATGTGCACGACCACTTGGCCCAAAGGTAAGTATTTTCTCATTTTTTATTTATTTATTTGAATTATTATTTATATTAATTCATTTAAATCATTTAAAATACATGAAAAATATTTAATCCACCCTAACCAATCTTTTTATACATGTTTTGGACTCAATATTTCGTGCTTGTACAATTATGGAAAGATTTGGCTTGATTGGATGCTAATTGATACAAAAACATGTGAAAAGGATATGGAAAAGATCTTAAGAAATCAAATATTCAAAACAATGAATTACAAGATATTTGATCAATATTTTTGACCTAATAGACTCAGTACATAACCATGATCATAACCCTAATGATGCTAGACAAAAAGCTGCGCAGAAGAACTAAGAACAAACTTGAAAAATTGTTGAAAAAAGTCAAAACTGAAATCATCATTCCAGGGCGATTCAAAGCCTAATTTTCATTCCAATAGCTTGCTCAAGGTCTAGTGAACGTATTCCAATCAGAATCATCCATCAAAACGCCAAGAACTGGTAAAACGAGCATAAACTGTACAGAGAAAAATTGACAATCGTGCATCATGATTTAAGCATCTTTTGTAATTTTTATGCATTGATTCATGGTCATTATGATGTTTTGATGCTAACCAACATATTCAATTGCATTTTTGTGCCGTATATACGATTGTACCATGTCTGAGTTTTAGGGTTTATAGAGCTTGAAATTGGGGTTTCTCAAATAAGGCAAAATTGGAGGCTGAGACCTAGACCATGAGAACGAGCACGCTTGGACGAAGAGATTAACATACTCGCGCCTAATTTATAAGGCCACATGACCTAATTGCTATTTTCTAATAGCATGTCTTAGGCAACGCACAGAAAACTGTTGCCCATTGTTTATGTTTCAGGAAAAGTGAAGAAGATGAACTCGTGGCCATCAATGGTTGGACGGTTTGAAAATTCGCGCGCTGACTCCCACTAATTTTGCTTTTCTTTTATATTATTTGATTGTTATTATATATTCAGAACGCGCAATTGGCTCAGTTGGCATGCATCAAGGCTGGCAATACACCTGACCTGGGTTCGAGTCCCAGGTCTCATGCTTTCTCAATAATATTTTTTCTCTAACGTTCAGGTGCAGCGCCTATGTTATGATCCATGATACACCACCAGATCCAAGTGTACACGCGTCCAAGAGATTCACATCTAAGGCTGGGAATTGATGAACACCATGAGGATGAGTCAACCGTCCCACACGCGTGCACCAAAGTCAACAAGGCCATGATACAAATGGGCCTGAATTGCTAAGGCCATACCTCCTAATTTGAGACTTCCACCCCCCCTGGTTCGCAATTTTCTTCATATTTTATTTTTTCAATTATTGTTTTATTTATTTTATTGTTTTGATTTAATTAATTATTTTTTTACAAAATACAAAAAATGCCTAAAAATCAGAAAAGACAAAAAATATAGTAAATAATTTTTTTATTTCTAATATTTTAATAAACAAATTGCATGTACATAAATTAGCTTTAAATTAGGGTTTTAATATTAATTCTTTTCATAATAAGATCTAAGAAATATAGAATTAGGTTTAGTCAATGTTTTATTCTTTCTTTTTTTCACAATAATAATATTTATTTTCTATTTATTTATTTTCATAATTAAAATTGTACAAAAAATTAGGTTTAATTTAGGTTATATTTTAATATTTTCATAACAAATTTAAAAGCCACTAGAATTAGGGTTTGCATTTCATTTTAATTTTAATTAATTCTCTTTTTTTCATTAAATACTAAAAAACACTAAAAAACAAATTCTTGCTTTCTTTTAATTTTAATTTTTAATTCCTCATTAATGTTAATATTTTGCAAAAGGGTCCAACGCCCACATTGTTAATTTTTATTTCGCATATTTATTTTATTTCGTTCAAATAATTATGTATCTCTCCCTAAGCTTTGTAACATTTACTTCTCGCACTTTCTAATTCTTTTAATTCTTTTATTTACTTTTCTGTCAAATCGGGTCCGGTTTAATTTTGGCGATGTGGACCCGCGCCATTTGTAATAGCTTTAGATTTACTTTTCCTCGCAATTTTTAACTGTTAACAAAAAGCATGAAAGAATGTATGGCCTTAAATAAAAACAAGCGTAGATCACCAATGACATGACAAGACAAATATCAATGAAAACGACACACAAATCGCACACACCACCCCTAGGGTACGCCTCACTGTTGCCTTGCCTCGAAAGGTGATCGTCGAGTAGAGGATGTCTTAGTAAGTCCTCATGATCCGGGAACCTGGCATGAGGGTAGCTTCTAAGGTGTCTTCCCATTGCTCTGGTGATCACCATGTCCCTACAAACTCGAATTGACCCGAACACCTCCAACGGTGGTGCTACCTACCTCTCAATGGTGGGATGGCACTACTTTAAAGGACATCTACACAGACGAATTCCTTAGGGTAGGTAGACGACTCTAGATACTTGCTCTAATTTCAAAAACAAATTCAAAAATCTTTTCACACCAACACTTTTCAAAAGCTTTCAAAGCAATTTTTCAAACACTCTGACACAAGAGTCGAACTGAAATTTTCAAAGAAACTTTTTTTAAACCCACAGTTGAAAAGCAAACAAACAATTTTGAAAACACAATGAGCAAGTATCTAAGAGCCCATGGATAACCATGGATAGAAAGGGTGCTAACACCTTCCCTTTCTATAACCTACCTCCCGAACCGAGAGCAATCTCTTTAAGGAATTTTTCTGTGCTTTTGTCCTTTCCATTTGGAGAAAATAAAAGACGGTGGCGACTCTTGCTTACCGCGACATTTCGCGAACCAGCATTAAACAGTCAGTTACAGATCCACCGATCACAGAACTGGCGACTCTGCTGGGGATAATCTTAAAGTGAGGTGTACCTTAAGGCTAGTTCATAACTGTGTTTTCAATTGTTTTCCTCGTGTGCTTTAAATTGTGGGACTGTCTCGGGAGTTCTATAGATCCTAACCCGGATCTGGGGGATACCTTCTTAGAAAGTAGCAACAAGGCTGTGAGGGAACTGTGCGGGGTATACCGACATGGTTGAAACAGTCTGCTACGTTGATGTGGCACTTTGGTGTGTACCGGTAACCCTTGAGTTCAGTCAAGGAGAGTACGGGGCCTCCGCGTGGTGTCGTGAAGCATCAACAGACCTTAGGAACCTTAATTGAACTATCTTGGCCTCTTTAGGGTAGTGAGATAACTGACTTTGGTGCAGTCCGAGGTTGGTTGATACTCGATACTACACTCAATTGAGGGTTGCTTTCCTGGAATATTTCGGTCGCCAGTTCATTGGCTAAATCGAAACGATGAACAATGAAAGCAATCCCGTGATATTGGGAACCTTAGAACCCGGTTACTTTGATTAGGACAGGTTGAACCCACCAACTTCAAGAGGGTACTACCCAGACCCCAAACTTCATGCTGGCCTAAACTCTAAGGGATCTCTTGTGTGACTTGTGTGCCTTCGTACTTGACTATTTGCATGCTTGTTATCTGACACATGAACTACTTGCAGGTTTTGTTTATAGTCCTTAATGGGGACTCATAACAGGGTTTACTAAGTTTCTTGCAGGTTGTTTATAGTCCTTAATTGGGACTCATAACAAAGTGTACTGAGTTTCTTGCAGGGTTTGTTTATAGTCCTTAATGGGGACTCATAACAAAGTATACTGAGTTTCTTGCAGGGTTTGTTTATAGTCCTTAATTGGGGCTCATAACAGGGCTACTCACATTACCCCATGCATACCATGACATCATACCATTGCATACATTCTAACCCATTTCAAGGATCTCAAGGGCTTGTGATGCAGGTCATGATGAATCAAATGTCTAGCAAGGGGCAAAGAGGATTTATTTTCCTCTAGCCAAGGTTGTCAGGGGCTATGACCCACTGGATATGGTGAGCCTTTGACCCTTGACGAAGTACTCTCAACAACATGAAGTGCCTTCAATCAAGTCACCAGCTTCCAATGCTAACAAATTCTCTGTTTACCCCGCGAGGTCCTTGAAATCATTGCATGCATATCATACATCTCATTGCATAACAGGTACCCTTTCTCTGCAGGTTGCTTACCCTTCTTCGCTGTTTATTTCAGCAGTCTCGTCATGAATCCTGAATCTTCAACTGAGCACACTATCAAGGCCCTCCAGGCTCAGAATGCCCAGTTCCAAGGTTTGATCATGAATTTGACCCAGGGGCAACAAGATCTGAAGGCTCTGCTCTTGAAGAAGGAAAAGAAGAAGAGGGGGACTGTTTTGTTCAGCCCTAGACGCAGATCTGGGAACACACTGCAGGACCAAGCTGAGAGGACAACTCCATCTGTGGGGAAGAGCAGTCACCAAGAGGAAAGGGTTCCCAGTCCAGTGGTCTCCGACAACGAGACAGATTTCAACGACGAACAGTACCCTCCGGCTGAGGACAAGTACAAACAGTTGGAGGATAGGCTGAATGCTATGGAGATCCAACAGGTACCTGGGCTGGATTTTGGAGATCTGGGTTTGTCAACTGGTGTGATTATTCCTCGGAAGTTCAAAGCACCATCCTTTACCAAGTATGACGGGGCGTCTTGTCCCAAGTTACATCTCAGGTCCTATGTTCGGAAGATTCAACCATATACGGTGGACAAGAATTTGTGGATCCACTTCTTCCAGGAGAGTCTTTCAGGGACTCATCTCGAATGGTTCTATCATCTAGATGGGACCAAGGTTCGTAACTGGGAGGAGTTGGCTACTGCTTTCTACAAGTAGTATCAATATAATGCCGACCTTGCTCCTACGCGTACCCAACTCCAGGGTATGTCGTTAGGATCAAGTGAAGGTTTTAAAGAATATGCGCAGAAATGGAGGGATCTTGCTGGAAGGGTACAACCACCTCTGACTGATCGGGAACTTGTCGATATGTTCTTAGGGACCCTGTCTGGTCCGTTCTACAACCACCTAATTGGGAATTCGTCTGCTGGATTCACAGATCTTATCTTGACTGGAGAGCGAATAGAAGCTGGCATCCGGTCTGGGAAAATTCAAGAGGCTGCACCTTCTGATAAAAAGCCTCATCATGGAAAGAAAGAATCCAATGCTGTGCACGGCAAAAAGAGCCGTCATGAGGTAGGGGCAATCCAGATCTCCAATCCCGGACCTGCTCAACAAGGACAGGGGCAGCAGCGCAAGGAGAAACGACAGTACACCAAAATCAATATGTCGCTGGATCAAGCATTGCAACAAATGTTGAAGGCAGGGCTGATCACCTTAAGGGCTCCTCTTCGGAATCCGAACACTTCTGCTCCCAACTATCATCCCAATGATAGGTGCGCATATCATTCTGATAGCCCGGGGCATACTACGGACAACTGCTGGCCTCTCAAGAACAAGATTCAAGACATGATCGACGCCAGGGAGATTCAGTTTGAAGTGCCTGAGACTCCGAACATAATTACTGCTCCGTTGCCCAATCATTGAAGCCTTTTGTTTATTTGAATTTTTGAGTTGTATTTTTCTTTGCTTATACAAACAATTAATGTCATAGCAAACTCTTTTATTCTATCAATGCATCGCATACGTCTGTTTTGGGAATTAATACAATTGTTTTCATTATGTTCAAATTTCTTTTCATATTTTTTTCTGATGTCAACTCTGGATCTAAAATTCTGAGCCTCTTGAGGGAGGATGACGAAAACGATACCATAATCTACAGTATGCTTTTGAACAGACCCCGCTGATGAGGTACAGGCATTGTTTCAATCCCTAAACACTAGAGTTATAAGGATGATAATCCCTCGTCAACCCATCTGAGCCAAAGAAGTAGGAGTTTTTCTTTTCGAAAATTAAAACCCTTTATCATAACCTGGGGCAGGGTAGTTCTCTCAGTTGATCCAAGTGCGCAACAAATGGCACCAAAGAAGTCCTTACAAAACGAAGGAAGATAGTGATGGTTCCGAATAATCAATAAAGAAAGGCAGCCATTATCTCAAAAAATAAAAAACCCATTAAGTCAAAACCCATGAAGGAGACTTACAAAACTGGGGCATCCCGCTGACTGTAATTCCAAAAAAGGAAACAGTTCAGGCAAAAAAAGAAAGGGATAACAAAAATCAAGAAAGAGGTCTCACAAACCCTCAACCAAAGCAAAAAATGACTGCATATTCAAAAGAAATCATCAACATCTGAATCCTTATTGGAACATCAAAGCAAAAACTCAAGCAAGGTCTAACGCACGATCAACTGAGTTTAGGTTTGGAGAACATCACGAAGAGCGGGTGGGTACAAATAAAATTTGAGCCTTTATCCTTTGTTTCTTAAACCGTGAACCAGGCCACGTCATAACCCTCAAAAGTCCTAGCTGAAGCATGGGTTAGTTCGAAAGCATACCGTTACGAAAGGTATCCTGACTCCTGAAGGCCTACGGTAAAATATGGAGTTGACATCACGTTTTACAAACATTCACTTGTTTTATGAAAAAGAATGCATTTTCAAAATCTTCGAGACAGACATAAGCGTTGCATTTTTAACATAACTTTGTTTGCATATGACTTTTTGTTTGAACAGCATAGAAATTCGCATGACGAAAGTCTAATGAACAAGAGTATCTCCAATCAAGGGGCATGACATGATCATGGTCTACCATCTGGGGCAGTTAAGTCAAGATCCAGAGAATCTCTCAAAAGGCCAAAAAGCCTGGGGCAAATCTCTGCCTGAGTCGCTTGGAGGCACTCCAGCAACGAATCTTGCACGATCAGACACCTTCTGGTAATATGGCAACACAAGTAGCCAGGGGCACCTACCTGCATTCTAAGAGCATGGACATAGTCGAAAAATACTACGCAAAATCAAAGACCCGCTAGGTTGACACACCTAGGCAAAAATTAGGGCTTCCCGTCGAACCAAAAGGGTTCGGGCAAAATGAAGGGATGAAATAAAAAATTTGTACACCCGGCAAGTCGAAAACCTGAAATGGCGGCTTGGGCAAAAATGGGTATCCCGGTGGACTGAAAACCCGAAAGGGCGGTCCAGGCAAAAGTTAGGGATTAAAGCGTACGACTATGTCCTGCCATCTGTCTACCAGAAGAAGGTTTTTCCGTCAACAACTACCAAGCACCTTCCCAGGTATCCTCTCCCACATCAGAAACAGAGGCAATAAAGAGTGGTCTAAGCAATCTGATTGTCCTATCGTCCAAGGTATCAAGGTAGGTTCCGTTGAAGAACATAACCAATACAGTTCAATACTTCCCCAGGAGAGTCCAATCCAGCTTCCCCAGGAAAGTTGGAATCCATCTCCCCAAGCAATAAGCTTATCCCCAGTAGATTCTGGAAGCTTATCCCCCCGCAGAACACGAATACGTCGCCTGGCTTTATTTAAAGAGTTATTTCCTTAACAGGATATAACTGGGTTATCCTCAGCCAAAAGCCACGGAAAGAGCGTCCCCGACGAAGTCTTCTTACCCCAGCGAAGTCCATCAACACTTCCAACAACAAGGGTATCCCCAGCGAAGTTATCATCAACGACTCAGCAAAGTGTCTCTCTCCCCACAGAGTATTGCTTCCCAGCATGGTCGCTAGAGTATCTTTTCTCCCCGCAGAATCTTCCATTTGCCAAGTTTATTCCACAAACGGAGTCATCTTCTACTACCGGTATTCTTGCAGTTATCATCCCCAGCGGAGGCAAAAATCTATTCTTCAACATCAGCCCAGGAGTGACTTCCCGGCACTCGTCAAGGATTTATCTTCCTAAGACGGAAATACATTCACGAACATCACATCTTCATACATTATAGCATGCATATGCATCATACTACACGAATCTCATTAATTTTGAAGACATACAGTTCATGCATCATGATTTTGCATACAATTATGTTTTGCCCTTTTTAGGAAAAAGATCAATACCAAAATGATTACTATCAACTATCGCAATTCTTTCTAGATATAGTTTCAGATATGACCCAGATATGGTGACGTTCTGATACTGCTTCCAGATTTCCTTCCAGATATAGTTTCAGATATGACCCAGATATGGTGACGTTCTGATACTGCTTCCAGATTTCCTTCTAGATATAGTTTCAGATATGACCCAGATATGGTGACGTTCTGATGCTGCTTCCAGATTTCCTTCCAGATATAGTTTCAGATATGACCCAGATATGGTGACGTTCTGATACTGCTTCCAGATTTCCTTCTAGATATAGTTTCAGATATGACCCAGATATGGTGACGTTCTGATGCTGCTTCCAGAGTTCCTTCTAGATATAGTTTCAGATATGACCCAGATATGGTGACGTTCTGATACTGCTTCCAGATTTCCTTCTAGATATAGTTTCAGATATGACCAGAGATGGTGACGTTCTGATACTGCTTCCAGATTTCCTTCTAGATATAGTTTCAGATGTAAACCAGATATGGTGACGTTCTGATACTGCTTCCAGATTTCCTTCTAGATATAGTTTCAGATGTAAACCAGATATGGTGACGTTCTGATACTGCTTCCAGATTTCCTTCCAGATATAGTTTCAGATGTAAACCAGATATGGTGACGTTCTGATGCTGCTTCCAGATTTCCTTCCAGATATAGTTTCAGATGTAAACCAGATATGGTGACGTTCTGATGCTGCTTCCAGATTTCCTTCCAGATATAGTTTCAGATGTAAACCAGATATGGTGACGTTCTGATGCTGCTTCCAGATTTCCTTCCAGATATAGTCCAGATGTAAACCAGATATGGCGACGTTCTGACACTTATTCCAGTTGAAGAAATTTCAAGACCTTGTCCGGTTCAGCTAAATCGACCCTAAGATTTTCCTGATGCTTATCCGGTCAAAGGCCTTCTCTGGTTCAGTCAGATCGACCCTAAGATCTCCCTGATGCTTATCCAGTTGAAGATATTTCAAGACCTAGACCGGTTCATTTAAATCGACCCTAAGATTTTCCTGATTCTTACCAAGTCAAAGGCCTTCTCTGGTTCAGTTAGATCGACCCTAAGATCTCCCTGATTCTTATCCCAGTAGAAGACACCCAAAATCTTTCTCAACGAGCGTTGTTGAAGTTAAAGTCGCCCAAAGTTCTCTTACTATTCATGCTAAGGCAGTAACCATCCCTGGTTCATTCATCGCCGTTTGAAGCTCCAGACTCAGCTCCTGTAACCAGTCAGGATACATCTATACCAAGCATCTAAAAAATCAGCTCCTGCAACGTGTCAGGTACTCATTTGCTGTTTTGCAGGTATGCAGGTTCTCGCCAAGGAATCTCTTACGCGATCAACATCCAGATGGCATCTATAAGCCCATCATCCTATTCAGCAACCTCCAAAATGGCATCTATAAGCCCATTCCCACCACACTGCCACTATGTGAGCGCAAATTTCTGGGCACTCTAGTGTCCAATCATCTTCCACCTTCAGATTACGAAAGGCACGTCAGCCAATCTGCATCCTCAGGTCTAAGAAGATTGAACAGGGGCAACTGTTGTACCCCAAAATTTGCCCTCCCATATTTTTCAAAGAAAATTGCCAAGCCAAGTCATAAAATTCCCCAAGGGTTGCACAGTGCAAAGGTCTCCTATACAGTCAAGATTAGGGTTTGTGTTCTGATCAAGAAAATGAAGTTTTCAAAGGTCCAATCAAGTCTCACATGCCTACAAATATGGTCAAGTATCCTCATATCAAGTTTCAAGGCATTCAGCTCAAAATTGCACAGTCAAAAACCCTAATTGCACTACAGTCAACTGTAGGGGCAAAATGGTCATTTGGCAGTCAAAAGTTCAAATTTTTGGTCAACATATCATTTTGAAGCCACAAACATCATTTGATCAATGCTTGATCATGATTCTCAAAACTTGGCTCAGAAATCATCAAAGATGCAAAAGTTTCCTTATTTGGACAGCTGAAAAAGTCAACTGAAATTGACCAGGGCATAACTTTCACATGGATTATCAGAAAAATTCCATCCAAAGCTCATTTTGAAGAGAAAGACATTTCCTACAACTCCTCTTCATACTTCAAGTCCAAGAAATGCTCTCACAAAAAGTTATCAATTTCAACATTATAGGTCATTTTCAAAAGTCAACAAAAAGGGACTTTAAGTCAAAGGCCATAACTTGAGATTGGTAAATCAAAATGACATGGGACCAAAGGCATTGGTTAGAGGACTCAAAGACCTTTCCAAAATGTCCAAGAACATGAGAAAAGCTTAAAAATTGAGCAAGTTATGCCTTGTGGAAGTTGGGAAATTTTTGGATATTTTGAAAAGTCAACATTGATTCAAATGGTCTAAAATTGCTAATGGGCCCATTTTTCTTCCATGATTCATCATTCTAAGCATGTGCACGACCACTTGGCCCAAAGGGAAGTATTTTCTCATTTTTTATTTATTTATTTGAATTATTATTTATATTAATTCATTTAAATCATTTAAAATACATGAAAAATATTTAATCCACCCTAACCAATCTTTTTATACATGTTTTGGACTCAATATTTCGTGCTTGTACAATTATGGAAAGATTTGGCTTGATTGGATGCTAATTGATACAAAAACATGTGAAAAGGATATGGAAAAGATCTTAAGAAATCAAATATTCAAAACAATGAATTACAAGAGATTTGATCAATATTTTTGACCTAATAGACTCAGTACATAACCATGATCATAACCCTAATGATGCTAGACAAAAAGCTGCGCAGAAGAACTAAGAACAAACTTGAAAAATTGTTGAAAAAAGTCAAAACTGAAATCATCATTCCAGGGCGATTCAAAGCCTAATTTTCATTCCAATAGCTTGCTCAAGGTCTAGTGAACGTATTCCAATCAGAATCATCCATCAAAACGCCAAGAACTGGTAAAACGAGCATAAACTGTACAGAGAAAAATTGACAATCGTGCATCATGATTTAAGCATCTTTTGTAATTTTTATGCATTGATTCATGGTCATTATGATGTTTTGATGCTAACCAACATATTCAATTGCATTTTTGTGCCGTATATACGATTGTACCATGTCTGAGTTTTAGGGTTTATAGAGCTTGAAATTGGGGTTTCTCAAATAAGGCAAAATTGGAGGCTGAGACCTAGACCATGAGAACGAGCACGCTTGGACGAAGAGATTAACATACTCGCGCCTAATTTATAAGGCCACATGACCTAATCGCTATTTTCTAATAGCATGTCTTAGGCAACGCACAGAAAACCGTTGCCCATTGTTTATGTTTCAGGAAAAGTGAAGAAGATGAACTCGTGGCCATCAATGGTTGGACGGTTTGAAAATTCGCGCGCTGACTCCCACTAATTTTGCTTTTCTTTTATATTATTTGATTGTTATTATATATTCAGAACGCGCAATTGGCTCAGTTGGCATGCATCAAGGCTGGCAATACACCTGACCTGGGTTCGAGTCCCAGGTCTCATGCTTTCTCAATAATATTTTTTCTCTAACGTTCAGGTGCAGCGCCTATGTTATGATCCATGATACACCACCAGATCCAAGTGTACACGCGTCCAAGAGATTCACATCCAAGGCTGGGAATTGATGAACACCATGAGGATGAGTCAACCGTCCCACACGCGTGCACCAAAGTCAACAAGGCCATGATACAAATGGGCCTGAATTGCTAAGGCCATACCTCCTAATTTGGGACTTCCACCCCCCCTGGTTCGCAATTTTCTTCATATTTTATTTTTTCAATTATTGTTTTATTTATTTTATTGTTTTGATTTAATTAATTATTTTTTTACAAAATACAAAAAATGCCTAAAAATCAGAAAAGACAAAAAATATAGTAAATAATTTTTTTATTTCTAATATTTTAATAAACAAATTGCATGTACATAAATTAGCTTTAAATTAGGGTTTTAATATTAATTCTTTTCATAATAAGATCTAAGAAATATAGAATTAGGTTTAGTCAATGTTTTATTCTTTCTTTTTTTCACAATAATAATATTTATTTTCTATTTATTTATTTTCATAATTAAAATTGTACAAAAAATTAGGTTTAATTTAGGTTATATTTTAATATTTTCATAACAAATTTAAAAGCCACTAGAATTAGGGTTTGCATTTCATTTTAATTTTAATTAATTCTCTTTTTTTCATTAAATACTAAAAAACACTAAAAAACAAATTCTTGCTTTCTTTTAATTTTAATTTTTAATTCCTCATTAATGTTAATATTTTGCAAAAGGGTCCAACGCCCACATTGTTAATTTTTATTTCGCATATTTATTTTATTTCGTTCAAATAATTATGTATCTCTCCCTAAGCTTTGTAACATTTACTTCTCGCACTTTCTAATTCTTTTAATTCTTTTATTTACTTTTCTGTCAAATCGGGTCCGGTTTAATTTTGGCGATGTGGACCCGCGCCATTTGTAATAGCTTTAGATTTACTTTTCCTCGCAATTTTTAACTGTTAACAAAAAGCATGAAAGAATGTATGGCCTTAAATAAAAATAAGCGTAGATCACCAATGACATGACAAGACAAATATCAATGAAAACGACACACAAATCGCACACACCACCCCTAGGGTACGCCTCACTGTTGCCTTGCCTCGAAAGGTGATCGTCGAGTAGAGGATGTCTTAGTAAGTCCTCATGATCCGGGAACCTGGCATGAGGGTAGCTTCTAAGGTGTCTTCCCATTGCTCTGGTGATCACCATGTCCCTACAAACTCGAATTGACCCGAACACCTCCAACGGTGGTGCTACCTACCTCTCAATGGTGGGATGGCACTACTTTAAAGGACATCTACACAGACGAATTCCTTAGGGTAGGTAGACGACTCTAGATACTTGCTCTAATTTCAAAAACAAATTCAAAAATCTTTTCACACCGACACTTTTCAAAAGCTTTCAAAGCAATTTTTCAAACACTCTGACACAAGAGTCGAACTGAAATTTTCAAAGAAACTTTTTTTAAACCCACAGTTGAAAAGCAAACAAACAATTTTGAAAACACAATGAGCAAGTATCTAAGAGCCCATGGATAACCATGGATAGAAAGGGTGCTAACACCTTCCCTTTCTATAACCTACCTCCCGAACCGAGAGCAATCTCTTTAAGGAATTTTTCTGTGCTTTTGTCCTTTCCATTTGGAGAAAATAAAAGACGGTGGCGACTCTTGCTTACCGCGACATTTCGCGAACCAGCATTAAACAGTCAGTTCCAGATCCACCGATCACAACTACATTGAAGAACAAACAGTTCCTAGATCTTGATGAATATGCTTTCCTCTGTCATAGTGTGGACGAGTTCTACAATCTCAACAGTATACTCTGTTGAAGCCCAGACAGTTCCTAGATCTTAATGAAGATGTTTTCCTCCGTCATAGTGTGGACGAGTTCTACAATCTCAACAGTATACTCTGTTGAAGACCGGACAGTTCCAAGATCTTGATGAAGATGTTTTCCTTCGTCATAGTGTGGACGACTTCTACAATCTCAACGGTATACTATGTTGAAGACCAGACAGTTCCTAGATCTTGATGAAGATGTTTTCCTCCGTCATAGTATGGATGAGTTCTACAATCTCAACGGTATACTACATTGAAGACCAGACAATTCCTAGATCTTGATGAAGATGCTTTCCTCCGTCATAGTGTGGACGAGTTCTACAATCTCAACAGTATACTACATTAAAGACCAGACAGTTCCTAGATCTTGATGAAGATGTTTTCCTCCGTCATAGTGTGGACGAGTTCTACAATCTCAACGGTATACTACGTTGAAGACCAGACAGTTCCTAGATCTTGATGAAGATGCTTTCCTCCGTCATAGTGTGGACGAGTTCTACAATCTCAACGGTATACTACGTTGAAGACCAGATAGTTCCTAGATCTTGATGAAGATGTTTCCCTCAGTCGAAGACCTGACCGGTTCTTAAATCCCAACTGAATTATCCTCGGTTGAATTTCAGATAAGGTTCTCAATCTCGACAATTTTCCTCCGTCATAGTGTGGACGAGTTATACAATCTCAACGGTATACTACGTTGAAGACCAGACAGTTCCTAGATCTTGATGAAGATGTTCCCCCAGTTGAATTACGGACAAGTTCTTAAAACTCAGCAAAGATGTTCTCTCAGCTGAGGTACAGGCAAGTTCCTAAATCTCAATAAAAGTTAGACTTCCCCAGCGGAATCTTCTACAACAACAGGTATGCAAGTTCTCGCTAAGGAATCTCTTATGCGATCGACGCTCCTACAAATGGCATTTGTAATCCCATCCTCCTACCAACAATCTCCAAATGGCATCTGTAAGCCCATTCCCGACATCACCAGGCTGATACCACTTCATGCGAGTGCAAATTTCTGGGCACTCTAGTGTTCAATCATCTTCCACCTTCGGATCACGAAAGGCGTGAAAGCCAATCTACATCCTCAGGTTTAAGAAGATTTAACAGGGGCAGTTGTTGTACCCCAAAATTTTCCCTCTCATATTTCTCAAAATATTGCAAGAAAAATCTCCAAGTGGCTCAAGATTGCTCAAGAATTGGACAATCAAGCTATCTCCTAAGGCAGTCAACCCCAAATTAGGGTTTTGTGTTGCATCAAGGTCTTTGAGTCCAAATGACCTCAAGTTCTCCCCAATGTCCTAATATGTTCTCAAGGTCATCCATGTCAAATTTCAAGCCTTGCAGAGGAAGTTTGGTCAGTCAATTGCTCAAAGGGTCCAAAAAACGACTTTGCTAGGGCAAAAGTCAACTGTGACCTATAAACAGTCAAACTTCAAGATTTTTTGTCAACATTCTCATTTTGAAGGATATTTCATCATTTGATCAAGGGTTGATCATGATTCATCAAGGATTGCTCAAAATTCATCAAGACTCAAAAGTTGCTAAATTAGGGTTTTGCAGGAAAAGTCAACTCAACTTTGACCAAGCATAACTTTCTCATACTTTATGATAAATGACCCATCCAAAGCTCATTTTGAATAGGATTAAATTTCATACAATCCATCTTCATACCCCGAGATCATAAAATTCACTCACAAGAAGTTATAAATTTGGACATTATAGGTCATTTTTGAAAGTCAACAAAAACACCTTTTTTGTCAAAGCTTATAAATTTAGCATGGAATATAAAAATGATATGATACCAAAAGGGTTGGTTAGAGGACATATCAAGCGTTCTAAAAAGTCCAAGAACACTTCCAAAAGTTCAAAATTGAAGAAGTTATGCATTGTTGAAGTTGAGCATTTTTGCAAAATTGCCAAAGGTCAACTATCCCCAAAACTTCAAATTTTGTCAAATGGGCCCATTCGTTTCCACTTGATTTGAGCTTGCATCATTGTCCGCGTGTCCTAGCTTCAGCCATGTGTCCATTTATCAATTTTATTATTTTATTTTATTTTTTATTGAATTATTTCATTTTAAATCAAATTAAATCAAATAAAATCCCAAACTTTGATTACATGAGATTTTTTGCTATTTTCAGGATTGGATTCTCATCAATATCATCATCAAATTCGTATCACACAAGATCATGTGCAAAAAGATGGTTTTTTGACAAATTTGGTAAGTTTTCAAAAGTGAATCAAATCAAATATGGGTGCATTGATTTAGAGAGATTGGATTCATGATTCTTGACCTAATGCATTCCATGATACATATAGAAGCCAAAGGACACGAAATATGGGTTAGAGGCTGTAAGAATAGGCAGAACCAAAACTTGAAAAAGTGGTAAAAAGTTTGAAATCAAAATCGCGTCTAGAGGTGTTTTCAGAAGCCAAGAACGATCTCAATTGATTCCTTAATGATCACTGAAGCAGAACCAATCCCAAGCAAGCCTCCACGCACATCACAAAGCACTATAAGTGTCACAAAAATCCGCTTCTTTCTTGAATTCGTAAATCACCATTCTTACATCATTTGGGCAAATTCTTGGCATATTCATAATTATTATAGCATTTCTGAACTTTTGGCAATATTCAATTTGGTTTATATGGACTGTAACCTCAGAATGCCATGGCTAGGGTTACGTTTTGTGTTTTAGGGATTTTGTGTTTCAGGTGAAATTGATTCTTATAAAAGGCATGGTTGCACTCAGGAGAGGGAGACGAACCTAACCATATTTTTGAAGGTCATTTTTATGGCCTGGAAGTGATTTTTGAATCGAGCTATGCATTTAGCTGCGGATCCAAATCCGCAGGAAATATTACAGTGGCTGGAAGTAGGGGACGATGGCGTGTCACCTCCCCAGTGGCCAATTCAAACCATGGCGCGCTTAATTTTGTTGTGCTGGCATATTAGTTTGTTTTCTCTTATTATTATTATTTTGTATATAATTAACAAATGGAACACAACAGCCAAGTGGTAAGAGTGTCTGCCAATGACCAACTGGACCTGGGTTCGAGTCCCAGGTCCCCCAAGCGCTTTGTTATTTTTCTTCTTCATGTAATTAGGTACAGATCCAAGCGCGAAGCCTATCATACATCCTCAAGCATTTGATGGCCAGATGGCCATAGGCCAAATCTGGTGGCCAGAAATTGATGGTCTACCATGGACCAAGTCAACACGCGCATAGGGGATCTCAAAAGGTCAAACGAGGCCAGATTCAAATGGGCCATAGAATTGCTATTCTGACCCCCAAAACAGGCTCATACTCCTCTCTCTATATATTTTTATTTATTTTGTTTTAATTATTTATTTATTATTTCTATTTAATAATTAACCAATCAAATCTTTTTCCTTCTAAAATTCAAACCAAAAAATATTTTCTTTATTAAATTAAATTTTAGTATTTTATATTTTTATTAACAAATCTATTAATTAATTTAGGCCATTAATTAGAAATAACTTTAATATATATTTTTTAATTAAAATCAATTAGACTTAATTAGGTTTTTATTTTCTTTAATTAATTTTATTTTATTTCTTTAAATACCAAAAAAACCCAAAAAATATTTATTTTCATTAATTTATTTATTTATTTATTAATTTAATAATTAATTTAGGATAGTTTCTTTCTTAAAATAAAAACAACAAAAAATCATTTCTTTAATAACAAAGGGTCAAAACCCTAGAACTTTGCGCTCGATTTAATTTCCTGCACGCGATTCATTTTCTTTTATCCTATTATGTATCTGATTCCGGTTTGTAATAGTAAATAGGACCTTTTTTTATCGCTTTATTTATTTTTTTAAAGGGTTTGTCTTTGGCGATGTAAATACCCGACGCCTTGTAATTTAAATTCCGCAATTTATTTTCTGCAAAATATAATTGTTAGATGTTTGATAATAGGGATGCATGACAAGATTGAATGTTAACCTAAAATCAACTTAGATCACCATTAACATGTACAAAGACAAAAATAACTGAAAACGACACACTCGCACATGCGCACTCCTAGGGTACACCCTACTTGGTTGCCTTCGTACGCGGTCATTGAGTATAGGTCACTTTAGAGGTCGTCCTCTTGTCTAAAGATCATAGTCGCCTCGAAAAGGTTGCCTCGGATATAATTGCCTCAAACAAATGATCTAAGACATTAGGGTTACTGTTGCACCCCAAAATTTGCCCTCCCATATTCTCCAAGAAATTGCCAAGTCAAGCTGCAAAATTCCCCAAGGGTTGCACAGTGCAAAAGTCTCCTATACAGTCAAAACTAGGGTTTGAGTTCTGATCAAGGAAGTGAAGTTTTCAAAGGTCCAATCAAGTCTCATATGCTTACAAATATGGTCAAGTACCCTCATGTCAAGTTTCAAGGCATTCAGCACAAAATTGCACAGTCAAAACCCTAAATTGCACTACAGTCAACTGTAGGGGCAAAATGGTCATTTGGCAGTCAAAAGTTCAAATTTTTGGTCAACATATCATTTTGAAGCCACAAACATCATTTGATCAATGCTTGATCATGATTCTCAAAGTTTGGCTCAGAAATCATCAAAGATGCAAAAGTTACTATATTTGGACAGCTGAAAAAGTCAACTGAAATTGACCAGGGCATAACTTTCACATGGATTATCAGAAAAATTCCATCCAAAGCTCATTTTGAATAGAAAGACATTTCCTACAACTCATCTTCATACTTCAAGTCCAAGAAATGCTCTCACAAAAAGTTATCAATTTCAACATTATAGGTCATTTTCAAAAGTCAACAAAAAGGGACTTTAAGTCAAAGGCCATAACTTGAGATTGGTAAATCTAAATGACATGGGACCAAAGGCATTGGTTAGAGGACTCAAAGACCTTTCCAAAATGTCCAAGAACATGAGAAAAGCTTAAAAATTGAGCAAGTTATGCCTTGTGGAAGTTGGGAAATTTTTGGATATTTTGAAAAGTCAACATTGATGCAAATGACTTAAAATTGCTAATGGGCCCATTTTTCTTCCATGATTCATCATTCCAAGCATGTTCACGACCACTTGGCCCAAAGGGAAGTATTTTCTCATTTTTTATTTATTTATTTGGATTTTTATTCATATTAATTCAAATAAATCAATTAAATATATGAAAAATGTTTAAATTAACCAAACCAATCTTTTTATACATGTTTTAAGGTCAATACTTCGTGCACATGCTAATAAGGAAATAATTGGATTGATTGGCATAATTTTGACACAAAGAACATGTGAAAAAGATATGAAAAGATCTTAGAAAATCAATTTGCAAAACCATTGAATGAAAGAGATTTTATTGAGTTTTCTTAACCTAATGCCTTCACTACATAATCAAAAACCTAAACCTAATGCATAGAGACTGAAAGCTGCGCAGAAAACCATTGGACAAAACTTGAAATTCTTGCCAAAAGTTCAAAACTGAAAAGCAGGTTCTAGGTCGATTCAAAGCACCATTCCTTTTCCAATAGCTTCCTCAAGGTTCCCAGAAGCGATTCCAATCCCTAACATCAACTCAAACGCAAAGAATCGGTAAAACGAATTCAAACTGTACCAAGAAAAATCCATGATCGTATTTTGATTTCTAGGCATCCTCATTGCATTTTAATTGTATATTCATGTTCCTTGTGAAGTTTTGAAACTAACCATGTGGTCCAATTGCGTTTTTGTGCTGTATATTCGATGTTACCATTGCTGATCTTTAGGGTTTTCAGAGTTTCAATTTAGGGATTTTCACCCAAGGCAAAATTATGACTCCAGACCAAGACCATTAAACTCAGCTCACCTGGACGAAGAGACCCCAACTCTCGCGATGAATTTATATTCAAGGATAGCCTATTCGCTATTTTCCCATAACTCATCTAAAACCACGCATGAAAAACCGTGGCCTTTGTTTTGTGTTTTCAGGAAAATTGAAGAAGACGACCTCGTGTCCAACAGCCAGTGGTTCCTTTGAATTACGCGCGTTTTTTGAAGCACTAACTTTCGTTTGTTTTATTACGTTCATTATTTATTAAATATACAAAAAGGTTCAGTAGCTCAGTTGGCAGGCGTTGATGTGGTTGACTTCCAAGACCTGGGTTCGAGTCCCCGGTCTGTATAAATTCCAATATTATTTTTCCATATGAATTCTCATGCAGCGCTCAAGGCCAGGACACAACGTACACCTTCATCATCCATCTACCCACGCGTCCATCAGAAGCAATCCAAGGGCTGAGATTAAAGAACACCATAAGCCCTAGTCAAAGGTCCCATACGTGGCCTGGAAAAGTCAGCGAATTTCCAGCTTATTGGGCCCAAACTCTTGGATCAAGACCTCCACTTTGGGGCCTGAACCCCCCCTGGTTTGCTTTCTCTATATTTTTCTTATTTTATTTTTTATTGTTATTTTATTTTCTTTATTTGTTTAAATTAATTATTATTTTTACAAAATATAAAAAAAACATCATAAAAAATCAGAAAAGACAAAAATGTGATAAATAATTTTTATTTTAATTATTTCCTTATAAATAAATTAGCATGTAAATAAATTCAATTTAAATTAGGGTTTGCAAATAAATTCAATTTAAATTAGGGTTTGCAACATTAATTCTTTTTCATAAAAAATCCAAAAGTAGAATTAGGTTTAATTAAGATTTTTATTCCTTTTAATTTTTCTTTTTCATCATAATACTTATTTATTTATTATTTTCATAATTAAACTTGTAAATTAATTAGGGTTGCATTTAGGTTAAAAAAGGTCAATATTTTCCTAATAACTTAAAAATAATTAGAATTAGGTTTAGTATTTAGTTTTAATTAATTCTTTTTCTATTAAATCATAAAAACACAAAAATACCAAAAAAAACATTCTCTTTTAATATTAATTCTAATTCCTTATTAGTTTAATTTTTGCAAAAGGGTCCAACGCCCTCGATAATTCTTTTATTCCGTACATTTATTTTATGTCGCTTGAATAACCATGTACCTGTCCCGAAGCTTTGTAACATTTACTTTTCGCACTTCTACTTTTATTTGCTTTATTTATTTTCCGTCAAATCGAGTCCGGTTTAATTTTGGCGATGTGGACCCGCGCCATTTGTAATAGCTTAGATTTTACTTTTCCGCGAATATTTTTAACTGTTAACAAAAAAAGCATGAAAGAATGTATGGCCATAATAAAATCAAGCGTAGATCACTTTAACATGACAAGACGAAATATCAATGAAAACGACACACAATTCGCACACACCACCCCTAGGGTACGCCTCACTGTTGCCTTGCCTCGAAAGGTGATCGTCGAGTAGAGGATGTCTTAGTAAGTCCTCATGATCCGGGAACCTGGCATGAGGGTAGCTTCTAAGGTGTCTTCCTATTGCTCCGGTGATCACCATGTCCCGAACCTCGAATTGACCCGAACACCTCCAACGGTGGTGCTACCTACCTCTCAATGGTGGGATGGCACTACTTTAAAGGACTTTTACACAGACGAATTCCTTAGGGTAGGTAGGTTCTCAAGGATACTTGCTCTAATTTCAAACAAAAATACTTTTCACACCAACACATTTTCAAAAGCTTTCAAAGCAATTTTTTCAAACACTCTGACGTACGAGTCGAACTGAAATTTTTCAAAGAAACTTTTTAAAACCCACAATTGAAAAGCAAACAAACCATTTTTGAAAACACAATGAGCAAGTATCTAAGAGCCCATGGATAACCATGGATAGAAAGGGTGCTAATACCTTCCCTTTCTATAATCTACCTCCCGAACCGAGAGCAATCTCTTTAAGGAATTTTTCTGTGCTTTTGTCCTTTCCATTTGGAGAAAATAAAAGACGGTGGCGACTCTTGCTTCCGCGACATTTCGCGAACCAGCGTTAAACAGTCAGTTCCAGATCCACCGATCACAGAACTGGCGACTCTGCTGGGGATCCTTTATAAAGTGAGGTGTACCTTAGGGCTAGGTCATAACTGTGTTTTCACTTGTATTGATTTGCTTGCTTTATTATTGTGGGTTGCATCGGAGATACATAGATCCTAACCCGGATCTGGGGATACCCTGTTTAGGTAGCATAAGCTGTGAGGGACCTGTCCGGCGTAGACCGACACAGGTGAAACAATGGCTACGTTGGTGTGGCACCTTGGTCTGTACCGATATCCCTTGTGTCGCAACGAGGAGAATATGGGTCTTCTAAGGAGTCATTAAGCACCAACAACCTTAGAACCTTAATTGACACAACTTGGCCTTTAGAATTGTAGCAGTATGCTACGCCCATTGAGGCTAAACTCTCGTGATGGTTCTGGCTGCAAGAAAAGATTGCAATGCTGGAGTTATGACCGATTGAGGGTAGTCAATGATATTGGGATCCTCTAAGAACCCGGTTACTTTTGATTAGGACAGGTATGAACCAACAAACTGAAAAAGGGTAGTACCTAGACCTCATGCTGGCCTAAACTTTAGGGGCTTGCCTTGTGTGACTTGTGTGCCTTACCATGTTTGCCTTTGTATCTGTATGTGGTGTGCTTTATCATAACATCATAGCATCATGAGCATTGCATGCATCCTGCATAAGGACTGACCATTTCAAAGACAAGAGGGTTTCATCTTTGCTCTGTTTTGTAGGACATTATGATGCCTGTGCGAAGGAATACTATCCGGTTCAACTTTGTTCGTTCACCTGAGTTGCTTGATGAGTTGGTTAGCAGAATTCCAAATACCACTTCCTTCATTCAGAGGCATGGTTCTCTTCTCAGTTTAGTCACTGCAAAGCGGGATCAACAATTGATGAGTGTCCTGACCCAGTTCTATGACCCTCTATACCAGTGCTTCACCTTTCAAGACTTCCAGCTGGTCCCTACCCTGGAAGAGTTCTCTAATCTGCTTGGTATCCCTATCTTGGATCAGACTCCCTTTACTGGTTGGGAAAAGACCCTCAGGCTTGAGGACGTTGCTGCAGCTCTTCCTTTGACCCATCAAGAGGTAACAGACAACTGGGTAACTAGAAGCGGAGTTAAGGGTTTCTTGGCCAAGTTTCTAATTGGTAAAGCTAACAATTTCTGGAATGACCTGGACTTTAGGGCATATGAAGACATCTTGGCTCTCCTAATCTATGGGTTAGTCCTGTTTCCTAATCCTGACAACTTCATCAATGTCACTGCCATAAGGATCTTTATGTCTCAGAATCCTGTGCCCACTCTCTTGGGTGACATCTTGCAACAACTTCATGCCCGTACTACCCGAAGACGAGGAACCCTATGGTGTTGTATCCCTTTGTTGGTGAGGTGGTTTATTTCGCACCTCCCTAAGGTCGTACTAAAGAACCAAGAAGGAAGAGGTTGGGCTCATAGGTTAATGTCTCTCACCGATAAAGACATCATTTAGACTTGCAGGGGTTTGGATGAGATAGATATTATTGATCGATGCGGGGAGTATCCTAATGTTCCTCTGATTGGTACTCAAGGAGGGATCTCTTACAATCCATGTCTAGCACTCCGTCAGTTTGGAAGAGCAAGAAGAGCAGGCCCCCATGAGATGTTGGTGCCTCACATCAGTTTCGAGTTTCAGGTGGATAGTGACGAGCTACGTCGTAGGTTCATCAAGGCTTGGGACAAGGTTCATAAAGCTGACCCACAAGAGCTAGGGCCAAAGACTTCTTTACCTATGGAAGCCTACTACAAATGGGTTCGCATCCGTGCTCAGAAGCTAGGTATGCCGTATGAAGCTGTCAGACCCGTCATTCTTGAGTGTCCTGATAAAGATGGTGTTCCCCCAACTGTCCTTCCTCCTCAGATACCTACTGATTATGAGACATTGAAGAGATCTTGGTCGCAACTGCGAGAAGAACGGGATTCTTACCGGGAAAAGTTCAACGAGCAGGAATCAAAGATCCAGAAGCTGACCAAGCAGTTGGAGAATGAGAGAGCTCTGAATGCCTACATCCGTACTGAGAAGAGGAGACCATGGGATCAATAAGGAGCCCCAGATGTGCTTTTACAGTTTTATTTCCTTTCCAGTATTTCCTTTCATGTAACGCCTAAGGGCAACTTGTTGAAAAATTTCAGTTGCAAAGTTGAATCTAATGAAGTGTGTTCTTTTTTTGTTTACAAAGTTGATTCCCGATTGTCTTTGAAAACATAATTCATACGCATTTCATACATCATGTGCATAGCAGGTTTTTCCTCTTTTCAGGTTGCTTACAGTTCTTCGCTGTTTATTTCAGCATCATGAATCCCGAATCTGCATCAACCGAGACATCAATCAAGGCTCTTCAGGCGCAGAATGCGCAGTTTCAAGAATTAATCAAGGGTCTGGCTAAAGGCCAAGAAGAACTGAAGGCTATGCTCCTGAAGAAGGAGAAGAAGAAGAAGAGAAGAACTGTTCTGTTCAACTCGGGCCGAAGGTTTGGCAATACTCTGCAACATGAAGAGGCTGGTTCTTCTGTTGGCAAGAGTCTTTCTCAGGCAGAAGTAAAGGTCCCTAGTCCGGTAGTCTCCGACAACGAGACAGATTTTGATGAAGAGCAGTACCCTCCTGCTGATGACAGATATAAGCAACTGGAGGACAGGTTGAAGGCTATGGAGGTTCAACAGGTACCTGGGCTGGATTTCGGAGATCTGGGTTTGTCGACTGGTGTGATCATCCCCCACAAGTTCAAAGCACCCTCCTTCTCCAAATATGACGGGGCGTCTTGCCCCAAGCTGCACTTGAGGTCCTATGTTCAGAAAATTCAGCCGTACTCTGCGGACAAGAATTTATGGATCCACTTCTTCCAGGAGAGTCTTTCAGGGACTCATCTCGAATGGTTCTATCAGCTGGATGGGACCAAAGTTCGTAACTGGGAGGAGTTGGCTACTGCTTTCTACAAGCAGTATCAATATAATGCCGACCTTGCCCCCACACGTACCCAACTCCAGGGTATGTCGTTAGGTGCAAGCGAAGGTTTTAAAGAGTACGCCCAGAAGTGGAGAGACCTGGCTGGCAGGGTGCAGCCACCGTTGACTGATCGGGAGTTGGTGGACATGTTCTTGGGGACCCTATCTGGGCCATTTTTCAACCATCTCATTGGAAATTCTTCTGCTGGGTTCACTGATTTAATCTTGACTGGAGAAAGGATTGAAGCTGGGTTAAAATCTGGAAAAATTCCGAAGGGTGCATCGTCCAGTTCAGAAAAGAAACCATTCAAGAAGGAGTCTAGCGCCGTATATGGTTCCAGGAGATCAGAGAAACATGAACACCGCCAATCTGTCAGTGCGGTAATGATTGCTAAGCCTGCTGCCGCTCCCCGGCCAAACAATACTCAGAAGGTTGAAAGACCCCGGAGAGAATTCACCCGTTTAAACATGACTTTGTCGCAGATCCTGCCACAGTTGCTCTCAACTAATTTAGTGACTGTCAGGGAGGCGCCGAAGTTCCCCAATACTGCATCCCCCAAGTACAACTCGAATGCTCGTTGTGCTTACCACTCAGATAGCCCGGGGCACTCTACTGATGACTGTTGGGCGTTAAAAAATAAGGTGCAAGACCTTATCGACGCAAAGGAGATACAATTCGAAGCGCCTGCAAAGCCAAATGTAGTTACTGCCCCTATGCCTCAACATGGGGTAAATGCTGTTGATGAAGACGTTTATGATGTTTCTGTGGTTGATTTAGCCACTCCTCTAAAGATTGTCAAGAAGAACCTACTGCAGGCCGGTTTATTTCCGGGTTGTAGTGAGGGTTGCCTGTTCTGTGCTGTGTCCCCATCTGGTTGTCCCTTGTTAAAGTTAGGCATCCAAAGCTTAATGGATAGCAAGGAGATTCTATTCAAGAAGTCTGCTGTTCGGTTGGTTCCAGTGGAAGAAGTTTCTGTGGTGACTATTTTCAATAATCCGATCCCGGCTCTCCCGAAGAAGCCCATTCAAATCATGACCGTTGCGCCTGTTATTATCACTGTTCCAGGGCCCCTGCCCTATGTATCTGACAAAGTTGTCCCCTGGCATTATGGGGCAGATATATATGTAAACGGGATTAAACAAGAGCTCAACGCTGGCGCCAGCATTTGTGACATCACTGGCCCAGCCAAAGTTACCCGCAGTGGCAGGCTCTTCTCGCCTGACATTGCACCGCCTGTTGTCCGAAGACCACTTCTCATAACCCCTGCAAGTATACCTGTTCATGCTGCCGATCTGATTGTTTCTCCTGCTGCCGAGTCATCCAATGCTCGGGGCAAGGGAATCGAAGTTGAGCCTGCCCAGATGGAGGCACCCGTACCCATAGCTGCTGAGGCCTCCCCACAAGAAATGGAGGAGATTCTTAAGATCATAAAGAAGAGTGATTTTAATGTTGTGGAACAGCTGGGGCATACGCCCTCCAAGATCTCCATGCTCTCTTTATTGCTGTGCTCCGAGGCCCATGCTAAGGCCTTAATCTCATTCCTCAAGACGGCCCATGTGCCACATGAAACCTCTGCAGTCCAATTCACTGATTGCGTGGCAAGTCTAACGGCAGATAATGGCTTGGGTTTCTCAGATGCTGACTTGACCACAAAGGGGAGAGACCATAATGATGCTCTGCATGTCTCTATTGAATGCAGGGGCACCACCTTGGCACATGTGTTGGTGGACACGGGTTCATCTTTGAATGTGTTACCTAAGAAGGCTTTGGACCGTCTAGATTGCGAAGGCCTGGAATTGAAACCCAGTAACATCATCGTCAGGGCCTTTGACGGTTCAAAGAGGATGGTCCATGGAGAGGTTGACATTCCGATTCGTGTGGGCTCTCAGGTGTTCGACTCCACTTTTTATGTGATGGATATCCGTCCATCTTACTCTTGCCTGCTGGGTCGACCCTGGATACATAAGGCTGGGGCAGTAACCTCTACCTTGCATCAGAAGCTGAAATACCCCGTCAGAGGGAAGATTGTCACCGTGCAAGGAGAGGAAGAATATATGGTGAGCCACCTGAACTCCTTCAGGTACATTGAGATGGATGGGGAGTTTATTGAAACCCCCTTTCAGCATTTCGAGGAGGTGTTTCCAATTGCAGCAGAAACAACAGAAGCAAGTGGTCCTTCGAAGATGGCTTCCCTGAAGGATGCCCGGGCTGTGGTTCAGAAGGGTGAATGTGCCGACTGGGGCAGACTTCCAGACTTCACACAGAAGACTGATAAACTTGGGCTGGGTTTTACCACAGAAGGTCAGAAAGCTATGAGGAAAGCGAAGATCGGAAGGCCTCCGGTATTTATTAAAAGTTCAGGAGTGAACGCTGTTGGGGAAGACCATGAAGTGGACGAAGCTGAATTCAACAGCTGGATTTATCCGACGGCCGAAGACGGATTGAACAATTGGAGTGCAAAGGACCATACCCCTGTTACCTTTGTGACGCAGTAATAAATTTCTTTGTTTCGTTATTTTGTAATAAACAATGATAAACTCTATGGCCCAGTGTCTTACCCGAGGCACCGTGGTTCTATTTGTGAGGGCATACAAACTGTCATTTTATACATCATGAATGAAAATCTTGGACGTATTTTTCGCATTGCAAATATTGTGTTCCTTTTCTGTCTTTCTTTTCCTTTACATAATTTTCAAAACAACTGTATTTACACACACACTCACTCATACAGGTTTCAATCCACTCTGGATCTTACTGATAACAACTCTGCTACTGCCAATTATGACTTCGAAAATCCGATCAACTTAGCCGAAGACGAAGGTGAAGATGATTGCGAAGTGCCTGGCGAGCTTGCAAGACTGTTTCTTCAGGAAGAGAGGGCAATTCAACCCCATGAAGAGCCAGTGGAAACAATAAACTTGGGTACTGAGGCAGACAGGAAAGAGGTAAAGATTGGTGCCAACCTAGAGCTCAGCGTGAAGCAACGGTTAACCAAGATGCTGCATGACTATATGGAGATCTTTGCCTGGTCCTACGAAGACATGCCCGGGTTGGATACCGATATTGTGGTCCATCATTTGCCAACTAAGGAAGACTGCCCTCCAGTTAAGCAAAAGGTCCGCCGGATGCGTCCAGAGATGTCTGAGAAGATTAAAGCCGAGGTCATGAAACAATTTGATGTTGGGTTCCTTGCAGTGACTTCTTACCCGCAGTGGGTTGCTAACGTAGTGCCGGTACCTAAGAAGGACGGTAAGGTCAGAATGTGTGTCGACTACAGGGATCTAAACAGGGCCAGCCCCAAGGATGACTTCCCCTTACCTCACATTGATGTCCTTGTTGATAATACAGCTCAGCACAAAGTATTCTCTTTCATGGATGGCTTTTCAGGTTACAATCAGATCAAGATGGCACCTGAAGACATGGAGAAGACTACCTTTGTTACTCAGTGGGGCACCTTCTGTTACAAGGTCATGCCGTTTGGACTAAAAAACGCTGGGGCAACCTACCAACGTGCCATGGTTGCCTTATTCCATGATATGATCCATCATGAGATAGAAGTATATGTGGATGACATGATCGCAAGGTCCCAGACTGAGGAAGAGCATCTAGATCATCTGCAAAAGTTGTTTGACCGGTTGAAACTGTACAAGCTAAGATTGAACGCAAACAAGTGCACCTTCGGGGTAAGATCTGGGAAGTTGCTAGGCTTCGTGGTCAGTGATAAAGGTATTCAAGTGGACCCTGCTAAGGTCAAAGCTATTCAAGAGATGCCAGTTCCTAGGACCGAGAAGGAAGTCAGAGGCTTTTTAGGACGCCTGAATTACATCGCTCGTTTCATCTCACATCTGACTGCTACCTGTGAGCCAATCTTCAAGATGCTGAAGAAAGATCAGGTAGTACGTTGGAACGATGAATGTCAGGCTGCTTTCGACAGAATCAAAGAGTATCTCCAAGAACCACCCATCCTTATGCCACCGGTTGAAGGGAGACCTCTGATATTATACCTGACAGTGCTCGACAACTCAATGGGGTGTGTGCTGGGGCAGCATGACGAGTCTGGCCGAAAAGAGCATGCCATTTATTACCTTAGCAAAAAGTTTACCGACTGTGAGACCCGATACTCACTGCTTGAGAAAACTTGCTGCGCTTTGGTATGGGCTGCTCGCCGGCTGAGACAGTATATGCTGACTCACACTACTTTGTTGATCTCAAAGATGGATCCTATAAAATACATATTCGAGAAGCCTGCTCTGTCTGGGAGAATTGCAAGATGGCAAATGATCTTGACGGAATACGACATTCAATATACAACCCAGAAAGCCATCAAGGGAAGTGTATTGGCAGACCACCTGGCACATCAAGCTGTAGATGACTATCAGTCTATAAACTTCGAGTTTCCGGATGAAAGCATTATGATAGTAACAGATTGTGAAGTGCCTGGACCGGATGAAGGACCTGAACCAGGATCCCGATGGTCTATGCACTTTGACGGGGCCTCCAATGCTTTGGGAAATGGTATTGGCGCCATAATCATATCTCCACAAGGTACTCATACTCCACTCACTGCCCGGCTGTGTTTCAACTGTACCAACAACATGGCGGAGTATGAGGCGTGCATCATGGGTCTTCAAGCTGCGATCGACCTAAGGATCAAATTTCTAAGTGTCTTCGGAGATTCCGCTCTTGTGATCAATCAGATCAAGGGAGAGTGGGATACGAAACATCCAAACCTGATTCCTTACAGAGAATGTGTGTTGACCCTGATTCCCCACTTCACAGAGATAACCTTTGAGCACTTTCCAAGAGAAGAGAATCAGCTGGCGGACGCGTTAGCTACAATGTCTTCAATGTTCAAGGTCAAATGGGATAATGAGGCTCCCCGGATCATCATCTGGAAACTGGACGAACCGGCATACTGTTGTGATCTCGAAACTGAATTGGTGACTGAGAAGCCTTGGTACCACGAAGTGAAGAGATATCTGGAAGCTCAGGAATACCCTGAAGGTGCCTCTGTCAATGATAAGAAATTCCTGAGGAGGTTTGCAGCCAAGTTCTTCCTAAGCAACGGCATCTTGTACAAGCGAAACCATGATTCAACCTTACTGCGCTGTGTGGATAAAATTGAAGCAGAAAGGATCATGGAAGAGCTACATGAAGGGACCTTTGGTACGCATTCCAGTGGACACGCTATGGCTAAAAAGATCCTACGGGCAGGATATTACTGGTCCACAATGGAAGCTGACTGCTACCAACATTCCAGGACATGCCACAAGTGCCAGATTTACGCAGACAAGGTGCATGTTCCTCCGGTTCCCCTGAATGTTCTGACTGCACCTTGGCCGTTTGCAATGTGGGGCATAGACATGATCGGTGAGATAAAACCTACGGCATCTAATGGACATCGCTTCATCCTAGTGGCGATTGATTATTTTACGAAGTGGGTTGAGGCAGCATCCTATGCTACGGTAACCAAGACTGTTGTGGCACGGTTCATTCGACACAATCTGATCTGTCGGTACGGCGTCCCTGAGCGGATTATTACAGACAACGGTACCAATCTGAACAATAAGATGATTGCTGAGCTTTGCGAACAGTTCAAGATACAGCACCACAATTCTTCTCCTTACAGACCGAAGATGAATGGGGCTGTAGAAGCAGCAAATAAGAACATCAAGAAAATCGTGCAGAAGATGACAGTGACGTATAAAGATTGGCACGAGATGTTACCATTCGCTCTGCATGGGTACCGTACCTCAGCTAGGACGTCAACCGGGGCAACTCCGTTTTCTTTGGTTTATGGCATGGAGGCGGTCTTGCCGATCGAAGTACAAATACCCTCTCTCCGGATAATGAAGGATGCAAATCTGAACGAAGATGATTGGATCCAGACACGACTTGATCAACTTAACCTCATTGACGAAAAGAGACTTGCTGCTATCTGTCATGGTCAGACGTATCAGGAACGGATGATCAGGGCATTTAACAAAAAGGTCAGACCACAGGAATATCAAGTTGGGGATCTGGTAATCAAGAGAATCATCCTTCCTCAGAGTGATCCAAGGGGCAAATGGACCCCTACGTACGAAGGGCCATTTGTGGTTAAATATGTGTTCTCAGGAGGAGCAATGATCTTAACCAACATGGATGGTGACGACCTTCCTCACCCCGCCAATGCAGACATAGTAAAAAAATACTACGCATGAAAAAAAGACCCGCTAGGCTGACATGCCTAGGCAAAAATTAGGGCTTCCCGTCGAACCAAAAGGGTTCGGGCAAAATGAAGGGATGAAAATGAAAAAATCTGTACACCCGACAAGTCGAAAACCTGAAAAGGCGGCTTGGGCAAAAATGGGTATCCCGGTGGACTGAAAACCCGAAAGGGCGGTCCAGGCAAAAATTAGGGATAAAAGCGTAATACTATGTCTCATTGGATCACTTTGCATCCAGAATCCGGTATCTACATCAAGTTCAGACGGCATCGATCAGTCAGCTTCACCTTCAACCAAGGTCATCAAGTGATGAGACGCTCAGAGCTATAAAGGCAATAGCAGAGTTGAAACCCAGTGGGATCATTCATTTCACACAGCTGTTTTATTTTGTACAAAATTTGTATAAACTCTCTTGTTCGGCGACGTTCCTCTTACTAGGACGTCAGCCTCTTGTATACAAAACGCCTATTTTCAGGCCATTCAAAATCAATACAAGTATATCTTCAGTTAAACGTGCCAAGTGTTTTTCTTTTTCTGTTTTGTTTTGCGAAGAACGTCCAAGGTTCAATTTGTGATATATGCATTGACAATAATTTGCTAACTCATAAATATTTGCATACGAAACAAAGGAATTAGTTGCAGGTGACACTAGAAGCAAGGGCAATAAAAGAGTTGTCTAAACAATCCAATTGTTCTATCCTCCAAGGTACCAAGGTAGGTTCGGCTAAAGAACATAACCAGATACCTTAATTCCCCAGAGAGTGGTTCAGTAAAACAATACATTCTTCTCCAAGCTATTATCAGATTATCAAGGAAATTGAGTATCCTCCCGTAGATCTCAACCTCCCCAGCAGCAGCATATATTCTTAACAAGCATCCCCGGCAGTCTTGGTCTAAAGATTGTTCCCCGGCGGCGTATCAACATTCAAGGGGATTACTTCCCCAGCATATCAATACCTCCCCAGGAGAGTCCAATCCGGTTTCCCCAGGAAAGATGGAGTCCATATCCCCATGCAGTAAGCTTATCCCCAGTAGATTCTGGAAGCTTATCCCCTCACAGAGCACGAACGCGTCGTCCGGCTTGATTTAAAGAGTTATTTCCTTAACAGGATATAACTGGGTTATCCTCAGCCAAAAGCCACGGAAAGAGCGTCGTCGACGAAGCCTTCTTATCCCCAACGAAGTCTATCAGCACTTCCAACAACAAGGTATCCCCAGCAAATTATTATCAACACTCAGCAAGTCATCCCTCTTCCCACAGAGTATGGCTTCCCAGCATGGTCAATAGAGTATCTTTTCTCCCCGCAGAATCTTCCATTTGCCAAGTTTATTCCGCAACGGAGTTATCTTCTCCTACCGGTATTCTTGCAGTTATCATCCCCAGCGGAAGCAAAATCTATTCTTCAACATCAGCCCAGGATATGACTTCTCGGCGCCCGTCAAGAATTTACTTTCCTAGACGAAAACATACATTCATAAAACATCGCATACATCATTATAGCATGCATAACGCATTGCATCATACAAGTCTCATTTATGTTGAGAACATCATTGCTTGATCCATATCATGCATTACATATGACTGACTTTTACCTTTCAGGAAAGATGCAGTTTAAATTCTCAATCACGTTTCAAGACCTAGACCGGTTCAGTTAAATCGCCCCTAAGATTTTCCTGATGCTTATCCAGTCAAAGGCCTTCTCTGGTTCAGTCAGATCGACCCTAAGATCTCCCTGGTGCTTATCCAGTTGAAGATATTTCAAGACCTAGACCGGTTCAGTTAAATCGACCCTAAGATTTTCCTGATGCTTATCCAGTCAAAGGCCTTCTCTGGTTCAGTCAGATCGACCCTAAGATCTCCCTGATGCTTATCCAGTTGAAGATATTTCA
The DNA here is from genome assembly GCA_948472305.1 of Vicia faba. Taxonomy (NCBI): domain Eukaryota; kingdom Viridiplantae; phylum Streptophyta; class Magnoliopsida; order Fabales; family Fabaceae; genus Vicia; species Vicia faba. Next base: position 1,550,760,605 of record OX451737.1, on the reverse strand, counting down.
AGACCTAGACCGGTTCAGTTAAATCGACCCTAAGATTTTCCTGATGCTTAGCCAGTCAAAGGCCTTCTCTGGTTCAGTCAGATCGACCCTAAGATCTCCCTGATGCTTATCCAGTTGAAGATATTTCAAGACCTAGACCGGTTCAGTTAAATCGACCCTAAGATTTTCCTGATGCTTATCCAGTCAAAGGCCTTCTCTGGTTCAGTCAGATCGACCCTAAGATCTCCCTGATGCTTATCCAGTTGAAGATATTTCAAGACCTTGTCCGGTTCAGTTAAATCGACCCTAAGATTTTCCTAATGCTTAGCCAGTCAAAGGCCTTCTCTGGTTCAGTCAGATCGACCCTAAGATCTCCCTGATGCTTATCCAGTTGAAGACACCCAAGATTTTTCTCAACGAGCGTTGTTGAAGTTAAAGTCACCCAAGATTTTTCTCAACGAGCGTTGTTGAAGTTAAAGTCACCCAAGATTTTTCTCAACGAGCGTTGTTAAAGTTAAAGTCACCCAAGATTTTTCTCAACGAGCGTTGTTGAAGTTAAAGTCACCCAAGATTTTTCTCGACGAACGTTGTTGAAGTTAAAGTCGCCCAAGGTTCTCTTACCATCCATACTAAGACAGTAACCATCCCTGGTTCATTCATCGCCGTTTGAAGCTCCAGACTCTGCTCCTGTAACCAGTCAGGACACATCTATACCAAGCATCTGAAAACCAGCTCCTGCAACGTGTCAGGTACTCATTTGTTCTTTTGCAGGTATGCAGGTTCTCGCTAAGGAATCTCCTACGCAATCAACATCCAGATGGCATCTATAAGCCCATCATCCTATCCAGCAATCTCCAAATGGCATCTATAAGCCCATTCCCCCATCACACTGCTAACATGTGAGCGCAAATTTCTGGGCACTCTAGTGTTCAATCATCTTCCACCTTCGGATTACGAAAGGCATGTCAGCCGATCTGCATCCTCAGGTCTAAGAAGATTGAACAGGGGCAACTGTTGTACCCCAAAATGTGCCCTCCCATATTCTCCAAGAAATTGCCAAGTCAAGCTGCAAAATTCCCCAAGGGTTGCACAGTGCAAAAGTCTCCTATACAGTCAAAACTAGGGTTTGAGTTCTGATCAAGGAAGTGAAGTTTTCAAAGGTCCAATCAAGTCTCATATGCTTACAAATATGGTCAAGTACCCTCATGTCAAGTTTCAAGGCATTCAGCACAAAATTGCACAGTCAAAACCCTAAATTGCACTACAGTCAACTGTAGGGGCAAAATGATCATTTGGCAGTCAAAAGTTCAAATTTTTGGTCAACATATCATTTTGAAGCCACAAACATCATTTGATCAATGCTTGATCATGATTCTCAAAGTTTGGCTCAGAAATCATCAAAGATGCAAAAGTTACTATATTTGGACAGCTGAAAAAGTCAACTGAAATTGACCAGGGCATAACTTTCACATGGATTATCAGAAAAATTCCATCCAAAGCTCATTTTGAAGGGAAAGACATTTCCTACAACTCATCTTCATACTTCAAGTCCAATAAATGCTCTCACAAAAAGTTATCAATTTCAACATTATAGGTCATTTTCAAAAGTCAACAAAAAGGGACTTTAAGTCAAAGGCCATAACTTGAGATTGGTAAATCAAAATGACATGGGACCAAAGGCATTGGTTAGAGGACTCAAAGACCTTTCCAAAATGTCCAAGAACATGAGAAAAGCTTAAATATTGAGCAAGTTATGCCTTGTGGAAGTTGGGAAATTTTTGGATATTTTGAAAAGTCAACATTGATGCAAATGACTTAAAATTGCTAATGGGCCCATTTTTATTCCATGATTCATCATTCCAAGCATGTGCACGACCACTTGGCCCAAAGGGAAGTATTTTCTCATTTTTTATTTATTTATTTGGATTTTTATTCATATTAATTCAAATAAATCAATTAAATATATGAAAAATGTTTAAATTAACCAAACCAATCTTTTTATACATGTTTTAAGGTCAATACTTCGTGCACATGCTAATAAGGAAATAATTGGATTGATTGGCATAATTTTGACACAAAGAACATGTGAAAAAGATATGAAAAGATCTTAGAAAATCAATTTGCAAAACCATTGAATGAAAGAGATTTTATTGAGTTTTCTTAACCTAATGCCTTCACTACATAATCAAAAACCTAAACCTAATGCATAGAGACTGAAAGCTGCGCAGAAAACCATTGGACAAAACTTGAAATTCTTGCCAAAAGTTCAAAACTGAAAAGCAGGTTCTAGGTCGATTCAAAGCACCATTCCTTTTCCAATAGCTTCCTCAAGGTTCCCAGAAGCGATTCCAATCCCTAACATCAACTCAAACGCAAAGAATCGGTAAAACGAATTCAAACTGTACCAAGAAAAATCCATGATCGTATTTTGATTTCTAGGCATCCTCATTGCATTTTAATTGTATATTCATGTTCCTTGTGAAGTTTTGAAACTAACCATGTGGTCCAATTGCGTTTTTGTGCTGTATATTCGATGTTACCATTGCTGATCTTTAGGGTTTTCAGAGTTTCAATTTAGGGCTTTTCACCCAAGGCAAAATTATGACTCCAGACCAAGACCATTAAACTCAGCTCACCTGGACGAAGAGACCCCAACTCTCGCGATGAATTTATATTCAAGGATAGCCTATTCGCTATTTTCCCATAACTCATCTAAAACCACGCATGAAAAACCGTGGCCTTTGTTTTGTGTTTTCAGGAAAATTGAAGAAGACGACCTCGTGTCCAACAGCCAGTGGTTCCTTTGAATTACGCGCGTTTTTTGAAGCACTAACTTTCGTTTGTTTTATTACGTTCATTATTTATTAAATATACAAAAAGGTTCAGTAGCTCAGTTGGCAGGCGTTGATGTGGTTGACTTCCAAGACCTGGGTTTGAGTCCCCGGTCTGTATAAATTCCAATATTATTTTTCCATATGAATTCTCATGCAGCGCTCAAGGCCAGGACACAACGTACACCTTCATCATCCATCTACCCACGCGTCCATCAGAAGCAATCCAAGGGCTGAGATTAAAGAACACCATAAGCCCTAGTCAAAGGTCCCATACGTGGCCTGGAAAAGTCAGCGAATTTCCAGCTTATTGGGCCCAAACTCTTGGATCAAGACCTCCACTTTGGGGCCTGAACCCCCCCTGGTTTGCTTTCTCTATATTTTTCTTATTTTATTTTTTATTGTTATTTTATTTTCTTTATTTGTTTAAATTAATTATTATTTTTACAAAATATAAAAAAAAACATCATAAAAAATCAGAAAAGACAAAAATGTGATAAATAATTTTTATTTTAATTATTTCCTTATAAATAAATTAGCATGTAAATAAATTCAATTTAAATTAGGGTTTGCAAATAAATTCAATTTAAATTAGGGTTTGCAACATTAATTCTTTTTCATAAAAAATCCAAAAGTAGAACTAGGTTTAATTAAGATTTTTATTCCTTTTAATTTTTCTTTTTCATCATAATACTTATTTATTTATTATTTTCATAATTAAACTTGTAAATTAATTAGGGTTGCATTTAGGTTAAAAAAGGTCAATATTTTCCTAATAACTTAAAAATAATTAGAATTAGGTTTAGTATTTAGTTTTAATTAATTCTTTTTCTATTAAATCATAAAAACACAAAAATACCAAAAAAAACATTCTCTTTTAATATTAATTCTAATTCTGTATTAGTTTAATTTTTGCAAAAGGGTCCAACGCCCTCGATAATTCTTTTATTCCGTACATTTATTTTATGTCGCTTGAATAACCATGTACCTGTCCCGAAGCTTTGTAACATTTACTTTTCGCACTTCTACTTTTATTTGCTTTATTTATTTTCCGTCAAATCGGGTCCGGTTTAATTTTGGCGATGTGGACCCGCGCCATTTGTAATAGCTTAGATTTTACTTTTCCGCGAATATTTTTAACTGTTAACAAAAAAAGCATGTAAGAATGTATGGCCATAATAAAATCAAGCGTAGATCACTTTAACATGACAAGACGAAATATCAATGAAAACGACACACAATTCGCACACACCACCCCTAGGGTACGCCTCACTGTTGCCTTGCCTCGAAAGGTGATCGTCGAGTAGAGGATGTCTTAGTAAGTCCTCATGATCCGGGAACCTGGCATGAGGGTAGCTTCTAAGGTGTCTTCCTATTGCTCCGGTGATCACCATGTCCCGAACCTCGAATTGACCCGAACACCTCCAACGGTGGTGCTACCTACCTCTCAATGGTGGGATGGCACTACTTTAAAGGACTTTTACACAGACGAATTCCTTAGGGTAGGTAGGTTCTCAAGGATACTTGCTCTAATTTCAAACAAAAATACTTTTCACACCAACACATTTTCAAAAGCTTTCAAAGCAATTTTTTCAAACACTCTGACGTACGAGTCGAACTGAAATTTTTCAAAGAAACTTTTTAAAACCCACAATTGAAAAGCAAACAAACCATTTTTGAAAACACAGTGAGCAAGTATCTAAGAGCCCATGGATAACCATGGATAGAAAGGGTGCTAATACCTTCCCTTTCTATAATCTACCTCCCGAACCGAGAGCAATCTCTTTAAGGAATTTTTCTGTGCTTTTGTCCTTTCCATTTGGAGAAAATAAAAGACGGTGGCGACTCTTGCTTCCGTGACATTTCGCGAACCAGCGTTAAACAGTCAGTTCCAGATCTACCGATCACAGAACTGGCGACTCTGCTGGGGATCCTTTATAAAGTGAGGTGTACCTTAGGGCTAGGTCATAACTGTGTTTTCACCTGTATTGATTTGCTTGCTTTATTATTGTGGGTTGCATCGGAGATACATAGATCCTAACCCGGATCTGGGGATACCCTGTTTAGGTAGCATAAGCTGTGAGGGACCTGTCCGGCGTAGACCGACACAGGTGAAACAGTGGCTACGTTGGTGTGGCACCTTGGTCTGTACCGATATCCCTTGTGTCGCAACGAGGAGAATATGGGTCTTCTAAGGAGTCATTAAGCACCAACAACCTTAGAACCTTAATTGACACAACTTGGCCTTTAGAATTGTAGCAGTATGCTACGCCCATTGAGGCTAAACTCTCGTGATGGTTCTGGCCGCAAGAAAAGATTGCGATGCTGGAGTTATGACCGATTGAGGGTAGTCAATGATATTGGGATCCTCTAAGAACCCGGTTACTTTTGATTAGGACAGGTATGAACCAACAAACTGAAAAAGGGTAGTACCTAGACCTCATGCTGGCCTAAACTTTAGGGGCTTGCCTTGTGTGACTTGTGTGCCTTACCATGTTTGCCTTTGTATCTGTATGTGGTGTGCTTTATCATAACATCATAGCATCATGAGCATTGCATGCATCCTGCATAAGGACTGACCATTTCAAAGACAAGAGGGTTTCATCTTTGCTCTGTTTTGTAGGACATTATGATGCCTGTGCGAAGGAATACTATCCGGTTCAACTTTGTTCGTTCACCTGAGTTGCTTGATGAGTTGGTTAGCAGAATTCCAAATACCACTTCCTTCATTCAGAGGCATGGTTCTCTTCTCAGTTTAGTCACTGCAAAGCGGGATCAACAATTGATGAGTGTCCTGACCCAGTTCTATGACCCTCTGTACCAGTGCTTCACCTTTCAAGACTTCCAGCTGGTCCCTACCCTGGAAGAGTTCTCTAATCTGCTTGGTATCCCTATCTTGGATCAGACTCCCTTTACTGGTTGGGAAAAGACCCTCAGGCTTGAGGACGTTGCTGCAGCTCTTCCTTTGACCCATCAAGAGGTAACAGACAACTGGGTAACTAGAAGCGGAGTTAAGGGTTTCTTGGCCAAGTTTCTAATTGGTAAAGCTAACAATTTCTGGAATGACCTGGACTTTAGGGCATATGAAGACATCTTGGCTCTCCTAATCTATGGGTTAGTCCTGTTTCCTAATCCTGACAACTTCATCAATGTCACTGCCATAAGGATCTTTATGTCTCAGAATCCTCTGCCCACTCTCTTGGGTGACATCTTGCAACAACTTCATGCCCGTACTACCCGAAGACGAGGAACCCTATGGTGTTGTATCCCTTTGTTGGTGAGGTGGTTTATTTCGCACCTCCCTAAGGTCGTACTAAAGAACCAAGAAGGAAGAGGTTGGGCTCATAGGTTAATGTCTCTCACCGATAAAGACATCATTTGGACTTGCAGGGGTTTGGATGAGATAGATATTATTGATCGATGGGGGGAGTATCCTAATGTTCCTCTGATTGGTACTCAAGGAGGGATCTCTTACAATCCATGTCTAGCACTCCGTCAGTTTGGAAGAGCAAGAAGAGCAGGCCCCCATGAGATGTTGGTGCCTCACATCAGTTTCGAGTTTCAGGTGGATAGTGACGAGCTACGTCGTAGGTTCATCAAGGCTTGGGACAAGGTTCATAAAGCTGACCCACAAGAGCTAGGGCCAAAGACTTCTTTACCTATGGAAGCCTACTACAAATGGGTTCGCATCCGTGCTCAGAAGCTAGGTATGTCGTATGAAGCTGTCAGACCCGTCATTCTTGAGTGTCCTGATAAAGATGGTGTTCCCCCAACTGTCCTTCCTCCTCAGATACCTACTGATTATGAGACATTGAAGAGATCTTGGTCGCAACTGCGAGAAGAACGGGATTCTTACCGGGAAAAGTTCAACGAGCAGGAATCAAAGATCCAGAAGCTGACCAAGCAGTTGGAGAATGAGAGAGCTCTGAATGCCTACATCCGTACTGAGAAGAGGAGACCATGGGATCAATAAGGAGCCCCAGATGTGCTTTTACAGTTTTATTTCCTTTCCAGTATTTCCTTTCATGTAACGCCTAAGGGCAACTTGTTGAAAAATTTCAGTTGCAAAGTTGAATCTAATGAAGTGTGTTCTTTTTTTGTTTACAAAGTTGATTCCCGATTGTCTTTGAAAACATAATTCATACGCATTTCATACATCATGTGCATAGCAGGTTTTTCCTCTTTTCAGGTTGCTTACAGTTCTTCGCTGTTTATTTCAGCATCATGAATCCCGAATCTGCATCAACCGAGACATCAATCAAGGCTCTTCAGGCGCAGAATGTGCAGTTTCAAGAATTAATCAAGGGTCTGGCTAAAGGCCAAGAAGAACTGAAGGCTATGCTCCTGAAGAAGGAGAAGAAGAAGAAGAGAAAAACTGTTCTGTTCAACTCGGGCCGAAGGTTTGGCAATACTCTGCAACATGAAGAGGCTGGTTCTTCTGTTGGCAAGAGTCCTTCTCAGGCAGAAGTAAAGGTCCCTAGTCCGGTAGTCTCCGACAACGAGACAGATTTTGATGAAGAGCAGTACCCTCCTGCTGATGACAGATATAAGCAACTGGAGGACAGGTTGAAGGCTATGGAGGTTCAACAGGTACCTGGGCTGGATTTCGGAGATCTGGGTTTGTCGACTGGTGTGATCATCCCCCACAAGTTCAAAGCACCCTCCTTCTCCAAATATGACGGGGCGTCTTGCCCCAAGCTGCACTTGAGGTCCTATGTTCGGAAAATTCAGCCGTACTCTGCGGACAAGAATTTATGGATCCACTTCTTCCAGGAGAGTCTTTCAGGGACTCATCTCGAATGGTTCTATCAGCTGGATGGGACCAAAGTTCGTAACTGGGAGGAGTTGGCTACTGCTTTCTACAAGCAGTATCAATATAATGCCGACCTTGCCCCCACACGTACCCAACTCCAGGGTATGTCGTTAGGTGCAAGCGAAGGTTTTAAAGAGTACGCCCAGAAGTGGAGAGACCTGGCTGGCAGGGTGCAGCCACCGTTGACTGATCGGGAGTTGGTGGACATGTTCTTGGGGACCCTATCTGGGCCATTTTTCAACCATCTCATTGGAAATTCTTCTGCTGGGTTCACTGATTTAATCTTGACTGGAGAAAGGATTGAAGCTGGGTTAAAATCTGGAAAAATTCCGAAGGGTGCATCGTCCAGTTCAGAAAAGAAACCATTCAAGAAGGAGTCTAGCGCCGTATATGGTTCCAGGAGATCAGAGAATGGTGCTACCTACTCATCAATAGTAGGATATCATTGTCTAAAGGAAGATAACATAGAATGATTCCTTTTTCGAGTAGGTAGATGGTTCTTAGATACTTGCTCTTTCAAAAAACAAAAACTCTTCCCACTTACACTTTTCGAACAAAGTTTTCAAAAACACTTCATACACTCTTGAGGACAGAAGCAAGAGTTAAATCGAAGTTTCAAACTTTTTCAAACCCACAAGCACAAAGAAAGCAATTTTGAAAACAATTGAGCAAGTACCTAAGAGCTCGTGGATAACCACGGATAGAAAGGGTGCTAACACCTTCCCTTTCTATAATCTACCCCCCGAACCCGAGAAATAATCTCGAAAAAGGAATTTTTCTGTGCTTTTTTCCTTTCCTTGTTGAATAAAATAAAAGTCGGTAGCGACTCTTGCTTACCGCGACATTTTGCAAAAACAAACGCAAAACACAAACCAGCATTCCAAAAACAGTCAATTCTTCCCACCGTATCACAGCAGTGAAACCCAAACCAAACTTGTTAGTCTTATGTACAAAATCAGGGAGTTGGCCTCAATTTGCACACCCACCTTTCTCAACAATAGCCCGGGCATCCTTGAAGGAAGCCATCTTCATTGGAGGATCTTCAGCAACAGTTTCAGTTGATGCCAGCGTCTGGGGAACCTCTTCAAAATGTTGAAACGGGGTCTCAATGAACTCTTTATCCATCTCTACATATCGAAAAGAGTTGAGGTGGCTCACCATGTACTCCTCTTCTCCTTGTACTGTCACAATTTTCCCTTTCACCGGGTACTTTAGCTTCTGGTGGAGCGTAGACGTCACTGCCCCAGCTTTGTGGATCCATGGACGACCCAGCAAACATGAATAAGATGGCCGAATGTCCATCACATAGAATGTAGATGCAAAAACCTAAGAACCAACCTTAATCGGAATATCCACTTCTCCGTGTACCATTCTCTTGGACCCATCAAAAGCCCTGACTACAATGTTACTTGGTTTTAGCTCCAACCCTTCACAGTCTAACCGGTCCAGTGCCTTCTTAGGTAACACATTCAACGAAGATCCAGTATCTACCAATACGTGAGCAAGAGTAGTGCCCCTGCATTCAATGGAGACATGCAGGGCGTCGTTGTGATTCTTCCCCTTAGCAGTCAAGTCATCGTCAGAGAAGCCCAACCCATTATCTGCTGTCAGACTAGCCATACAATCTTTAAACTGATCAGCTGATGTTTCTTGCGGTACGTGTGCAGTCTTCAGGAAAGCAATCAGAGCCTTGGCATGGGCTTCTGAGCATAGTAACAGAGACAACATAGATATTTTGGATGGGGTTTACCCCAGCTGCTCGACTACATTGTAGTCGCTCTTTTTGATAATCTTCAAAATTTTCTCCATCTCTTGTCTAGAGGCTTCAACAGTAATCTTTTTCGGTGCCTCCATCTGGGCAGGCTCACCGGTGATCTCTTTGCCCCGAGTATCAGACGACTCGGCAGCAGGGGTGAGAATTGGAACTTGAACAGGGACAGTAGTAGGTACACTGGCAGGTGTAATAACAACATGCTTCCAAACAGTTGGTGGAGAGATCTCAGGGGAGAAAAGCCTTCCGCTGTGGGTGACTTTGGCAGGTCCAACAATATTGCTGACATCGGTATCAGCATCCAAATCTTGTTTAACTCTGTGATAATACACGTCAGCCCCGTAATGCCAAGGGACAGATTTATTGGATGTATAAGGGATAGGCCCAGGAACAGTGATGATCAATGGTGCAATTCTTGGAACAAATGTAATTCTAACAGGCTTTCTCGAGGAAGCCCTGGAAGAATTGTCGAAAATGGTGATTATAGCAACTTCTTCAGTAGGAACCAAAGGAACAAAAGTCTTCTCAAACAGAATTTCTTTATTATCCATCAGGCGTTGGACACCTGACTTCAAAAGATGGCAACCGGTAGGTAGGACAGAACACATACGACAACCTTTGTCACAGCCCGGAAATAAACCGGCTAACAAAAGGTTCTTCTTCACAGTCATCAAGGGAGTAACAATGTCTTTCACAGAAACCACAAACGAGTCTTCATCTATAGCATTCACTCCATGCTTGGGCATAGGAGCAGTCACAACATTAGGTCTTTCAGGTGCTTCGAATTCAATCTCCTTCGCATCAATCAAGTCGTGTACCTTGTTCTTCAAGACCCAGCAATTATCCGTATCATGCCCCGGGCTATTAGAGGGAAAAGCACAGCAGGCATTTGGATCGTACATGGGTGATGCAGTATTTGGATTCTTCGGGGCCTCCCTTGGAATCACCAGGCTGGTTTTCAATAACTGCGGCAGAATCTGAGATAACGTCATGTTGAGCTGAGTGAATTGTCTTCGTGGTCTCTCGGCCCTTGGCTGATTGTTGCGCTGAGGTGCAACAACAGGTCTTAAAATAACAACCGCATTAACAGCTTGGCAGCGTTCAGGCCTATTCTGACTTTTTGAACTGTAAACAGCATTGGACTCCTTCTTAAAAGGCTTCTTCTCGGTGCCTGATGAAGCACCCTTATGTATCTTGCCAGATTTAATACCGGCCTCAATTCTTTCCCCGGTCATGATCAGCTCTGTAAACCCGGACGAAGAACTTCCGATCAGATTGTTGAAATACGGACCAGACAAAGTCCCCAAAAACATATCCACTAGCTCCCTATCTGCCAAGGGTGGTTGCACTCTTCCAGCAAGGTCCCTCCACTTCTGAGCATAATCTTTGAAACCTTCACCCGCACCCATAGACATACCCTGGAGTTGGGTACGCGTGGGAGAGAGGTCGGCATTGTATTGGTACTGCTTGTATAAAGCAGCGGTCAAATCTTCCCAATTACGGATACTGGCTCCTTCTAGCTGGTAAAACCATTCAAGTTGAGTCCCCGAGAGACTGTCTTGAAAGAAGTGGATCCAGAGGTTCTTGTCAGCGGTGTACTGCTGAATCTTCCTAACATACAAACGGAGGTGCAGTTTTGGGCAAGAAACCCCGTCGTATTTAGAAAAGGCGGGTGTTTTGAACTTGTGGGGAATCACCACCCCAGATGACAGACCCAAATCACCAAAGTCCAGGCCAGGCACTTTCTAAACTTCCATCGCGCTCAACCGGTCTTCTAGCTGCTTGTATCTATCCTCAACTGGAGGATACTGGTCTTCGTCAAAGTCAGTCTCGTTGTCTGAAACCACAGGGCTAGGAGCCCTCCTTTCTTCCTGATTATCTCCCCCTCCAGATGAGTGGGTCAAATCAACCTCTTCCCACAAATCGTTTCTGAATCTGCGACCCATATTAAATAGGATCGTCTTCTTCTTCTTCTTCTTCTCTTTCAGGGTAAGGGTCTTCAGATCTTGCTGACCCTTAGCCAAACTCATGAACAATTCCTGGAACTGGGTGTTTTGAGCCCGTAGAGCCTTGATTGCTTGTTCAGTTGATGTTTCAGAAGACATGATGCTGAAATAAATAGCGAAGAAGATGAGAAAACCTGTAAGGGTAGTTGTTATGAGGTGCATGGAATGAAATGTGTATGATATGATTTCAAAGACGTCGAGAGATTCAAATTCGTAAACCAAGAAATGAAATACACTTTTATTAGATAAACTTGAAATCAATTGTTCAATAGATGCCTTTAAGGCGTTACAAGAAAGAAAAACTGAAAAGTAAATTAAAACTAGAAATAATCAAAAAGACAATCAGTGCTCCCATGGTCGTTTCTTATCGGTGCGGACATAGTCGTTGAGGATCCGCTTGTTCTCCAGCTGCCTTGTCAACTTCTAAATCTTCTGCTCTTGCTCGTGATACTTTTCTCGGTAAGTATCCCGCTTTTCTCTCAGTTGCATCCATGATCTCTTTAATTCTTTAATGTCAGTAGGCATGTACAGATGGAGGATGGTAGGAGGAACCCCTTCTTCATCAGCAACTTCAACAATGATAGGCAAGACGGATTCATACGGCATTCCCAGCTTTTGGGCACGTATGCGAACCCATCAGAGATATGGTTCCATTGGTAGAGAAGTCTTCGCACCCAGCTCGTATGGATCAGACCTGTGTACCCTATCCCAAGCTCTTATGAATCTGCGGCGTTGTTCGTCACTATCCCCTTGGAAATCAAAGACAATACTTGGCATTAGTAACTCATGAGGTCCTTCCCTCCTAGCTCGCCCAAACTGACGTAAGGCCAAACACGGATTATAAATTATCCGTCCATTGGTTCCTATCAGTGGAACATTGGGGTATTCCCCACAGCGATCAATAATAGCCATGTCTTCCATACCCTTAATAGTCTAAATGATGTCATTATGAGAGAGAGATACATAATCCTATATGCCCAGCCCATGCCTTTCTTGTTTTTCAAAACTGATTTGGGGAGGTGAGAAATAACCCACCTCGCCAATAATGGAGCACAGCACATAAGGGTTCCCCGCCTCCGAGCAGTACGAGCATAAAGAGAATGAAGAATGTCACCCAAGAGAGTGGGCACAGGATTACCGTATATGAAGATCTTCATCGCGTTCATGTTGACGAAGGAATCCGAGTTAGGAAACAACATCAAACCATATATGAGCAGAGCCAGAATGTCTTCAAATGCCTAGAAGTCTAGACTGTCCCAGAATTGATTAGCTTTACCAACCAAGAATTTAGTCAAAAAGCCTTTTGCTCCACTACGAGTTTCCCAATTAGACATTACCTCGGCCTTTGTCAGATGGAGGGCTGAAGCAATCTCTTCTGGCCTAAGGATCTTCTCCCAACCTGTGAATGGGGTTTGCTCTAAAATAGAGATACCAAGCAGATCAGAGAACTCTTCCAAGGTAGAAAAACTAAAGCAATGGTACAGTGGATCAAAGAACTGGACTAAGACACTCATCATCTGTTCATCTATCTTGGAGGTGACCAAACTAAGAAGATGCCCATGTCTTCTTATGAAGGAGGTAGTATCTGAAACCTTTACAACCAATTCCTTAAGCTGAGTGGGAATCTGGACAAAGTTGATCCGAATGGTGTTCCTATGCATGGGTGCCATGACCTACAAAACAGAACAAAGATGAATTCCTCCTGTCTTTGAAATAGGTTAGTCTAATGCAAGGTGCATGCAATGTTATGATGTCATGATGTCATGATAGAAAACACACCACAAGTATCCACAAATAGCAAACATGGTAAAGGCACACAAGTCACACAGAGAGCCCTTAGATTTCAGGCTAGCAAGGAGTCTAGGTACTACCCTCTTTCAGTTCAGTTGGTTCAAACCTGTCCTAAAAATAGTAACCGGGTTCTAGAGGATCTCAATATCACTGACTACCCTCGATCGGTCATAATTCCAGTTTAACAACCTTTTCTTGCAGCCAGAATCATCGCGAGAGTTTAGTCTCAATGAGTGTAGCATACTGCCACTGTTATATGGCCAAGTTGGTCAATTTAAAGGTTCTAAGGTCAGTTGGTGCTTAATGACCCCTTAGCAGACCCATATTATCCTCGTTGCACCACAAGGTATATCAGTACATACTAAAGTGCCACACCAACGTAGCTACTGCTTCAACCGTATCGGTCTACGTCGTACAGTTCCCTCATAGTTTATTGTTACTTACCTAAAGGGTATCCCCCAGATCCGGGTTAGGATCTATAGTAACTCCGATACAAGCCCACAAATATAAATCATACAAGTTAAGCAATTGAAAACAATATGAACTATTCCTAAGGTACACCCCACTTATAAGAATATCCCCAGCAGAGTCGCCGGTTCTGTGATGCGGTGGGAAGAACTGACTGTTTTTGGAATGCTGGTTTGTGTTTTGCGTTTGTTTTTGCAAAATGTCGCGGTAAGCAAGAGTCGCTACCGACTTTTATTTTATTCAACAAGGAAAGGAAAAAAGCACAGAAAAATTCCTTTTTCGAGATTATTTCTCGGGTTCGGGGGGTAGATTATAGAAAGGGAAGGTGTTAGCACCCTTTCTATCCGTGGTTATCCACGAGCTCTTAGGTAATTGCTCAATTGTTTTCAAAATTGCTTTCTTTGTGCTTGTGGGTTTGAAAAAGTTTGAAACTTCGATTTAACTCTTGCTTCTGTCCTCAAGAGTGTATGAAGTGTTTTTGAAAACTTTGTTCGAAAAGTGTAAGTGGGAAGAGTTTTTGTTTTTTGAAAGAGCAAGTATCTAAGAACCATCTACCTACTCGAAAAAGGAATCATTCTATGTTATCTTCCTTTAGACAATGATATCCTACTATTGATGAGTAGGTAGCACCATCGTTGGAGTTTGAGGGTCAATTCGAATTAGGGACGTGCGGTCACTAAAGCAATGTTATGACGCTTTAGCGGTAACCCTAATGTCTTAGATCATTTGTTTGAGGCAATAATATCTGAGGCAACCATTTTGAGGCGACTATGATCTTTTAGACAAGAGGGCGACCTCTAAAGTGACCTATACTCAATGACCGTGTACGAAGGCAACCAAGTGGGGGTGTACCCTAGGAGTGCGCATGTGCGAGTGTGTTGTTTTCAGTTAATTTTATCTTTGTACATGTTAAGGGTGATCTAAGTTGATTTTAGGTTAAAACATTCAGTCTTGTCATGCCATCCTATTATCAAACATCTAACAATTATAATTTGCGGAAAATAAGTGCGGAAATTAAATTATAAGGCGTCGGGTATTTACATCGCCAAAGACAAACCCTTTAAAAATAAATAAAGCGATAAAAAATAAAAGTCCTATTTACTATTACAATCCGGAAGCAAGTACATTATTGGATAAAAGAAAGCAACGCGTGCGGGAAATTAAATCGAGTGCAAATTAGGGTTTTGACCCTTTTTGGTTAAAGAGAAATATCTTTTTGTTGTTTTTATTTTAAGAAAGAAATTAATCTAAATTAATTACTAAATTAAATTAATAAATAAATTAATAAAAAATAAATTATTTTTGGGTTTTTTTTGTTATTTTAAGAAAGAAAAATAAAATAATTAATGTTAGTAATTAAAACCTAATTAAATCTAATTTAATTTTAATTATTCACAAAAAATAGTTTAAAGTTATTCTAGAAAAAACTAATTAACTAATTAATGTTTATTGAAAAAAAATAAGAGTTTAAAGTTTAATTAAATATGAAAATATTTTTGTGATTTTATTTTATGAAAAAAAGGAAATTTGATTGGTTAGAAGTTAAATAAAAATAATAAAAATAATAAAAACAATTAAAATAAATAGACAAAATAAATAAGAAGAGGGTGTATGGGCCTGAAATTGGGAGTCTGAATAGCAATTTTGTGGCCCAAATGAGATGGCCTTGCTTGACATTGCAGGTCTGGTGGGCGTGCGTGGACCTTGCCTATGGTGGACCCTTAGCCTGGGACTCTCAGATTTGGCCTTTGGCCATCTGGCCATTGGATGCCTGAGGGCGCATGGTATGTTGTAGCTAGGCATATGCACTGAATCACCTGAAGAATAAAAACATTGAGAAAGTAGGGGACTTGGGATTCGAACCCAGGTCCTGAAGGAGTTTGATGTGCACGCTTGCCACTAGGCCATCTGTCCTTGTTTGTTAATACAATAGAAATAATATATATTATATGAAAACAAAAACTATTGCCAGCAAAAATAAAATAAAAACGCGCGTGGTTTGAATGGCCCAATGAGGGGGCGCCACGCATCGTCTTCAACTTGTCGTTCGTGGCTAAAACCCTGTAAAACCTGTAGCTACGGACACAGGTCGTCACTACAAGTTGTGCATATTCCAAAATCCGCTATAGGCC